>JAGKQL010000008.1:28625205-28645551 GCA_018398635.1 Cyprinodon brontotheroides | reverse complement strand
CATAATGCTTTAGAGCTCTCCACGCATAAAGCATCTGCTGCGTGTATTGACCATAGATGAGCAGCACTTGGCAAGGTGTATTGTGGGAAATTTCGAGAGTGTACTGTTATTTTATCCACTAGACGTTGGGGCTTTGATCTAAAATGGCAAAACCAGTGGTTAGGGCGGACGTTTGGAAGTCAGTGTTTCCTCAGAAACTAGTCTGCTTTAGCCTCTTCGGTATCTAAGAAGCAGATCATTTCACCATGTGCTGTTTTCCTCTGTGTTATCCAGGTGAAAGATGTGGACCAGAGTGACGATTGGTTCAAAGACGGGATGAAGCTGGAAGCCATCGACCCCCTCAACCTCTCAGCCATCTGTGTCGCCACAGTGAAAAAGGTCGGCACGGCGACCGGACGTCGGCAAAGCGTCGTCCTCAGGAGGAAGCTCATGCTTGTTCTCTGTGCAGGTGTTGGCAGACGGTTACCTCATGATTGGAATCGATGGCTCGGAGGCCGTGGACGGCTCCGACTGGTTCTGCTACCACGGCATGTCCCCCTCCATCTTCCCCGTTGGCTTTTGTGAGATCAACAACATTGAGCTCACGCCTCCTAAAGGTACCTGATCTTTGTGGTCCTGTAACCCGACCCAGCTTTATAAAAAAAAACTTTGAGTTTCACTAAGGCCTAAGGGGGGGTCGGTCAGCCTCTGGTAGCTTGAGCCGCCCAGTCGAGCGCTCAGCGCTGCTTCAGCTGACCGGTGTCCATTGCACTTCAATCCAGGACCAGCGAGGCCCTCAAGGGTCCGGGAACAGCCGAGGCCGTCGAAGGTCCGGGACCGGCGAGGGTCCGGTTCCGGCGAGGCCCTCAAAGGTCTCGGACCAGATTAGATTATTCATAAAGAAAACATCTTGTAGTGAAATGTGTGACTGAGGGAGTAAAAAGAGGAAGTGCCATGGAGGGAATTTAACAGGTCAGACATATGATTTCTTATCATTTATTTAATCGATTAATCTGATTATTAATAATCGATTAATAATCAGATAGCTACAGGTTCCTTAGAGAAGAATTTTTGCTAAATTAAACCAGGTGAAACTAAAACTTTTCCACTTCTAGGAGTTCTGGATTATAGAGCAGATTTGCAGATATTTTGATCTTAAATGTGAAATGTTTATATATTCTTTTTACATTATTGGTATAATTGCTGCTCTAAGTGGATCCGTCATTTATAATAAAGGAATGTCTCTGTACTCCAATTAACGAGTTTATTAAATTAGTTGATGATTATTTCAATAACCGATTAATTTGATTAATTGTTTCAGCAGTAATATAATTGTTATCATAGCATCTCATAGCATCCAGCAGATGGCGCCATTCTAAACCATCAGACTGGAGCTTGCATCATCGGGTTTTAGCCAGTCTAGTCAAAGTGGTTCCTTGGTTCCTTTTGAAATGACATCACTAGAAGTTTCCGGGTCAGGCGCTCCAGACAGCAGAGAAAACATGCGCTTTGCCTCCAGCATCAGAACGATGCAACACGCCATCATGGTAGATTCAGGGTGGAGCTTAGTGACCAATCTTAACCTCCAGGGGAGAAAAATGTCTGTATTAAAAAGGGGAACCTGTGCCTGCAGCGCCACCCAGTGGTGGATCCCATCCAGAGAAAGGGTGAAATAGTGTCTGGAAGAGACGGTGCTGAGGCTGTTGTCTGATGTTCTAACCAATGTTTTCTAGAACCTGTTTGTTGTGGTTCTCTGTTCTCCAGGCTTCACTAAGCTGCCATTTAAATGGTTTGACTACCTCAGAGAAACGGGCTCAGTGGCTGCTCCTGTCAGACTCTTTAACAAGGTTAGACTCTCTCATTAAAGCACTTCTTCTTCTTTTCCTTCCTTCTTTCTTTCTTTTCTTCTTTTTCTTCAGCTTTTTTCTTTTTCTTCCTTCTTTCTGCTTTCGTCTCTTTCTTCTTCTTCTGTGGGCTGTGTCCATCAGTTCCTCGCTTGCCTTGCAGGAAGTTCCCAATCATGGTTTCCGGATAGGCATGAAGCTGGAGGCCGTGGATTTGATGGAGCCACGGCTGGTGTGTGTTGCCACGGTGACCAGGATCGTGCACCGGCTACTGAGGATCCACTTTGACGGCTGGGAGGATGAGTATGACCAGTGGGTGGACTGCGAGTCTCCGGACCTGTACCCAGTGGGCTGGTGTCAGCTGACAGGCTACCAGCTGCAGCCGCCGGCCTCTCAGGGTAAGAACACCACCAGGAGATGCACTCCCCACTGATCCAGGACCATCTCAGATCTCAGTCAGGTTCTGTTCATGAACACAGGATCTTAACGATGAGTTTGAGTCGTTCTTTAAGAAAAACTTTGCTTTCAGGTCACAGAGACGCGCCGCTGTCCGTCCCCAAGCAGAAGAAGAAGACTGCTCAGTACAAAGGACAGAAGAAAAGTCAGTGAGCCTCCATCTTCCTCCTCTTCTTGTCTTTCCTCTTTCCATCTCTCCTCTTCCCGCCTCCCCTCTTCCCGTCTGGAACCTGCTGGATCAAACCGGTTCTGTCCCATTGGACGCTGTAGACAGAGAGCAGCTGAAGGTCTCTGCGTTCTCCACTAGTGAGGAGTTTTTCTCTCTTGGAGATCAAGGTGGCGTTGTTTACTCTTCTTTGCCCGTAGCGCCTGAGAACAGCTGTGATTGGTGGGCGGGGGCGGGTATGGTTCACCAGGAGGAGCTGAGATGTTCCCCTCTAGTGTTTTTGGGTGGCGCTTTAGCTAGAGACTGTCCCAGAACCAGAACTGAGCTTTGGACCTGTTTGGTTTAGTCAGACGGCGTCTGAAGCCGTGGGAGGTGACAGGCCTCTCCTTCTGTTGGACCTTGTAGGTTCCCCTCATCAGGAGGATGATGGTCCAACTAGAAGTGTCTATGCCAAGAAGGTCTGTTGAACGGAAACGTTCAAAGAGAAACCATCTGGACCTGGTCCCAGTGTCTCAGCGGTGGTTCTGTTTTGGCTCCCGTAGATGTTGTGCTGTAGGACATCCGGGTCAGAACCGCCCAGATGGGTCCAGCTTACCAGGGGCCGGTTCAGACAGGTTCGGTTCTTGGTTGTGGTGGGGGCTTTAAACTTCTACTTTCCTCTTGGTTCTACCTGAACGTCTTCTCTGACCCAATGAGCCCCTGGTAGCTGACCCAGTTCTGGCCTGGTGTTTAGAGAGGAGGATCCTGATTGGTGGACGGTCAGGCAGGAGGAGGAGGAGGAGCTTCTCAGGAGATGAAGAGCAGAGTCCACCCAGTTACCATGTCCAGGGGCCCGCGGGGCCCCGGGCCGGCCTCCACCAACCAGGTAACCCCGCCGTCTGGTGCCGGGCGGGGACGTGGAGCACCGACGACCCGCGGAAGAGACGCCCTGCTGGTGGAGGAGGTTCTGAGGCGCTAACGTTCTGCTGTCCCCCTGCAGAGTCTCTGCTGAGGACCAAGGAGGACTTGATGGCCGACGTGGACGAGCTGACCTTCGCCCACGGAACCTCCGACCAGGAGAGCAACGGGTCGGGCAGCTACTACATCAAGCAGGAGCCGTGAGGCGACCCGGTCCAGGAGGAGGTCCGACCATCTGCCACCACACTGAGAAGCATTTAATGAGCCAGTTCTGCTCCGGCCCGGTTTGGGCCTCAGAGCCTGAGGAGAACCTTCTGCTTCTCTGCTCCAGAACCTTCTGGGCGGACCGCGGACCTTTGGTTTGTTTATAGTACTTGAAGCTTGGATTGGACTTTCTGCTGTTTTTGTCTTTGTTGCATTAATGTTGGGATCCAGAACTCGGTGGTTCTGGTCCCAGTCCCAGGTGTACATAGGACCGGTTCCGAGAGCTCAGCTTCACCCCTTGTTTTCAGGTCCGGTTCCCTCAGCATTAATACAGAACTTGCTCTGACACAAATTCAGGCCCAGCTGCTTTCCCTCCAGAACTCCTTCTTGTTTCCATGACGACCGGCGCCGGTTCAGGGAAACGCATCATTTTGATCGCGAAAGGTTCTGAATCAGCTGCTGGGATCAGACACCTAAAAACCGGGCCGCTTCTCTGGATCAGGACCATTTCTGCTGCTTTAGGCAGCATTCAGCATAGATCTATAATAACCAGATGTTTACGCTGTTTCTCTACTACCTCGTGATGCCAGCAGCTCATGGATCAACCAATCATCTGTCGCCTTTTATGCAACGATTCCTGATCCTGACTGACCAGAACCAAACATGGACCCGTTTCAGAGTTATGCAATAACAGAGCAAATCTATTTAGAAATATCCTTTATCCCTGCATTGTAGAACTCTAACCAATAGATCTAGCTGTGATTGTTCTGTTCGAGTCCGGAACCGGCGCCACTCTTTCCTGCTGAGAAATCGAAGATGTTTATATTTGTGACATTTTTTGGTGAGAAAATATATTTCAGATTCTGATTTGTCGGATCTAGTTTTTTATTTGGACCAAGTTTCTGATTCAGAGGAAGAACCTTTCCAGCAGCTTCAGCTTCTGATAAATGTTTTCTATAGTCCTTCCAACAACCTTCAGAACATCGACTGTTAATCCAAAGGAAGATTCCTCAGTCCAGAACCAGATGCAATGATACTTTTTAGCAATAATTTAAAGAGGTTGAAACAAATAAAATGAATTAGTGGTCAAAAAAAAAAATCTGTAAAGGACAAAAAATTGAGTTTATGTTGATTAACTTCCTTCCTCAGGTCTACTTTGAATTTTTGTGTTTTTCATGGTTCCTGCTTTCTTCTGAAAAACAGAATGGCTCAACTTCCTGTTGGAAGTGGCTCAACTTCCTGTTGGAAGTGGCTCAACTTCCTGTTGGAAGTGGCTCAACTTCCTGTTGGAAGTCAACTTCCTGGCTCAACTCAACTTCCTGTTGGAAGTGGCTCAACTTCCTGTTGGAAGTGGCTCAACTTCCTGTTGGAAGGGGGTCAACTTCCTGTTGGAAGGGGCTCAACTTCCTGTTGGAGTGTGATCACTTCCTGTTGGAATGGAAGGACTTCCTGTTGGTGGGGATCACTTCCTGTTTGAGACTTCAGAGCATTGTTGGGTGCATCAGAACTGCTTCCTCCCCAGGATCTGATTTTCATCCCTCCTTTATTTGGTTCCCTCCAGCTTGGAGTTAATTTTAGCCACTCAGAACCGGTTTGGACCCGCTTTGCCACGCCCACCTCGGCTGAATGTAGAAGGTTCTGGACCCATTTATTCAGACCAAACAAGAACTGAAAACGAGATGTTTTGGTTTGAGCCGGTCAGAATCAGAACCTTTGTGACGCTTCTGCATCTTAAAGCTTTTATTGTCTAACATTTATTATTAGGAGCTAAATTCAGACGGAAACGGGTTTTATTTTGATTTTAAGGCGATTCGTTTCCTCGGCTGGTTTTTCGTTCCCCCTCCCAGATTCTAACACGGGTCTTTTGTAGGTAATAGCCCTCAAATGAAATCATGATATGATGGTGCTATATTTACACATATATATATATACCTATATATATATTTATATTTGATAAGAATGACTTATTGTGTTGTTATTGTCAGAAGATAATTGTTAATTGTTGAGTTTTCAAATAATGGGACTAATGGGAGTAAAAATCTATTTTGGATACAAATAAAAAAGTGGTAATTTAGTGCTGTGATGAACCTTTGATAGACTTTGTAAATAAAACTATTGTTGGACCAACTTTAATAGATGGTTTCTGTTTTCCTCGTGTTACAAGATGTTCTCCGCATGGCTGTGAAAGTTCATCTGGTGGTTTTTGTAACTTTTACACTGAATAAAGAGCTTATCGCATCCAGTGCTGGAAACCCTGCTTTTCTCTTTACTTCTGCATAAAAGTAAAGGGGGGGGATGGGGGCAGAGGAAGACTCAGGTGGAGGCCCAGAGGAAGACCTGGGGGGAGGTCCAGAGGGAGGCCCAGGGGGAAGACAGAGAGGAAGACCCAGGGGGTAGGTCAAGAGGGAGGCCCAGAGGAAGACCCAGGGGGAGGCCAAGAGGGAGACCCAGAGGAAGACCCAGGGGGAGGCTGTAAGAGGGAGACCCATGCAGGAAGACCCAGGGGGAGGCTAAGAGGGAGACTCAGGGGAGGCCCAGAGGGAGACCCAGGGGGAGGCCCAGAGGGAGACCAGAGGAAGGAGGGGTACTCAAGAGGAGGCGCAGGGGAGGGCCAGAGGAAGACCCAGGAGACTCAGGGGGAGACCCAGAGGAAGACCCAAGAGGAAGACCCAGGACAGGCTGAAGGGACTGTTTCTGGACTGACCTGGGAGCACCTTAGGATTCCCCCGGAGGAGCTGGATCAAGTGTCTGGAGAGAGGGAGGTCTGGGCCTCCCTACTGAAGATGCTACCCCCGCGAACCGACCCCGGATAAGAGGAAGAAGATGGATGGATGGTCTGTCTGTCTGTCCATCCACATCTTCCATAAAAGTTAGTTTCTCCTCCACAGCTGTGGTCCAATCGGGTCCGTTATGGACCTGTTGGGATTTTTTACCCACCAATAGGAAAATATTCTTCATATAATTGTGTTGAAATGGTTTCTCACTGCCTGATCTTCAGCCCAATAGAAAGGCCGCCATTATTTTCACCAAACAGCAGAAACTTGCTTTTTATTCACCAACATCATGTTTCCCTTTTTTGGAGCTGAACTCTAAAAGCTGATTATATTTTTCCGTCCAAACTCGTTCCATGTTGGAATACTGAGGTTGTGAGTTCAACACCCATAGCCTGCCATGCTGACTCTGAGCCAGACCCCACACTGCTCCCTGGGTGCCGCACAATGGCAGCCCACTGCTCCCCAAGGGATGAGTTAAATGCAGAGGGTAATTTATTGTGAAATCTGTAAAGTTCATATTGTTGTTGTAAAATATTTCTCCATCTGCGTTGCCGAGTTACTCTGAGCTTCTGCACAGCCTGCTCTATCTCAGACCTGTTCCAACCACCAAGAAGAGTCTGAAATATTTCTAAATCGAGATCACTTTACTTTATTTACCCTTTTTCTGTCCACTCCTTAAATATAACATCCATTCTGTTGGGTTGAAAATCCAAGTTATAACCTATTTTAACTCCAGATCCAAAAAGGTTCCTTAACTTGTTTTCATTTATTATCCTGTGCCAGGTTTTGATTGGTAGCTGCTCCTTTAATTGGCTGAATGACCCTGATTGCTATTATTGCTTGTAACCAGACACCACTGGTTGTCTGACTTTCTTTCCTCTTTAGCTTAAAAGATGGATTATAGATGTCGATCTGTTTCTGTGCTGCTTGAGAACAATTTTCCATTTTGGATCAAGTCTCTGAGTATCAAGGATTACATGGTAAATCACAGTAAATAAGCTTCCCCCTTGGTTTTGTAATTATTAAATCAGAAATAGGATTATAAAGCCTGCGGGTTGCACTTGGAGGAGCATAAATGTTTCTAAAAAGTAATCCCTGTTACAACGTTCATCCTTCTTTGGGTTGTCTTTTAAGAAGCTGATGAATTTGAATCTGTTTTCAATCGCACTCCTAAAGAAATATTATGTTTAACTTCGTCTTTTTCATCTTGCTTAGAATCATAAATGTTTTGATAAGATTTAGACAGATTTATTTTTCATTTTGTTTACACAAGTCTAAAACAAAAATAAATTTTGTTTGGAAACAGCTCTCTGGACAATTTCATCTTTTTTAAAAGTGCAGCCTTGAAAAATAGTAAAAAAAAAAAAAAAAAAAAAAGCCAGGGGTCATGGGAGAGGAGACATGGGATGAAACAGGTAAAAATGTATTAACTATCTATCGAGAAATTAAATCATAATGAAAAGCACAATGTTAGCATAGCTGCAATGCTGATTTTCAAGATGATAAAAATCAGGTACTGCAACGGTTCAGGAGTTGGCATCAGATCTGCCGAAGCTCTTCATGTTCTGCTGAAACGCTGCAGTCAGAGGTTTTTCCCTTCACTGTTTTCTGCAGAGTAGAGGAGGAATGATGCTGATGATGCTGCTGGTTGACAAGGAGCCAACGTTATTTCTCTAACTATGATGTTAGTTATAGGCCTGGCGTCTCAGGCTCATAAAGACAAAATAGACTGCAAGTCAACTATAACAGAAAAGAAAGGGCACAAAACTCTGTTGCATTGCATCTAATAAAATTTGTGAAGCGTTTTGCTGTGAGAGCGCTCCATAGAATCGCCGCATTCAGCTGTTATAGTGATGTTAACTTTATGTTATGCCTTCTGGTGAGCCTTTACAGAGATGTTACATTTAGTTTTGGCACCTGAGAAAATCTGATATTTCCTTTAATAAAACCAAAAGTGTTAAAAAGTAAAGTAAAAATGTGATAAATGTAAATCCTGCTTAATATGAAGCAGTGTTGTTGTTTCTTTTTTTGTATATATAGTATGAAACTATCCAGAAATGACCTGTATGAACCTACTCACAAAATGTTTTGTACTTTTTCAGGCTGGAAGCAAAATGTATTTTTTTTGTTGCTTCTTTTTCAGATTTGTGGAGATGTTGATGTAACATACAGTACCTGCCTTCAGGTTGATTTGTTGATACAACAGCTCTATCTACAGCATATCTACATGCATGAAATGTCCCTTTCATGTTGCCCGTAACTGCTGTATGTTAAGTTACTCAGGAAAAATGGGGTGAATGTGTGTTCAGAGTAAACAATACATGGATGTCCTGCGTACCTTGTTCGGGTGCCTTGACCCATTTATTTCTACTGTGTAGTGATGCTCACTTTAGCACATCTCAGTCCATAGATCTCTGATGGGTAACTTTTTCTTTCTATAGTTTCTTCTTGTGCAAATGCTGCAAAGCTGCCTCTGACAGTCAATCTCTCACATCTGTGACTCAGCACCTGTGTCTTACCTTAATACCTTTCCTGTGATAATGCCCCTCTAGAAGTAGTGTTATTATTCTTCTATCTCCTATTAGGTGAGATCACATTGTACGGTGTATTTCTAATATGAACTGTTTTATATGAAACACTTACTCTACATACTTTCTCACCAAACTGTGATAACTTGTGATTAAATTCAGTGTAAACAAATGCCATATGTTCCACCCCTCAAAAATTCCTGCCCCCCTCTTTGCCACCCAATAAATATTTTTCTAGATCCGGCCCTGAGGATGATTATCCAGAATAATCTAGAGTGATGATCTAGAATCTGTCTCTGCATAACAAGAACTAGAAATATATTTATAGACACACCAACAGACCTTGGAAATCATGTATTTTTTACAGAATTCCAGGACTAATGGAAAAGAGTTCAATGTCTGCCTTAGATCAATCTCTGCATAGGAGTCAAGACGGAAGTTTGTCTCCAGCGGCTTGCCGTAGTTCGGCCCCCGCCTATAAATAGTTGCTGCGCGGCCACCGTAGTTCTTCCTCTCCTTTAAGCCGGACTGACATCACATCACCGCGGAGCGTCTCTCATCAGGTAACAAATAAAACAAGCTTTTCTATTTGTCCTCATTTCAAACGTTGCTGAGTTTCCGTCCGAAATGTTAGCCGCGTGCGTTGAGTTAAAATCCGGTCCAGTCCGGTTCTGCTGCAGCGGGAATAAAGGGACCATGTGGCGCTTCACGAAGGCCCAGAAAAGGCGGAACCAGTCCGGAACCAGCCTGTTTCTGGCCGCCGCTGCTCCCCGCAACCACAGCCGGTCAGCAGAAGGTCCAAAGCCGCGGATTAGCTCTCCAGACCGAGCGGACCCCGCGCTGCTGAGCTCCTGGCACGCGCTCAGACGCCAATCACTCGGTGCCGCGTGGCCTCTACGTCACAACGCGGCGGCAGCTGAAGGTTTTTAGTTAAAAAAAAAAAACATAATTATAAAAGAAATCAGAACCTTTTGTTCAAAAGAACCTTTTGAACAAAAAGTTCCCGATCAGCCCTATTGAATAATTCAGTGCGCATGCGCAGTGACCCCCCCCTGTACTGGGAGGTTATGCTTGCCTCACCCAGAGGTGCTGCAGCTGTTAACTTGCTGCCATTTTGCTCCAGTTCACCTGATGCAGAAATAATTAGATTAATTCCGCCTAAAACAGCCTGACTGATGAAACCAGGCAAACCAGCCTGGGAAGAGGCAGCCAGGCTGGCTCCGGTTCAGGAGTTGGCATCAGATCTGCCGAAGCTCTTCATGTTCTGCTGAAACGCTGCAGTCAGAGGTTTTTCCCTTCACTGTTTTCTGCAGAGTAGAGGAGGAATGATGCTGATGATGCTGCTGGTTGACAAGGAGCCAAATGAGGATTTGAGCTGCAGGCCTCTGAGGATGATGAGGTTTAACTCCTGCTGTCCTCTGATCCAGCAGTCTGTGCTCAGCTTGTGATTGGAGCAGAACTAAAGGGATTTTGTGTCCTTAGGACCTGCTGCCTCTGATCTAATCGGTCTGACTGCAGCCAACATTTCCTTTGACCATATTAGGAGACGATGACCTCTGGTTCTGTGCCGTTTGACACGAGAACCAGAGGAAAATCCTGAACAACTTGACCTCTGACCTTTAAAGGTCAGACTGAGGGTGAATCTGTCCTGGTTCAGGATAAGAGTTCAGTTTTAATTATTGGACTTTTATCAGACATATTTTCTGATGGTATTAATCAGATATTTATTGCTGATGTCTGATTGGACACTGAGCTCAAGCTGTGATTGGTCAGTGGCTGCAGCCCTGTCAGAGCGGCTTAGCCACCGGCCCCAGCAGTGAGGACCCCTGAACGTCTGATGCTGCCATGGGGTCTGGGGCCTCTGCAGGCTCGGCTCCTCCCACTGCATGCGGCACGCCGCTGTGAGTGACGGCCAGCCTCGGTCCTCCTGTCAGGCGGAACGCCTCTGATTCCTCTGAGTCACTCCGTCTCTTTCTTTCAGAACCATGGCTGAGCTGCAGGAGCGTACCTTCATCGCCATCAAGCCCGACGGCGTTCAGCGCGGCATCATCGGCGAGATCATCAAAAGGTTCGAGATGAAGGGCTTCAAACTTGTGGGCATGAAGATGAAACAGGTGAGCAGCGATAAAGAGCTCAGGGCTTTTATTTTGAGCTGTGTTGGAGAGCAGATTATCCATCAGGTCTGTTCCTGATCAGAACCCAGCAGAACCAAACCTAAAGCTGCTTATGAAAGCAGACTCATCAGGGTGTCTGCGTTATGCAAGAGGTTCCCTCTGGAACGCTCTGCCTGGTGAAGTCAGGGATTATCTACTGTTAGTCTGAACAGATGGAGCAACTCTCAGCGCCCACACAGATTACGACTGTTGCTCCTTTCCTTCCTGCCTCTGACTCCTGCAGTCCGGATCCGTAATCAGGGCGGGTTAACCCTAACCCTCACGCCGGTCCAAAATGGTTCCAAGTTCTCAGATTAAAGCAGCCCAGATGTAACGTGCAGCGGTCTGGATGGACCTTCCAGGAGGGATAAAAGTGGACCTGAACATCAGAACCCAGAGGTCTACAGCGCCTGGAACCAGTTGGTTCTGCTGCCATCCCAACAGTGTTTTGATTTTTATTCAAAAGGAACCGATTACAGAACCTTTGAACAAAGCTTCTTTTCTAAGTATCACATCAGAAAATCACTGGTGAGGAGGTTAAATGATCTTGGATCCAAAAATGAGGTTCTGGTTCTAGCTCACCTGGTTCCATTTAAGGTGACTGGATCAGCACATGGCAGGCGGTGAATTAAAGGGCTCCTGGTATCGGGGCCCTGGGGAGCAGAACCTCTAAACTGGATCTGCTGGTGCTTTTCACATGGACCTGAGAGCAGTCAGAGCCTTGAAGCGGGCCGAGGTCCAGGAGTCTGTAGGACTCCGGTTCTTCTGCAGCAGAGACTCTAAAAGATGGTGGCAGCGAGTCCTGAGGTCCAGGGTTGAAGGAATGGTGGCGGATTTGTGACATCACGGCATGAAAGATGGCTGCTGGCTGGAAGAAGGTGGAGACGTTTAACTGATGTTTGTTCTCTGCAGGCTTCTGAGGACCTTCTGATGCAGCACTACCAGGACCTCAAGGACCGACCCTTCTTCCCTACCCTCGTCAACTACATGAGCTCTGGTCCGGTGGTTGCCATGGTGAGGATGCGGTGGAACAGACTAGGGCTGCAACTAACGATTATTTTAAAAATGATGAATCGACAGATTATTTTTTCGATTAATCGATGAATCGGACAAAAATATTTTTTATATTAACCTCTTTATTCCAAAATAAACATTTTAGACAGAACAAACAAGCACACAAGTACAGGTTTCTCATTAACTGTACTGGTGCAATATGAAAATGTTTGAGTTAAAACTACTACAAAACTTACATGAGAAATGTAGCTGTACATTGCTAGTCGCTTTTTTGAAAAATAGTCGCTGGAGGGGTCTGAAAAGTCGCTGGGTTGGCAACACTGCACCTGCAGCGCTGGCTCGCTTCTGCTGTATTTTTTTTTTTCTTCCCTCTTTCAGTCAAATGGATGTGATGACGGAGGCGGCGGTTGACGCATTAATCGCCGCGACACAACTAATCGATGATGAAATTCGTTGCCAACGCTTTTAAAAGTCGATTTTATCGATTCGTTGTTGCAGCCCTAGAATAGACTAGGGCTGCAACTAACGCCGATTATTTTAAAAATCCATGAATCGGCCGATTATTTTTTCGATTAATCGATGAATCGGACAAAAATATTTTTTATATTAACCTCTTTATTCCAAAATAAACATTTTAGACAGAACAAACAAACACACAAGTACAGGTTGCTCATTAACTGCACTGGTGCAATATGAAAAATAAATGTTTGTGTTAAAACTACGCAAAACTTACATGAGAAATGTAGCTGTACATCCACAAAATATAGGCTACTTTGTTTCATAAAACACAAAAAATACATTTTGTTTTATAAGCCCTAAGGGGGTCAAACAATAGGTCTCCCCATTTCAACAAATGAGTTTTTAGACTTGAAGAGTTTCTGCCTTTTAAGACAGGAAAGTACAGCAGTTAACGCTGCTACTTGAGAAAATACTGAACCATAGAGATAAAAAATAGCCCTGTGATTCAAATTATAAATTGTATTTGGAATAAAATGAGAGAACTAGGGGTGCTAAAAAGCACACATCCTCTCAAAGACAGATATTTACATGGGAATGTGGCATATCATTAATTGACATATTACTGATCTTGCTGGATTTTATTCTGCTTTACTTCCATAAATTGCAGGATCTGCTTTTACTTTATCTTTGCCAGAAGATTTAAACTTTAAAAGCCTTGCCCCTCATAATTTGCAAGTTAATTTATTTATAAAGAAAATATAAACGCTGCTTAAGCTAATTCAAATGAAATTAAAAGTAAAATAAGAAGCCAACCTTATCACTGTCTGTAACCTACTAACACGGTAAGGAAAGCATCAGATGAGCTACCTGAGAAACTAACGTTACGTTTCCCCACTTTAAAACCAAACAAACATGGTGGTTCTGTGCCATGTTCATTTGTTTTGACAAAAAGTTGCATGTTACGACTTTTTCACTTTACAAAGCGCAGGCTATTTTTAATATTGTGATCAATTTGCGCCAATCCCGGTAGCATCGCCTTCATTTGCAGTCTGGACGCTGAGGCTCTGACTGCAGCGCTGAAGAGGGACTCCTGCGGAAAAACGCGGTTGGGGTGGGGAGGCGCCCCACGGCTGAGTAGGAACGATACATGCTTTCCGCGTAGAGTCTCTCAAAGCCGCCAGTGACACCGTAAAAAGTCATTAGATTTGTCGCTAGTCGCTTTTTGAAAAATAATTAGTAGCTGGAGGGTCTGAAAAGTCGCTGAGTTGGCAACACTGCACCTGCGGCGCTGACTCGCTCTGCCATATTTTTTTTCTTCCTCTTTTCAGGCAAGAGGCAGTGATGACGGCGCGCAGATGGCGCATGTAATGCGTGACACAACTAATCGATGATGAAATTCGTTTGCCAACGCTTTTAAAAGTCGATTTTTATCGATTTTATCGATTCATTGTTGCAGCCCTAGAATAGACTGTGTTCTAGTGACCAGTTTGGTTCTGTTCTCATCATTTTCTTTAAACACGGTGGCAGGGGGGGGCACAGCACCCAGATGATCAGGTCTGTTTTGTTTTCCAGGTGTGGGAAGGAAAGGGTGTGGTGAAGACCGGCCGGGTGATGCTGGGCGAGACCAACCCTGCTGACTCCAAACCTGGAACCATCAGAGGAGACTTCTGCATCGATGTCAGCAAGTGAGTTCTGGTTCTGTGGACCTACTGGATCCAAACTGGTGGTACAGAGCAGTGACTGTTGCTACAGCAGAGGTTTCCATGGAAACAGCAATTAACTGATGTGGATTCATCACCACTTCCTGAAACTCTGCTGCAGGTCGGATCATCTACCACGTTTAATCCAGACTGGATCCTGGCGACTAAAATAACTTTAAATGGCTAAAATGATAAACCGAGATTTGAACCATTTAAAATGTAGTGAATTGGTCTGTTAGGTGTGGTTGTGGGGTCTCTGACAGACTCCAGCCTGCTGGAGATGTGAGCCGGTGTGATGGTCGGTTCTGTGATTGGATCCGGTCGGTTTTAAAAATATTTCTTCTTCTCTTTCCACCAGGAACATCATCCATGGCAGTGATTCGGTGGAGAGTGCCAACAAGGAGATCTCCCTGTGGTTCAAACCAGAGGAGCTGGTCAGCTACACCAGCTGTGCCTTCAGCTGGCTCTATTGAGCTGCTTAGACCCTGACCTTTGACCTCAGACTTCCTCTCTTTAGCTGTTGCTTAGATGAGGAACTCCACCTACATTCCTCCTCATCATGCTGTTCTTGGATGTGGACCGTCTTCATTCCTGGAAAATGTAACTGTAACCCGTCTTTCTGGCGGCTGTTAAAGGTTTAATTTGATTTGCAATAAATGCACAACAATAAAACTGTTGTCCTTTCATTGAATCCTTTAATTATGAGGGGGGGAGTGTTGGCCGAGTGGTCAGAGCAGTGACTGTTCTCTGAGAAGGTTGCAAGTACCCAGTTCCATAGCCTCAACTCTAGGTTCTTAAGCAAGACCCTTACATTGAAACCCCACATCCTCTGAACGCCATCTGGGGTGGAGCCATCTGTGACGGATGGAGAAGATGTAGATGGATGGTGACATGCAGAGGATGTGGAACAGCTCTCATTAACATGACAAATACCCAGTATAACATACATGAGCGAAGCCCTGATAGACAATGTGGAAACTGGGGGTTTACCCCCACCAGTACGCTGCACAATGGCAGCGTACTGCTCCCCAATGGGATGGGTTAAATGCAGAGGGAAGTTCCCCCATTGTAATGGCACCATCTGCTGGATAACTGTGGAAACTGCAATCATGAATGGTTCAATGGAGAAATAGTTTTGTAAATGACATTTTGAGTGCATTTCCAAAATTTTATGCATCTGTTTTCCACGTAGATATAACAGTCCATGCTTCAGCTAGGTGACAATTGCACTGTAATTTTAACATTTTATCCTAACTCTCATTCCTTTATGAGGAAAAGGAAAAAAAATCCCTTCACCTGCTTATTTATGGATTAATCTAATGTCCAATCCCATTGAAATGCACATTTTCTTAAACTCAGCAGACCAAAACTATAGAACGCTCTAAGAGGTTATCAACCCTGATTTTGACAAATGATAAAGTCTGATCACTTTTATAATTTTCACCCAGTTTTTTCAATGTTTCTTAAACTTGCCAGATGTGAATCTAAAAAGTTGGCCTTTCCATCATATAAATGTCATGCGTTATTTCAACCCAATCTTCCCTTGCTGGAGCCTTTATTTTCAACCGATTCCTAGTTATAGCTTCTTACTGGCAGCTTATCCCTCTTCCAATGTATAAAGTGTTGAATGTTTTCCTCATACATTCTTTCAAGTCCTGCCAGTATGTAGCAATACTAGCACAACCCCAAAATATGACGGTGGCTCTGTCTTCCCCTCAGCCTCTCCAACATCTGTCTTGGTATTTCTTTTGCACTGGAGAAAATTACCTTACAATACATTTCTGGTGTTTCCTAAATATTTCCTCCCATGTCTCCACCTTCCTTCAGTCTCTTTTTCCAATCATTCTTTTATATAAAAGGTTTCTTCTTTTCAGGTTCTCCACTCCTGAATATCATTTTGATATTACTTTTTTGCCCAAATTTGATTAATTTGCTCTGATAACCCTCTCAAGCTCAAATTGAGTTGTAGTTGCAGCAAAAATCTGATATTTGGAGAAAATGATCATATGGGGTAGTAATATACGATTCAGACTTTTTTTTGAGAGGGACCTTCACATGCAATGAATTCTGGGATGTTGCAGATTTGCAACAGTGGCCCACAGTGGTAAATTAACACTGAAGACTGAATCTGATATAAACATTAACTTTATTTGAATGTCACAAACCAAAATTTAACAAAACAGAAAAAAATTCTCTCACAAAATTAGAGACAACTTTTTCTTAAACTGTTCATTAACATCTCAAAACCTACTGAGAAGGCCGTTTCTGTTAAACTGTTGCTCAAAATATAGGCAACTAGTAGATAAAGCATGTAGCATCCATTGGTACCTGTTTGCGCACAGGTTGCGAATCAACAACATTGAAATCGAGATGCCTCTGGTGAAAAACCCAGAGGAGATCTACTAAATGGCATGTGTCATATCTATTCACATCCATTATTCATCATATGTAGTATTGATTTCAAAAGAATGGAAATTGGTAGTGATGCTTAGATAAAATTGGTGCTTAGAAAATCTGTTTCGGTGACACCAAGGACTCAGCCATGTTGAAAGTGAGTCAGCAGTGCCATCTGCTGGCTGGAGAGAAACTGTTTGTTGCAAATGCACAACTAAGTCCTTCTGTCGTACTTCTGAGTAACAAAAGCTCTTAAAATATGGATGTGGAGTAATTAGCTAAGTAGCATTTAGCTGTTGCAAATCTGCAACATCTGCCTGGAGAGGGATAAACATCTGAATTATTATCCCTGTTTCCAATTCTTCAAAGTTTATCTTTTTTTCAATTTCCTCAATTATATGCCTTACTTGCAAATACCTATGTGACCAAGTGTAAAATAAAGTGTAAAGAGACTTAATTAGTAGTAAAATATTTGTACATTTATTTGCAGAAATATAAAAGCATCATTATTAGTCGTTCTAAAATATGTGGCAACACAGTTCATTGATGGGCTGTATTTAAAACAGGACAAGTATACAATTGGCTGAATTGGGGGTTGTGCAAATATCAATAATAAATATACAGTTGGGAAACACCAATAAAATCAATATGACATGGCCAAACGAAGCCCACATAAAAACCAAACAAAACATGCAAAGGTGCCCCTAAGTCAATCCAATTTGACACAGTCCAAAAAAGTCTATACAGGCCCAAACAACTAATGTACAGCCTATACTTTAACAAAAGGAAAAAACAGTTTTACAGTTTTACATTCAGTTTTGCATTCAGTATGACAATCATTATATTATTAAAATTACTATCTTAACAATTTAAAAGTTACCTTTATTAACATCCACCAAAATAACTCCCCTAGTTCTGGAGGCCAGCAGGTGATAGGACCTTTTCATCAAGTAAGGTGGGACACACACTTTCCAAGGACTGATTACTGGTACTATTGCTTGGACCTAAGAGTAGTGATGGGCAAGTGACGCCTCATGAAGCAATGAAGCTTTCCAACGCAAAGTGTTGAAAAAAGTTCATTACTCGATGCTTCGTTCATCACTCACTAGTGACATCTGCTGGTGAAACTGTAACAGCCTTGTTACTCAGTTGGATCATACTTCCAAATATTAGGAAATGCAATATTGTCACAAAGTTTTCATCAAACTCATGTTTAGTAAGAGGAGAATCCTATTTAATTGTCATGTTTTAATGATTAAAATGATTTGTAGCCAATCTAATCCTTGACCATCAGTGGTGGTGTTAGGTTTTCTTTTATGTCATGGACTTATTAGACAATGAAGATATGTGTTACTTTAATGTATTGAGAACTGAGTGACTGTTGCTGCAGACTCTGTATACTTTGAGCTTGAAACTTGCTTCCTTAAAGACAGAATTTGTTTAAAATCATCTCTTCCTAGGAGTTCTAGTTCTGATTCTTAATATTAAGTTACACATAGAGTTTGCCTCTTCTAATGGCTTTTAGTCTGGTTTTGATGTGTGATTCTGATGCATCTCCTGATTAAACAAAAGAAAATATAGAAATTTCTCTATTTTAGGTTTAATTGTTTTTATTTAGGAATAGGACTTTTTTCAGTTTCAGGTTTTAGACGGTTTCTTCGTCGGCAGATGACCTCCCCCGCCTTGGAAAAAACTCGTTCACACGGCACTGATGATGCAGGTGAACAGAGGAACTTCAGTGCCATACAGTACAAGTGGGGATGCACATGTTTCTGTGTATTGCCAATACACCAATGGATCTTCATGTCTCCTTAGGTTCTTTTCAGCAAGGTATCCCTCCACTTCAACAATGGCATCTGCTGTGGCATTGGAGCTATGCCTCTTCTGGTCCACTGTAGTATCTAAAAGAGACCACAGTTCACCTATAAATAAAAACAAAAGATCATTACAGATAATACACAACTCCAAGAGCTGAAATACAGTAGTACAAATGTCACAAGAAAATGTCAAAATATATAAAAACTCACAAGATCTGCTAGCGCCTTCTCCTGCATCTCCTGATTCCTGCAGCTGGACTCCTTCATTGCTTGCAATCAGTGTAGAACATTCTGCTTTCAGCCGCCTTACCGTCCTGCACACCTGAGGATCATCAGCCCATTAGGAGACCTTCTACATAAGCAGCGGCCAGACCTGTCTTCAGGGCCGGAGTTCACTCCTACCTGGCTAACCAAACAATCCCTCTCTGCAGATTCTCTGTGAAACCAGTCCCCGACCAGTACCAGAACCAGTGCATTCTTTTACTCTGTGTGTGTTTATCAAATAAACAGTTGAACTTTTACTCTGCTTCCTGTGGTGTTCTGCATATGGGTTTAATCACAGAGACCCATCATGACAGAACACTCCGGCCAACAATCTAACCCAGCAGATCACCCCCGGAGGATGTTTGAGGACCAAGCCATTCGGATCCAGGAACACAATTCAACCCTTCGTGAGTTAAACACCCGTTTGGAGTTTAAAAATCAGATTTTTTTGGAATAAGCAGGCTACGAAAGAAATGCTAACATGGCGCCAGCTCAACTTCCGGTTCCGGAGTCAACTCCGCCTCAAGGGTCAGAGTCAGTCTCGTCACTTCCGGAGTCCCGCCCGTCACTTCCGGTTTCAGTTCCGCTTCTAAGGTCAGTATCTGTTCTGTCACTTCATGATTTCCGTCCCTTACTATTTTCTGGTGTATCAAGTGAATGTAAAAGTTTTCTTTGGCAGTGCAGATTGTTTTTCGAGTTCAATCCGTCCAGTTTCCCCGACGATGAAAAGAAAATAGTCTTTGTTCTCTCACTTTTATCTGGTAAAGCCTGTGAATGGAAAGAGACCCGTTTTTCTTCAGAATCAACTATTACCTGTACATAAGAAGAATTTTTTAACAAATTCACTCTAGTTTTTTCCAGTAAATCTGTCGAGTCTCATGGTTTGTCTAACATTAAACAAGGTAATAGATTCATCGAAGATTTTTCAGAAGACTTCCGGGTCAGAGCCGCTGCTTCCGGTTGGAGTGATGCCATGCTTAAAACCATCTACATAAAGGCATTAAATAAAGAAATTAGGGACAAACTAGCCACTTTAGATAAATCTGCATCCCTGGAAGAGCTCATTCACACAGCCTTATGTCCAGTCCAGTCCAGCCCAGTCCAGCTCAGTCCTGCCCAGTACAGCTCTGTACAGCCCTGTTCAGTCCGTCTCTGCCCAGTTCAGTCCAGTTCAGCCACCGCTTACATGATCGTCAGTTAGCACCATCCATTAAGAAACTTAAAATCAAACCACAAGTCACAACCCAAACAGTCAGAGCTCCCGAAATCCATGAGTCAGACCTCTGGAACTTCTATTATGGGGATAGAGATGATTTGTTCCCCTTCTTGTCAACTCATCATGAACCAATTAGTCCAACTCCTAAGCCTGTTAGCAATTCAGCAAAACCTGTACCTGAATCCACTTGCACACCTGATAGCTCGTTGCCAGAATCAGTCTGTAAACCAGAACCCATTAGCCCAGCTTCTGAGGGACCCCACGGCGTAAGAGGCGGCGTGGCTGTAAAAAGCCGGCTCTGAGCCAGATCTAGAGACCCCTGAACCAGCTCTGAGCCGTCTAGAGACCCCTGAGCCAGAATTCTGGGCCGTCTAAGGACCCCAGAGCCAGCCCTGAGCGTCTTGGAGTCAGCTCTCTGTGCCATTTGAAACCCTGAGTCGGCTCACCAATATAGTTTAGAGACCCTGAACCAGCTCTGAGC
>JAGKQL010000008.1:28580201-28624343 GCA_018398635.1 Cyprinodon brontotheroides | reverse complement strand
CAAGAACACAGGATGAAGCTACATTAACATTCACTGATTCCCACCTGCTGCTGCACCTAATGTTACATTAGAAAACCAAAGTGTTTTAAAGCTCAGCCTGTAAACACAAAGTAAAGGTTGATGTTAAAAGAATGAAGGGATTCCAGTATGACTGGAAAGTCTGACTGAAGGAGCTGCAGGATCCCAGAATGTAGGTCTAGATCAGTTTCATGCTGGAACTGAAAAATTAAACCAGTTAAATGCTGGTATTCCAGCCATCAAACTATAAAATGTGATATTTTCACATTTCAGTTAAAGTTGAAACAAACTTAACCTCTTTGAAAAGGGAGTCTAACT
Source organism: Cyprinodon brontotheroides (assembly GCA_018398635.1). Lineage (NCBI taxonomy): Eukaryota > Metazoa > Chordata > Actinopteri > Cyprinodontiformes > Cyprinodontidae > Cyprinodon > Cyprinodon brontotheroides. The sequence continues at coordinate 28,624,007 of JAGKQL010000008.1, read as the reverse complement.
GAATGTGACCTAATTTTACTTTGAAAGGATCAAATAAGCATCAGGAAGCTGTCATGTCTGACTTTATCAGGTAGGATGACAGCTTCACTAAAAACAAAGAATAATTTAGTATAAGTATATAAAATATCTTAATTTCAGCTCTTCATCATGTTGAATGATTACAGATATTTAATAATCTCTAAATCTTACTTCAAACATAAAACTGATGAATCTTTCAGCTGAAATCAGAAGTTTTTTAGGCACATTAAAGTTTAACTATGAAGAAAATAAACTTACAGTTTGGTCAAACTACAAAAAGTGTTGAAGAGACTTGATAGGTGAATCTGAGGCTGAGCTGCTTTCTGGAATGAGTCAGAGCTTCACCTGTGATGGAGGCGGAGCCTGATGAGAGACAGGTAGGAGGGACAGCAGCATTTTTCTTTCTATTTTAAATGTATCTTTCCTGTTGCTCAGAAAGTATGAAGGAAACCCAGAAAACCTGTTTGCAGGATCTGATCCAACAGGCTGGTTGTTTTGAAACGTGTCTGACTTTGTCTGTAGGTGGCGCTTTAATTGTCCCTCTAAGGAGTGATAAAACTGTTTTAGAAGAGGAATCAGAAGAAGTTCAGATGTGAAGAACATGTTTCTGAAAATGATGGTAGAAGCTCAGCATTCAGAATGTTGGATGCAGTTAATCTTGCTCTGCTGTAGTATTCCAGGTACATTAAAAATCTCAGGTAACTGGGTGGAGCCTGTAAATCCCAGTAAACCCAGTGGTTCGTGTAAACACCGTGGTGGTTGGTCTGATTTTCTTGTTGAGACAAAGACTGATCAGTTTTACTGGTAAATGATGTGCTTTTTAGGGAGAACTTCTGTTTCTATTATTTATGTCTTCCAGTGGTATAACTGTTTTAACAGTTGGGTAAGTCCACAATCGTCCACAATATTGCTTATATCAACCTTCCGTCACACTTATCCCAAGCGGGGTTGTGAGGGGTGCTGGTGCCTATCTCCAGCTGTCTACGGGCGAGAGGCAGAGTACAGCCTGGACAGGTTGTCAGTCCATTGTCTCTGTGCTGTCAGGACAACACAGAGACAAACAGGACAAACAACCATTCCTGTGCACACTCACACCTAAGGAGACTTCAGAGAAGCCAATTAACTAATGTTTTTGGACTGTGGGAGGAAGCCGGTTTACCTGGAGAGAACAGGGAGAACATGAAAACTTCATGCAGAAAGACTCCAGGTCGGGAATCGAACCTTCGTGCTGCAACGCAGCAGTGCCACCCACTGCACCACTGAGCAGCCTAAGTCTCCATCATAAACTGCAATGACGAAACTAATTCATGTTTTTCTTTAACTGCATCTCTAATTCAATTCTGCTGGAGTTATCCTAAAAACATCTACCATTTACTACTGTGCTGCAATATATTTTTACATCTATAAACAATATAATTTATCTTCCTTCCTCTGCTTTGAGAAACATTGAATAAAGATTTCTACTGATGTTTCATTCAATGTTGCAGCTGTTGGAGGATCTGGGATTATTTCTGCCAGATTAGGTTCCACACTGAATAAATATATGTTGAAATTTTAAGATGCATCTTTTGTGTTATCAAAGTTGTCATCATTTTCTGTAAAATAACGAGGAAAACTAATGAGTCTGGAGTTTTCCTGGATAACAATATAATATATTCCAGATGTCTTTATAGATTTAGTTTCATAATAGTTTTCTATACTTTTTTCTGGTTAACGATCTATAAAATAACGGTTAATTTATTCTCATATTTTTTTTGTGCCTCCACTGATCTTCATTTTTTGGCATTTATTAATCCCTTTCTGAGGTCTTATCTTTATAAAAAACAAAGTTTTCTATCAGACAGTTTTTGTCATACAATGACCATTCATTAATTTATTTTATGCTTCATTAATATCATCTTCCTTCAATACTGACTCTTACTTTTCTTTTGAAAGGTGGGAAAAGGCTGATTCCACAGAAAAAGCACAAACATTGTTTTCTGGTTTTACCTATAAAATTAATATCTTCTTTATCAAGAGCTGATGTTTTTTGGCAACATCTTCACATTTAATTCAAGTATGGAATAATCTCAGTGAAATGTTGAGGTGGACAGGGGAAAGGTCCAGTTTAGTGAACAATGCTGCCATATTCTCCTTCCTTAAAGAATGTTAATTAAAATGTTCTGTCATTGTACACACCAAGGAAACAACTTTCTGTTACTTAGGATTAAGTCAATCTAGTAATTATGTTTTTATCCATTAATCTTAAAAGAAAAACACAGTGATCCCGTGACCGTTAAGTGGGAGTAATAATTTAGAATGCATAAAATTTTTACCAGCAGGTGGAGCAATTGTGCGCCGCTCCAACCTGACACCAAAAGTTCCAAGCCCCACAGCTCTGGAACTGTATCAGCTGGAGCTCTGAAATTTTCTGCATTTGTGGTTGACATGATGTAGAACAAATATAATACTGAGTAAGAAACCTGTTTTCTCAGGAATGTAAATATTTCATTACTGTAACTTTCATTCAAAAGACCTATCATTTCGAGAATAAAAAAAAACAACAACTTTGAGTCATGTTTGAACTGATGCAGGTTGGTCTGTGTTCTAGTCATCCAATGGTACGTTATATATTAAGAAACTAGAGGGTTGTATCTTTCAAATAATGTATTATACATGTAATTTGGGCTTACAGTTCCTAAGTTATCAGCTTTTCGATTTGGGTATGCAAAATAGGCGATGATTACCCAAAATGAGGTGGAAGTTAAGAGGTTATAATAATGTACCTTAATGAACAGAGTCTGAATTCAACAGAAACATTTATTACAGGTTAGTAATCATTGTGACTGATAACATGTAACAAAGACTCAGATTGATGCTTAGAAATGGAGCGGTTCTTACTTTTATTGATAACAACAACCAGCATAAAGACACATGACTGCCAACAAAACAACTGCTGCTCAGCAGCACCCCCTGTCTGAAATCTGAAGCAGATAGAAAGACAAAAGGTAATAAAAATGATCCCAGCCAGCAGGATCCTCATTCAGAGGAATCTGTTCTCCTTCCTACAATTTAAACTATGAAAACTATGAAATGAAACCAAAAGTTTACAAACAGGGTTTGGTCCAGAGAGAAACTAAAGCTCTGAACTTTGGCAAAATTTCTCATTTCAGAAAGTTTAAATGTTTTATTGTCAAGAAGTGTTTATTTATAGACCATATCAGTAGCAAGACGATTCAAAGAGCTGCATAGAAACAAAGAAAAGGTACATTGCTATAAATGTAAGTAAACCGAGGGTTTAAAGTCCTTTCCAGTGTTTCAGGAGTTTATTACAGATTAGTGGAGCATAAGAACCAAAAAAGCTGCTTCCCCATGTCTGGTTCTTGTTCTGGTTCCTCAGAGTATAATGGATCCAGACCTGGAGAGATCTGGCTGTTGATTCACTGACAACAAGTCTGTGATGTCTTTTTGGAAACTTTTCTGTCATGATCTCTGTGCCCCAGTAGCTTCTCTGAATGCTCACCTCATTCACCTGCAATTCCTTCCCTGCTTTCTAATTATCATTTATCTTATTCACCAGTAGGTAAATGAAGTGAGTAAACAGAGAAGGTACTGTGGCTGAGATCATGACATATTCAGTGATTTATAGACTAACAGAAGGATTTTAAAGTATATTCTTTAAGATATGGGGAGCCAGAGGCTGGACTTTAGAACTGAGCTGATGTTCTCTACTTTCTTAGTTCTAGTGAGGATTCTTTCTGCATCATCTATATCAAAATAAAATGTTTCTCCTTTAAAAAATCTAAATTGTTTTTGAAGAAGAGATCATTTTTTTTAGTTTGGTATATAGACATTTTCCTGACTCACATCTTTTTTTTTTTGAAATAACATTTTTATTGAGTGCATTTCAAAGATCTTATACATTCAACACATCCATTTTCGACATAGACTTAACATAGCCAAGTTAAATTCACAACAAGTCCATGGATGAATTAGATGACAATTATATTCTTGGTAATCTTACCATTTTATCCTAACACGCGTGCCTTCATGTGAGAAAGAAAGAACACTTCCTTTCCTCCTTATTCATATTCATATCTACAAGTGTCCACTCCAATAGAAATATACTTTTCTATTAACAAAAAAAACAAACAAAAAAAAGAACAACAAAAACAGATAAAAGAAACTAAAACTATACAACACTAACTGTGTGGCAATAGGAGGTTCTCAGTCCTAATTTTATCATACAACAAAATCTGATCTCACTGGTGATATGAATTTCACCCAGTTTTCCCAATTTTTCTTGAACTTGCCAGATTCTAACCTCAAGGAAAAAGTTAGCCTTTCCATTATATAAATATCATGCATTACTTCAACCCAATCATTCCTTGTTGGAGCCTCTGTTTTCAGCCACTTCCTAGTTATAGCTTTCTTACTGGCTACCAACATGATCCTGAAAATATATTTGTCCTCTGAGGTTGTCAGCTTATCAATCCCTCTTCCCATGAATAAAGTGTCGAATGTTGGAGGAAGTTTCACTTTCAGGACTTTCTCCATACATTCCTTTAGGTCCTGCCAGTATATATCAATACTAACACAACCCCAAAATACATGAAAGTGATTGGCTCTTTCTTCTCCACAGCCTCTCCAACATCTAGTATCTTGGTTTTTCTTTTGCGCTGGAGAAAAGAAATATCTCACAATGCACTTCCAGCCAAATTCTCTCCACAAGGGGGAACATGATGTTTTCCAGTTTTGCCTAAATATCTCCTCCCATGTCTCCACCGTCCACCTCCCTCCCGTCTCTTTTTCCCATCGTTCTTTTATATATAACGTATTTCTTCCTTTCAGGTTCTCCACTCCTGAATATAATTTTGATATTACTTTTTTGCCCAAATTTGATTCATATGCTCTGATAAACATCTGAATTATCCCTGTTTCCAATTCTTCAAAGCTTATCTTTTTTTTATTTCCTCAATAACATGCCTTACTTGCAAATACCTAAAGAGGTTTTTATTTTCAAGGCCAAATTTTCTCTTTATATCTTCGAAGCTTATTACTTTCCCTTTTTCAATCAGTTCCCAATATGATTTCGGACCCCTCGCCCACTCTCCAAATGTTTTGTCCATTGTGTTCGGTTTAAAATCTGAATCATGGGCTATCCATCTTAATAGACTAGTCTGCTCTGTCAAGCCGTGCTTTGATATCATTTCATGCCATGTACTAATTGACAGTTCTGTCCATGGATTCATACCCTTCTCTAATTGTTGTTTCAATTTGCTGTGGTTAATTATGGCTTGTAGAGGTATTTTGGGTGACATAGCACGTTCTATGTCTTTCCACTTTGATTTATATTGAGGATCACATATATTCAGGAGAGGTTTTAGCTGTGCCGCCTGGTAATAACTTTTCAGACAAGGAAGGGCTAAGCCCCCACCATCCTTGGCCAGCTGTAATGTTCTAAATTTAACCCTTGGTCTTTTCCCTTGCCAAATGAATCTCGAAATTAATTTATCCCATTCTATAAACTCTTTATCTGTCACCCCAACCGGAAGAGTGGTAAAAAGAAACATTAACCTTGGTAACACATTTGTCTTAATCATTTCTCTTCTGGAGGAAAAGAAGAGCTGCTTTGATGAGATTAAATGTCCATTTCCACATGTCTGATTTTATTTTGGTAATTAGGGGGTTGTAGTTACAACTTTTGGTAAGTCCAGATAGTTCGCGGGGCGGTTTCTACTCCCCGAAATATCTCAGAGACTTTGATGACCAGTTCCAGGTTACAATTAATATTTTTGATCACTTCGATCCGGAGTGTAGTTCCAACATGCCGAACCTGGGTTTTCTTTACATTAAGTTTGTAGCCCGACAAGAGGCCAAACTCGTCCAAGATCTTTTTTAGGGCTGGGAGCGAGCTGTCTGGCTGAGAGAGGTATATTAGTTCATCATCCGCAAACAAAGCTATGTTTTGTTCCCCCCCTTCCATATGTATATTTCTATCCTGTTTTATCCATTGGCTTAGAGGTTCCAAATATATTGCAAATAAGAGTGGACTAATGGAGCAGCCTTGGCGACAACCTCGTTCTAACATGAAGTGGCTAGATAAACTCCCATTAATTTTTATCCTAGCTGTGGGTTGGTGGTATAACGATTGTATAGTCTTGATAAAAATTTCACTGAAACCAAGTTTCTTCATTACCGTAAACAGAAAGACCCACCTGACGGAGTCAAAAGCCTTTTCTGCATCCAAACCTAATATAACTGCTTCAGTTTTCATTTTAATTATATTTTCTATCACTAGTAATGTGCGTCTAACATTATCTTGTGTTTGTCTCTGTTTTATGAAGCCTGTTTGGTCTAGATTTATTATGTCTGGCAAGATTTTTTCCAGGCGTCTAGCCATTACAGCAGTGAATAACCTATAATCTAAATTCAACACACTAATTGGTCTATAGTTGGCACATTCCAGTTTATCTTTTCCGTCCTTGGGAATAACAGATATATAAGCTTCTCTCCAGGAGATCAGTACCTCTCAACTCTTAAAGACCCAATTAAAAGTATTTTTTAGCAAGGGGATCAGTTGTTTCCTAAGTAATTTATAAAATTCTGAAGTGAATCCATCCGTTCCAGGAGCTTTATTGGTCTTCAGTCTTGAGATTTCTGAGTTTAATTCTTCCTCTGTAATTTCCCCTGTCAACATTCCATTTTGCTCCTCTGTTATCCTAGGTAACTTTAATTTCCCTAACAATGTTTGGATTTGGTCTTCATTTTTAATCTGTGTTTGCGAATATAATTTTTTGTAATATTTTTCAAAACACTTATGAATCTCTTCTGTCTTATATTTTACAAGATTTGATGCCAGGTCCCTTATTCCTTTGATATTACTATTAGCCTCCTGCTTTTTCATTCTATACGCGAGATACTTAACTGATTTGCTTCCACCTTCATAAAACCTTTGTTTTGTATATAACAATTTTTTTTTAATCTCTTCATCTAAGATGCCATTTATCTCAGTCTTAATTCTTTTAATTTCTTTATTTTTCCCATCATCCAAATTATTTTTATGTTCCTTTTCTAACCTCTTGTCTGATTTCAGTTGAGTTAGTTTTCCTTGTTTTAGCTTTTTTAAATACGCCGATTTGGCGATTAACTTCCATCGGATAACTGCTTTACATGCATCCCACAGTACAGTAGGAGAGACCTCACCGTTATTACTGTCATTCACATAATTATTTATTTCTTCCTTAAATTCCTCCAATGTATTCCCCTGTAGTATGCCTGCATTGATCCTCCAGAGGGTTGACCTTACTTCCTGAGATATTTCCAATGTCAGACATACTGGGCTGTGATCCGATATATCCCTTATTCCAATATCACATTTTTCCACCCTGTGTCTATCCTTATTAGACATTAGAAAATAATCGAGCCTAGAATAAACAGAGTGAGGTGAGGAGAAGTAAGTGTAATCTCTTCCTTTAGGATTTAGTTCTCTCCAAACATCCATTATACCGAAGCTCTACCATTAATTTCCTAATCTTTTTACCGATTATAGATTTTTTCCACCCTCGATCTGAACAATCAAGTTGTGGGTTCAGCCTTAAATTTAAATCTCCACCACATATTATAATTCCCTCTCCCTCTATCACCAATAGGTCCAACATCTTTCTATAAAATGCCCAGTTAGATCCAGGGGGTGCGTATATATTCAGGATGGTGGCCAGCTCACCTTCCAGTCTACCCTTAACCAATACAAACCTCCCATCTTTATCTATAATTTCTGAGGACCTCTCAAATCGGGTTCCACCTGAGATGAAGATGGCTACTCCTCTCCTATGTCCACTTCTATCTGATGAATGAAATACTTGATTAAAGCCTTGTCTCTGAAGCTTGGCATGTTCTTTGTCCGTCAGGTGGGTCTCTTGTAGCATTGCCACCCCCACACCTTCCTTTTTCAACTTCCCCAACACTTTTGACCTTTTTATTGGGTTGAGCAGACCATTCACATTAAATGACACTAGTTTTGTTAACTTTTTCTTGGTATTCATTTCCTTGTTTCTCTCTGCTATCCCCGCTCTTCTGAGAACCTCCGTGCCACTGATCTCCCAAAACTGGGTTGAACACATAAACAAACATAACAACTTTAACTAATGAACTAGTGAATAACAAAAACAAAATAACCTCCTCATATGGGGTCCTTGTTTTGACCCTTTTTGAGATATGATGGTAAGTCTGATCATAGGGATGGCCTCTCCCTTCCAGAGGTGGAGGGCCCTTGATGTTGGAGCAAATCTTTTTCATGTGTTTTCCATAGATCAAAAACCAAACAATAGTGCTCAAACAAATATAAAAAAAAAAAACGTAACCTGTGGGAATGCCCCGACCATTTATTTATAACAGGGAAAATTACTTCAACAAAAATCTTTGAACTGTTTTTTTTTACTTTTTTATAACTTGGATCAATATTCCCAGCCATGAAAAGGAGTAACACCACTTTTACCTTACAGATGTTCATTCCTAATCCTGACCTCTCCTAAAAGACTGTAAGCGTTGTTTGTATCCAGGCAGCGCATCTTTAGTTGTTGATCCCTTCTGGGCTCCGCTGGTCTTCCATGTCAGGCGTCTGATCTTCTCCAGGCTGCCCTCCGTTGGTTTTATCACTGACACAGGAAGTCCCCTCTCTGCCATATCCTTAGTCGCCTCCTCTGCTGAGTTGTAGACCCTCGTTTCTCCCTCATAGAACACACGCATTTTGGCTGGGAATGGTGTCTGGAACCTTATATTTTTCTCTCTCAAAACTCTTTTGGCCTCTGCGTATTCCCTCTGTTTCTTTAGCACCTCCGGAGCATAATCATGGTGCAGAAACACTTTATTTACCTCTTACAGAAATCCCTTCTTCTCCCACGCTTTTTTCAGGATCTCTTCTTTAATTCTGAAGCTTGTAAACTTTACCACGACGGACCTCACTCGTGTTCCCGGGGAGGGACGCGCCGCCAGAGCCCGGTGAGCTCTCTCTATCTGGATGGGAAGCGATGGCGGCAACTCCAGCTTTTCTCTCAAAAGGCTCTCAATAAAATCCGCCATTGACCCCGCGCCGTCCTCCGCTCCCTCTTTGAGACCATGGATCCTAATATTGTCTCTCCTCGAGCGTCCCTCCTGGTCCACGAGTCGTGCCTCCAGGCATTTCTGTAACTCAATGAGCTCCACAGACGCCCGCTCCACAAGCTGCAGACGTTCCTCCTCTTCCTGAATCCGGTTTTCGGCATGGTCGATCCTGTTGTTGGCAACTTTAATCTCGTTCTTAATTTCTTTGAGGTTCTCTGAGTTTTCCTGCCGAAAGTCCCGCAGCTCGGTCAGAATCGTTTCCAAATTTGCCATATTCAGGGGAGACTGGGACTCGTCGTCTCGACTTTTCAGGCTTGATTCCGCGCCCTCTGCTGTACGTTTTGGCTCTCTGTCCAGGGTAGCTAGCTTCACCGTTTCGGTGCTCGCTCTGTCGTATCGGTCCGGTTTTTGAGATTTTCTGGCACTTTTCCCTTTTGACATTATTAAACTTCCTATATCAGTTAGTGTTTATCTGTGTTTCGTTCCTTAATTGACAAGAAAGGGCTGAAAAACAAAAACTTCGGTCGGGTGCTCGCACTCTAAGCTGCCTCCATGTTGGAGTCACCCTGACTCACATCTTTTATAAAACACATGAACTGACAGTTTTTATGTCTTAATGAGAGCAGTGGGCTTTAGGTTGCCCTCTGCAAGGCTTTAAACCTGAGTTTGAATGGAGACTCAAGCCATTTCTAAAGCACATATCAAGGTGCTCATTTTGAGCCTGGATCCAGATTTATTTTTTATTCTGTTCATGGTGGAGAATCCTGCTTTATAGCAGTAGGTTGAGCCAAACACATGCAAAATGTGCAGGGTCATCTTTGAGCACATTTTACTTTTCTTCCAGCAGTTCACTGCGCTTCTTCAAGCAGTCCACACTTTCTCTGCTCTCTTTTTCTCATCATCTTCTTCTTTCCCATCGCCCAATGCTCTGTCAGCTCAGCATACTGCGTCAGGCCAGTAATACGCATTACATAGTGTCCTCTGTCTCCACTCTCCTTTCAGCCAATCACACTATTTTATTTCCCGATTAAGTCAGGATATGAAATTTATTTGTTTTTAGTTTGTTAAATATGAGCAACATGTGGATCATTTTATTCTTATTTTTTTTACAGTACATGTGTCATGGTTGGTTTAGGAATCAAACCCACATGCAGAACACCACTTGGAGACTGATAAAAAGTTCAACAGAGTTTATTAAAGGTTGCACAGAGATAACATGAACAGGATTCAGGTAAACTGGTCTGGGCAGGATTCTCAGGCGTCTACAGAGACGGAAAGTTAGGTTAGCCAGGTAAACAGATTAATTGTTGAGCTTTCAGATATTACTGAAAATACCTTGTAGAGGTCCAGGCTCCCTTTTCTGGAGAGAGGGAACCGGTTGGGTCCAGAGACTGTTGGTTCAGCAGAGTGCTCAGCAGCTGCAGCGCCTAGCTTCTGTGACTTCCTAGTGACAGACCTTGGTTTGAGGGATTAGCTCTTTCCTTAAGAGCAGCAGGTGGATTCCAGAGTGAGATCTTCTGGTTTTGGCTCTCTAGGGCAGGCAGGTAACAGGCTACAGCTCATCCAGAGCTTCAGGCTGAGAGAGACAGGTTTCCAAACTTGGTCAACACTGCTGCGCGTGGAAGGAAGGTCTGGCTGCTGATTATATAGGCAGGTCTCCTGATGGGCTGATGAACGCCAGCTGTGCCGGGAGGGCTCCAGCCCAGGAGATCCACAGGGCACTCTCAAGCTGGAGAAGGTGGAGAATCTCCAGATCCCAACAACATGAAGAACAACTGAAATTATTTTCAGTTTACACTTAAATAGTTTAATTAATTCCACGGGGAAGGGATGACTTTAGGGTTAGGATTCACTCAGTGATAACAACTTACTGAGCCTCCTTGAACAATCTGAATCCATTCTGTGGGATTGATACAAATAATGATCATGCGCACATGCGTATTGCCTAAGGCTATGCTGGCCTGACGGGGTATGCTGAGCTGACAGAACACTGGACGCTCCAGATGGCTACTTACCATGCAAACAGCAGAAGCGGCGAAAGTAAAGTTAGATACAGTCATCGGACAACATGCATTAATTTATAAATGTTTTAAAATCAGGTTGGGTCCAGATTAGCCAGCAGGTGGGTCCGGATCCTGGTCTGCTTATCTGCTGATCTCTATGTGACCTCTGAGCTATACAGATAGCATGAGCAAATTTCTCACATTTGCTTATGTACTGTTTAAATGGTAATTTGGGTATGTTTTGTAGTTTTTAGTTACACAAAAAGATTCTTACTAAAATTCATGAAAACCCATTTGGCTGACTGCTGGAGTTTTTTTTTTTTTTTTTACCAGATGTTAAACTGAATGGGAATGTGGGCCATAACAACATCAGAGGCCCTGGAAGTTGATGGAGATTCAGCTGGAAGCAAAGTTCACCAGTTGGAAGTTAAAGGATCATCATCTGTGACCCTGAGGGAAGATTTCAAGGAATGTAGAGAATCATTATTTCTAGAAGCTAATGTATTGATGATGTTTAAGCTCTGAACTTTGGAAAAACTAACGACTCAACATCTGCATCAACTTAGCATTGAAACCATTTGAATGAGTCAAACAGAAAATCCAACTGCTCATTAACATCCATGAAAACTATGGATGTTGATGGATGTTTTTCTGAAGGTTTCTAGGGTCCAGACTGAACCTGTCATGATCCTGTTGTGTGACTGTGAGATTTTTCTCTAAACACAGGATCTCTGCTGGATGGCGTGGCTGACCTGCTCCAGACTGCATCCCTGTCTGCAATCACTTCCTCTGACTGCTGGAGACTGAAGAAGCTGTTAGATGACCAGACTTCAGCAGCAGATCAGCCTCCTTGGTAGAGTCCAGCACCGTGTTGGTTTCCTCTCTACATCTCCTTCAGTATTCTGTTTTCCTCTCTGGAAGCTTGTTTAATGTAGACCTGCTGACCTCTGAACAGCTGACTCCTCATGCTGCCTCTGCTTCCCAGTTTAGAGTTGTTCTTGGTTTCCATAGCAACCTTGGTTCCTTCCAGCAAAGCTCCATGAGAGATCTCCCCTGGAAGTTGATGAGCTCCACTGTGGTCCACTGCAGCTCAGTTGTCTCCAGCCATCACCTGTCTGCCCGCTCTCTGAAGCACTCAGACACAGACACTAGTTTACCTCCACATACATTACTGTGGCTTGGAGTCATTCTGGAAATCCCAGAAGATGACAAAATGAATCTGTCTCATTTTCCTCTATCAGTCAAAGAACTGAGACTTTAAAGCAATTCCATGTTTAGTTTTCACACTAGTTCGATTTGCTTGATCTAAGGCAACATTTCCTCTGATCAGATTCTCATCATCTGCTCCTGAGTTCAACTCCAGCTCTGGTTCCTGCTCTGGACCCTGGGTCAGCCCGGTTCTGGAGAACTGCTGTTTCTCTCTAAGTTCGTTTGGGTCACATTGGCTCAGAATAACTGGGATAAATTAGTGTTTCAGGTCATTAAAACGTCTTTTTGAAGGATTCAAGGAACCATGTTGCAGTAGAAATGAGTAGAACTTGAAGCTGATTAACTGGATCAATCTTCCTTTAATCCATGTTGACATCAGAACCAGAACTGATGTTGGGTCATGTAGAACTTCAACATTGAATCTGTTTAGTTTCCTGTCTCCAATCAGCCTCCAGCTTCCTCTGCTGGTTCCCCTACTAAAGGAGTTAGTTCCAGTTCATCTGCTTTCTGCTGCAGCTGATCTCCTCCAGGAGGATCCTCAGTAAAGGTTGCTCAGTTGCTTTTTTTCTTCAGCTCCATTATTCATCATTTTATTTTTACAATTAATTGTTGACCTATCTTACATTATCATGTCAGAATAATAAAACCCTAAACAAATAATAATCCTCATATATCAGGGTTTCTTTGCTTCAGTGTAGATAGAGAGCCACATCAGTGAGTCGTTATCCAATCTGTTCCACTTGTTCATATAAAGTAGGCTGGCATCGCTTAAGGATTTAATAATGGATCAATGCATTCAAATTCCTCTTTAATAATTAAATTTAAAATGTACAATTGGAAAACACGTTTTAAAAAATACTTCTAACTTTTTAAATGTTTGATTTCAAATGGCAGGTTTCATTTTCAGTAAAAACAAGGTTTTTATATCTTTTAAAAAGAATGTTTCAGAGAACCTCGGTATTTTTTAAGATCTGGTTATGGCCCTGTGGATGATATTAATAATCTAATATAAAATCATTTCCCATCAATATTGGCCTGTAGGAGTCAGAGGAGCACAGATGGGGAGGAGAGATATTTCCTTGGAAGGCTGAGTCTAAGGCAGGGCTCACCTACCTGCAGGTAGCCATCTGAAAATAGCAAAGATTCACCAAAGATAAAACTGAAACTCATTTAAAAAGGAGTTTAGGGAGATTTTGAATCATTGTTGAATTATGATTTCCCCTCCATGGACAGAAAAACAACAAAAATAATGAAATAAAAGAAAATATAGTTTAAATGCGTTATCTGAAAATATATTATTCTATAAATAAATATAACTGAAATCTAATTTGTTCAAACATGAAGCAGATGTGGAACATATTCAGTTAAAGTTTCCCCTAAACGATCTCAGTTTAAATGACTTTAAAATGTTGAAAAGTTCAGTTTAGGCAACAGGAGGTGAAGTTTTCTAGAAGACGTTTCTCCTCTCATCCAAGAGGCTTCTTCAGTTCTAACTGGTGGTGGGAAGCAAACGTCTTCTAGAAAACTTCACGTCCAGCTGCCTAAACTGAACTTTTCAAGCTTGACCATGACCTGGATGACTGAGAATCTTCACAGACTTTAAAATGTTGAACAGAATTTAGACAAAGCAAAGGGAGTCATTTTCCATCCTAAAATCTGTCTGTCTCTCTTCCCAGGGTAAATCCTCAACCTACTAACTGCTTCATTTGAAACTCATTCTGGTTTTTACTAAAGCTTCAATGGAAAGCTATTAAAAACCCAAGCAACAATAAATGAGCATGGAGTAGCTCTTTATGTGGTTTGGTTCCCTGGCCTGAAGCAGCTCTCAGGGTCTAAACTGTTGATGACCCCTGATCTAAAGGATTTCACAGGATGGAGTCGTTTGGAATACAGACAGTGTTGGAATTTAATTGAAGGTTATATGAATATGAAACATGAAACATAAAGTGAACAATATCAGACTTAGAAACCATGAGCCTTTATTTAAGAGAGGAATGATTAGAAAGTGGAGATAGCCAAGAAAGATCCAGTGGTGTGAAAAAGTATTTGCCCTCTTCCTCATTTCCTTATTTTAACAAGTTTTTCACACTTAAATGTCAGACAACGGAAAACTTTGAACGTTGTATAATTTCTCTACTTTAGCAAAGAGTAGCGGTTTAAACGGAGGAAAGTATAGGACGCGGCGCGCCTTTCTCTGAAGAACTACTGAGCGGGAGGAGACAGCCAGGTGAGGAAAAGCTGTTCTTATCTATCGATTCAGTATTTTTATCATACAGACAATAGGCTGTTGTTCTTGTGCTATGAGCTAGCTGCTAGCTAATGATTTTGCTAGCAAAGCAAGATAACTAAAAAGCTTCCCTTGTGTTAATGATAGTAGGGACATTCTTCTGTATTACTTTTATAATAGGGCGACATCGCTCATTAAAACTTACCATCTCCATAATGATATATGTCTGATTTTCTAATTTCCTTTGCTGCATGATGTACATTTCCCATCATTCTTAGCTTAGTAAATGTAGTATCTTGAAAGGAGAACTCATCCAGGAACTACCATGATAGATATATGATAGATATAATGTGCAGCTGGTGAAGTTCAAAACCAGCTTATGCAAGGAGGATCGCTTGTCGACCTTCTTTTGTTGGCAATCTGGTACGTGCCAATACTGCAGTACTCCATCAATCCAGTAATCAGAACAAAAATGGTTTCATTATTATCTTAGTCACAGTAAACACACATTCCAATTCAAATAAGAAAACTTGAATCTGAACACATTAACTAAACTAAGCAGAGTTTTACAGCCTACAAAATCAGTTGTCCTTGGACAGGAGATAATCATTTCAACTTGATTAAAAAAAGAAAAGTAATAATTGAATTGAGTAATATGTTTACCAAATGAATGAATACATTGTAATATGTATTTAAAACTACAAACAGTGAGTTTTGAATATTATTTACTATTATTTTGTGATTGCAAAAAATGTGTCCCACATATTTGTCACCACCGTCAGATATATAAAGCAATAAAATCAGGCAACTAAAAGGTCAACTACATTCCTGATGACTCCATTTTCAAATCTTCAGCTCTACTACATGCTTCTAGTTTGCTCAAACTCCTGTAAGTTTGCTATTTTCTCTTTAATTTGTTCACATCTTTGGATTCTCTGCTAATGTCACAACTTGTGATGTTAAGATGAAGCCTCATGAGGCACTGAGCCGTTTCGCCAAATTGCTTCAATGACCGCCACAGTTCATGAGGCTCCATGGGAATATGTCACCGCCTATTGGTGGGGTGCAGAACTACAGTTTGTAATAAAATCTGTGATTTTTTTTGCTAATGTTTTTCTTTTTTTCCCCTTTTAAGTCCCTTTGAAATGGTTAATGGTTGGTGTGTATGATAAAATCTTTTGTAATTTTTTTTAAGTGTAAAATTTCTTAGAAAAATCATTTAAGGTGCACAGTTTTTCTACCCTTTTTAGTGAAATAGACCCAAGCAGACAGTGAAAGTGTTTGTGCAAATTGGGCAATGATAAGCAAAATGAAAGGTGTTAGTCATTTCTATTCAAACATGTTAGTTTTTCCACGTTTTTTGGTTTTAATCAGGTTGGAAGTTGTGTTGTTGTAGGAATTTTTTTATTTCTCTTCTATTATATATTCATTTATCCTATTTACTCATTATACAAGTTTTTACTCAGTCGGTTTCACTTTCAAGGCCACACCATTCTCTGCAGGATGGTGTTTGTAGACCAGACATAGCTTCTTCCCATAACAAACCAGATTCTTTCCCAAGGTTTATTCATAACATGTTACTGTTTAACCAAAGTGTCTGTAATTTGTTTTTTTGACTCTGACTACTTTCCATTGTTGTAAGTAAGGGGGAAACGAACGCTGCTCTAGCAGAACAGGGCAGAATGCTGTGCCATAAGGGCTGTATGATGACCTTTCTCTCTCTGCAAAGATATGAATAAATGTGCCGACTGAGTGAAATCCATCGATCTCCATTTGTTTAACTAGGGTGAATAGTTGAATACTTTTTTCCCACGACAATTTGGCGTTGTGTAAAGCAGGATTCTCTTTAACTGATTTTTTTTCTCAGGACAGGGATTGTCAGAAGTGTCAGGTACCACCTAGAGGAAGCAGTCTTCCAGCCTCAATACCCCCTTTAGCGGGTTAAAGGAGAAGTTCACTTTTTAACACTTTAAGCCCATTTTCTGTAGTGTCCAGGATGAAATCGAATGATGCGACACCAAAATTTTGACAATTGGTCCTGTCTCTGCTTTTTGGCTCATTTAGAATCCACTCCTGGCTGCTTCAGAATGGCTTCCATAGAGCATGTCGATAATGTCCTTAAAACAACCTTAAACGTTCTTTTTTTTTAAAATATGCTACTCACCGGTCGTCGTCAGCGCTGTTCAATGACGTTCCAAAAAAGTTTCGTGAAGAAAAAACGTTCCTGTAGTGTTTTATTTAGCATTTTGTAAATCCCATTGAGTTCTGTTGGAATAGTCAATATTCCCCTGCCACCGGAAACGGAAATGGGGCCTGTTTACACAGTTGTAGTCTTTTAAGCTTCACTCTGTGTACTCCGATGTCGAGGTGCTGACATCTCTGTTAAACACTTTAAAAAACTCTGAAAATGGAATACTAAAGGTGGATTCTTGATTCTCGGCGTCGGAGTACATGCAGCTGTGGTCATAAGGACATAAGGTCAGCAACAATGCTGAGGTAGGCTGCCTCATTTATTTGATGCTAAATTGGTATTAAGTGGCCCAAAGTGTGGCAATAAATATCCCCCAAATAGATGGTACAAATAGATCAGGCTCAGTATGACCTAATTATAGACTCTTACATTTTAGTTTGAAATGATTTATTTAATTAAAGTATGCTAGATTACTGTGTATGCCATTAGCAATGGCAAATGTTATGTAAAAAAATACACAATAATTTATTTCAAAAATTAGTTTTAATCAGAATCAGTTGGTTAAATGTGAATCAGAATCAGCAAGGTAAAATGTGCATTCCTTGCACAGTGCTCCTTGGGATTTTTAAAGCTTGGGAAATCTTTTTGTTTCCAAATCCAGCTTTAAACTTTTCCACAACAGTGTCTCGGACCTGTCTGATGTGTTCCTTGCTCTTCATGATGCTCTCTGCACTTTAAACAGACCTCTGAGTTAATCACAGAGCAGGGTGCATTTATCGGGAGCCTTGATAACACACAGGTGGATTCTATTTAGTATCATTTAGGTCGACATTGGATCATTCAGAGATCCTCACTGAAATTCTGGGGAGAGTTTGCTGTACTGAAAGTAAAAGGGGCAGATTCATTTTGCACACCCTACTCTTCAGTTTTTTATTTGTTAAAAAAGTTAAAAATATCCAGTATATTTAATTACACTTCATGATTGGGTAAAACTAGCTGTTGATTCTTTACTAAAAAATGTTTATGTTCGATGCCTTAAATGTGGCAAGAGTTTGAGATTTTCAAGAGAGCAGATTATTTTTGCAGGGCAAACTGTAACTGGGCTGATATCTAAGGAGAGCTCTGACAGGGTTTCACTTGCCAATAACGTACATTTATAACATAAGTTTTAGTGGTTGTAGAAGTAATAGAAAACACAGATCTGGGGGCTGGAATTCTAGCAGCACTCCTACATTATTCTCTACATTTTCTCTCCGTTGTCCTTTCTTTCACAGTAAATGGTATCGGCATCTCAGATATGTTAGATTTGTTTACCAAGCTTTCCTGTCTTACCCTTCAAAACAATCTACCATGAACAGCATTGTGTTGTAGAAGCTTTTATGCAAGAGCCTTTTTTTTGGGAGTTATTACAGCACATTTTGGAGTTTTTACGACACTAGTGTCTTGTTTTTTTGGCAGTAGGCTGGCAGGAAAGGGGGTATGAGAGAGGGAGAGACATGCGGCCAAGGATTCGAACCTGGGTCATCCATGTCGAGGACTAAGGAATCTTTCTGTACATGGGTTTTGTGCGCTAAACACTGGGCAACCAAAGCACGCCCTCATGCAACAAACTTTTTAAACAATTTTCCCAACATTTATGGAAAACAGCAAAGTTGCTCTTTTGTAGTTTTTATTATTTTCCCCTATAAACATAGAAAAAGTCAGCAGCCTTTTGAAATGTTCTGTAGTACGGTATGAATCAAGGTTTTCCAGAACATATCTCCAAAGCCTGCTATTTTCTGTAACACAAGTTGTGCTACCCACAGTAATTGCTGATAAAAAGTCTAAAGACTGTTTTAGAATTTCAATATTTCTTTATGCTATTACTAGTTTTTAATCTGTGGTAAACAATTGTTTTACAGCAACTCCTCTCTCACATACAATATTGCATCTTCTAATATGTTTCCTTAAAGACTGTTTAGGACAGGAAGCTACAAAAAGTTAAATGACCATAAACTCAATGTAAACCCCTAGCTATTATTATTTTTTATGTTTATTTTATTTATTTGTTTATTTATTTATATGTTTGTTTCCCTTGTTTTATTTTTATTTATTTTTTACATTCTATGTCTCATTTTTTTAAGTTATAATGTCACCAACTGCTGTGTATCTTTGTTTGATGTTTGAATTACTCTGTATTGTTACAAGGAATTGCCAATAAAGCAAAAAAAAACATGATAGACGCGAGCTGTTCTCGCGAGTCCTTCCGTATAACAATGACCTCGTATGTGATTGGAGGAGCTATACTCAGAAGAACTTTATCTCCAGTTCCTTTGTTTGGATTTTGCTGGTACGTGATCAATGGCAGTCGAACAACTGTGAGGGAGAGACGAACTCAAAGAAGAGAAGCTAATGGTAAATATATGTTCGACATTGCTAGCTAGAAAGCTAAAAAGCTAAAGCTACGCCTAATAGTAGCCTTGCAAGAACAAGAAGCTTTATTAAAGTGTATTTTTGTGATTCACCCAGGGAGGAAGCAATTTTCTTCACAACTTCGGAGACAAATTGCAGGCGCTTGGTGAACCGGAGCAAGGGTAAGAGTTAAAGAATATGCTTTCATTCTGCGGTAAAAGGAAATGGATACGGATGGATACTGATCATAACTGTACATTTTGTTTTCACAGACTAATCTCGCCTCATAATGAGGCGGTGACCTCCTATTATTCATACCACTCTCATTTAATTGTTTTCCAGCTGCCTGTAAGGCGTATTATGAGGCGGTACACAGGAGCTTCAGATATGCGCTGCTAGCCAACACGTTGCGCCGCGAAGCTGCCAAGCATTCAGAAAAGAAAGAGAGTAAGACTTTATTTGGTGACTATTTTTTAGAGGTGCATTGATAGATGTGTTGTGTCCATATGCAGTGCATCCCATCGCATAGTGCTGATTGATTGTTTTTTTTTTTTTTTTTACAGCTGCTGGAATCGAGGCAGAGTGTGCTAGCTGATGAGGAAGTGGAACTCTGGAATGGCCACCGCCATTTCGTAGGCCGGATCTCTCTGAACTCTGTGTTAAGCTGCAGTCCCGGTTAGAAGCGATGCCGAAGTACAGGGCCACGCACAGTAGGCGTCTGCACATCGGACCTGCCTCGGAGGGAATGCTGCCAGTTACCTCCAACCCCGAGGAGGCAAACGGACAGTTCACGGAGTTGTAATTTTTGGATGGGCATATCCTTGCGTTGTATATAGTTCTGTTTGTTTTAATAAAGCTCTTTCTTTGCATAAACAGCTTCCTGGCAAATGTTAATTTCCTGTATAAATTCATTCATGTCCTTGATGGTAGCCTAATAATTGTGTAGTAGTGTAGGATAACATGAATATACAGCATATGAATAAATAAATATATGAATGAATAAATATATGAATAAATAAATATATATTTATATATATCTCACTTTTCATGCAGTGATAGCTCTGATACAACGTTGTTGTTGAAAGAAGAGACGTAGAAGTAGAGAGAAAAAAGATGTTAAAATCCCGAAAAGGATCTGGAATTTACCGGGACACATTAAATAGAGAAGCCACGGACCGGTATGTTGACAAATTCAGCATTATTAATAATTTGGATCCATATGAAGTTCCAATCAATGAGTAGAGCACCGATGAGTGTGTCGTTCTTAAAAAACAGTTGAAAAGTCTTCAAACAATGATCAAAAATCAGGCAGAGGCTGCTGGGTCCAGGTCCAGAGTGGTTTATTGCAAAATACAGATGAACTACCCGAGATGCACACCAGTAAACATCTGACTTACATGCAGGAACAGTCACACTTATATACACTCGAGGAGCATTTTTGTAAAGCCTTTCTTTGATCTATCAAAGCCTTTTCTTTACACTTTCATCCAGTGTGACTTATGTTTTCATAACATCTCATTAAAAAAGTCAGCATAACCTTGATGCTCAAAATTTCAGTAAAACATCACTTTTGTGTCGACCAGTACCGTGCCGTATCGCTTTGTTTTATTTTGATATGACAACTCAATATATCACAATTTAGTACAGCTGGGCTGTGCGACCTTGAATATTCCATTCTCAATGCGGATGTCTTATAAGCAGGCCTCATTTCTGCAACCTTGTAGCATCAAAAGCCTTGGACTCAGTCCAATACTTCTGTCTCCCGTCCATTACCTGTCTTTTTCCCTCCTGCTCTTATCTCAATTCAATTCAATTCAGTTTATTTATATAGCGCCAAAAATTCACAACACATGTCATCTCAAGGCATTTTACAGTTCAACCAGATCATACAGTCAAATTGATACAAAATTTTCTATCTAAGGAAAACCAGTTGATTGCATTGACTCAATGACTCAAATACAATCCCTCACACTAAGCATGCTTTTAGCGACGGTGGAGAGGAAAAACTCCCTTTTAACAGAAAGAAACCTCCAGCAGAACCAGGCTCAGTGTGGCGGCCATCTGCTGAGGCCGACTGGGGTTCAAGAGAGACAGAAGCAGAATACAAAAGCAGCTGTAAAAGGCGGCCCGTCCAGGAAACACACAGCCAGGCAGACAAGCTCCAAGGCAGCTCCCATGCCAGAGGACGAAGAGAGCACATCCACTCAGTCACGGTCAGAGAAGCAGGACCACACTGGAAAACAGGCCCGATCTCCAACATCTATAAACAAGGGTGTTGATGGAAGCAGCACAGCCGATGTTTCTTTCCAGGATGACGTCACAGCCAAACAGGAACAGACGAGGCAAAGCTACTCTGAGGAAAAGCAGAGAGAGCAGAAGGTTAGGAGATTGAACTAACAGATTCTGCAGAATAGGAGAACAGAGAGAGAGAATGAAGCAGAATGATGAAATGGGGGTCCCTATGTCCTTCAAAAGTCTAAGCCTATAGCAGCATAACTATAGAGATAGCTCAGGATAACCTGAGCCACTCTAACTATAAGCGTCATCAAAAAGGAAAGTTTTAAGCCTAGCCTTAAAAGTAGACAGGGTGTCTACCTCCATCTCTCAAACTTCAAAGCTGCACCTGGCAGCTTCAAAGCTGCAAATGGCCTTGCACAGTGGTTTATTTTTATCCATGCTGAGGCACACTCTTTGGACTCTTAGGCCTTTTATAACATAAATGCATTTATTGTGAAACATTTATCCACTATATTCTAATCATTGGTGCAGCATTAATTCACTACATTTCCCCCCTGTGATCCTGAAAAGGATCACTAAGTAAATCTACAGGTGATTGTCAAAGTGAAATACTATAAATGTGAAGTTTCAAAAAGTAACTGATGTTTATATATTTTGCACACCAAACTAAAAGTGAGACTAAAACACACCATATGCTTGTAGTGAGTGATATAAGATGTTGTGATTACATGATAAAGTGATAAAATGTAAAAAATGGAGAACGTCTAAAACAAAGAGGGATCCCCCCCTTGGCTCACTTACGAGGACCTTTGCTCTTGCTTACTTTTTTGTAGAAGGATTTTCAGTTGTTTTTAAAGCAGCGATGATACGAGGTAGGGGAATTCCAATGCCTAAGCAGCTTCATCTCCGACTAGGTCACTGCACTTCCCCCTCCACGAGGTGTCATTGCACACCCATAAATATACCAAATCAAACTCCATCATGCTTGGACTATGCCAGGCAAACTCATCATCTAATGGTAATAGACCGTCATTACAACCAACATATGAGTAACCATGTGGCACTCTCCTGCACAGTACTTGTACTGTCACATATGTTATTTTGTCAGTTATCTTTAGCATAGGTATTCATAATCATTAATAATCAGTAATGTCCTTTATATCCAGCATGGTGTTGTGTTTGAAATTAATAATAGTTTGGGGCTCCTTGGGGGTTGGAAGGCATCATCCCCCACGGTCTTGCATTGGTATTTCCTGGGGCATGTTTCCCCGGCAGCTGCAGCAATGTAGTAGTGGCATTAGTAGCCATGCGCCCTTGATCAGCGGTCAGCTGCAGCAACTTCCCTTGCAGGGTGATTATGGTTTGCCGTGTCTCCTGAAGTTGACGTGTCAGCTCCTCACACTCTTGGGTCAACCGCTGCATCTTCCCCCTTTCCCTGGTTTTGTATATGCTGCGGCGAATCATCTTTGAATAAACCTCCTTGCTCATAGACGTGATTTCAGGCTTAAGGTCATCGTCGGTTTCGTAAGATTCCAGAGGAGGAACCAAGAACCTTGCAACTTGGCGAGATTCCTCAGGGGTGAGCACCATGCCCGCGATGACAACGTCTTCCGGTTCTGGCGGAGAATCAGGCCTCACTCATTAAGCTCGGCCAGCACGCCTGAAGTGGATGGCAGCTCCTGGAGCGATCTGGCGAGCTGTCCTTGGTCCTCCGGATTCTCAGGACCGGCAGGGGTGCTGTTTGGGCCGAAGTCGATCCTCAGGGCCCCAGGCGATGGCGGGTTGGAAATTGGCCTCCTCCTAGGTGGTGGTAGTGATTGATCGTCCGGCTGTCCTCTAGGAATCATCATGGGTCTCTACCACCCCAGAGGTGCGACGTCTGGCCCCTCTGCAGGATCTTCTGGCTGCCTGTTAGGAATATTGGAGCCTGCGGCTACTTCTACTTGTGTGCCTACCGACACATGTGTGGAGATTCTCCTTTTATTGTTGTACTCTAGCCATGCCTCTGTGGTTGAGGGATATGTTAGGCCATAATAAGCTTCCTCATAAGACTCCGCCATGTTCAATTAATCTGCATTTGGAGACATAGTGTAGCATATTTATATAACATTAGGAGGCATATAGCCCATAAAACTTCAGCATGCAAATTACTATATCTAAGTGAGTAAGTATATGAGTCGTTGTTATGCCTATTAGTATACATATATACAATTTTGTTATTAAAGAAATGCACGTACCTGGTGGGGATGAGAGGGGATCATGGTTATGTTTTATATGACTCGGTCTAATTGTATTTCTACAATTGGGAACTGACCAGTTACACTTATAATAAGTTTCGAGACCAGTCCCCGAATGAGGGGTATGACGCAACAAATAACTATCAATATTATTGCTCCTAGAACCATCCCTGCTGCCTTAAGATATTTTCCCCATCCAAGCTTGTTGAACTAATCCCAGAATCCCTTCAACTGAGTGTTCCAATTAGACTGCAGCACATGTTCATCTCTCATGCGTTTCATTTCCTGAAGGACTCTTGTGAGGCTGCCGTTAACATCTGTATGCATAGGGATTAAAGTACAACAATCCTCCCTCATATAGTCACATATTCCTTGGTCCCCAGCCATGCGGGATTCCAGCACGAACCTATTTTGTAGAACCATTAGTGAAGTAGCATGCAACTGATCCCTTACTAGATCTACACCCTTTATTGTAAAATTTATAAACCTTTGTTGATTATAACATAAGAGATTCACCCATCTACTATTTCGGGCTATGTACTGCGCATTGGCAACTGATCCCCAGATTGGTACTGCACCAACCCCTCTTCCACTTTCTATCCAATCACTCCCTATGGCAACCTGTTCTTCAGGTACCCCATATGGAACCTGATATATACCTTATCTGATGTTTTCCACTCGTGTTTAACGGGGGTACTTCTTTTAGCACGACTGGTTATTTCGTTAGACGTTTCATTAATGCCCATTGGGTCATTTACTATTAACTTTAGTTGTCCTGTCAGCATTACTGGTGCACAGATCCCTTCCCCCTGAGCGGGTAGTGTGGCCAACATCTGTGTCTCATTGTGACACATCCAAAAACGCCCAGACTGCGATGGAGTGGGCGGGACCGATTCGACCGACGGCCCACTCGCCGTGGAGGATGAAGGGGAAAGGGAGGGGAGGAACGGTGCCAGGTGCAGGTGAAGGATGTGAAGGGGACAGGACTCCACCAGCATCTGGTGGGTCAGAAGAAAGAAGTTCGTCCAGTGCCTGAACGAGGGATAGATCTGGGTCAGACCCATCAGAGCTCTGAGCGGCAGAAGGATCGTCATCATTGCCACCAGAGTCAGAAGGCGAAGCGGGAGCATAAGAATGAACACTGTCATCCTCAGAGTCCCCTGACATTGGAGACCGCCGGGCCGCCAGGCGTGCCGAATCCAGGAGTGCCTGATCCCAACGTCTGTAAGCTTGTGGTGGGGTGCTGCGGAGGGAGACTTGTTCCTGCCCTGTCAGCATGCGCAGAGCCCGTCGGTCCTGGATCAAGTCCAGGCGGGTCTGGCGGCCGATGCCGGGTGCAGTGGTTTTTGTGGAACCAAAAGGGCTTACCTTCAACTTTCAGGGCAGTGGGAGTGGTAAGTACAACTGTAAAGGGGCCTTCCCTACGAGGTTCGTTCCACTGACGTCTAAAGACTCGTATGAACACACTGTCACCAACTTGAACGTCCCTGACGTCCACTGGAATGTGTGTCTCATCTTGCCTGTGAGCTGCTTTCACCTGTTGAAATATAAGTCTGTGAATGCGGAGTTAAGGATCTGAGGTAATCCCCCAGTTCACGCTCGAGCTGTGCCAGGGAAACCTCCTCCTGCTGGGGTCCTCGAACCTGTGGGAGAGGCATTGTTCGACCTGTAAGCATTTTATGTGGGGTAAGATGGGTTATTCGGTTAGGTTTGAGAACGCCTTGCCATCAGTGCAACAGGCAAGGCGTCAACCCATGTTAAATGGTTGTTGCTGTCAGCAATTATCTTCGCTATCTTCGATTTCAGCACTCCGTTAGCTCGTTCCACCGATGCCTGTGACTGGGGATGATACACACAACCAAATTTCTGTTTTATGCAAAACTGTTGGAACATTTGCTGGATCACCTGTGAAACAAAATGAGGTCCGTTATCAGATGATATAGTATCAGGCATGCCAAATCTGGGAAAAACTTCTTTACACAAAAACCTTGCTGCTGCTTTGTGGTTGTTCCTAGCAGTGGGGCATGCCTCCACCCATCTGCTAAACCTACAAACAACCACCAGCATATACCTCTTTCCCTGAACACAAGTTATCATGTCAACGTAATCCATAATCAGATGGTGCTTATCACAAAGGTTATCACAAAGCGTGGGCTTGTGAGTAGTGCATGTAATTGATGTGATGTATACAAAATAACAGGGTGGCCCATAGTAATAACTGAGGCCTTTTTATATGCGAAGGCTGCTGCTGCCAAGCCCTGGTAGCAGGGAGGCAGGCCTTCTTCGACACCATCCAATTTTGTGCTATAATAAAAAATTGGCTGTTTACCTGTGGGGGTGTCTTGCATCAATACTGCACATGCATACCCTTGTCGCTCAGCCACATAGAGATGGAATTGTTTGCCGTAATCTGGATTGGCCAGAGCAGGAGCAGTTTGGAGATCTTGTTTCAGCAGCTGGAACGCACCCTCTGCCTCATCTCTCCATTGTAATTGAGCCGACTGGTGTCCTTGACCTGCAGCTTTAATCAGTGCTCTTAGTGGAGCCGTTTTGATGGCATAATCACACACCCACGGTCTGCTGTAACCTGCCATGCCAAGGAAAGACAACATGTGACCAACAGTCTGAGGTTTGGGCATTTGAGTTATGGCTTCTAGTTGGGACGGTGCAATACACCTCTTGTCCCCACTGAGTTGCCTGCCGAGATACTCCACTGTTTGCTGGCATTTTGTTTACTTACTTTGTGTCCTCCTTCTGCCAGTGCAGTCAACACTGTAATGGAGTCTCTCTCACTTGTACGACTGCCTCCCCTGTTGGTGCACCCTCAGTCGGGGGTGTGGCTGCCACAGTCAATGCTGCTTGATGTTTGGGCTTTTCTTTTTCTTTCTTTGCTTTGGACAATTCCCCAATCTGCAGCTGGGTTAACTTGGTGGCCAGCACCTTGCTTTGGTCCTCAAAGGCCTGTTTTTCAGCCCTATGAATGTTTACATAGTGTATGACATGCTCAGAGAACAAAGGCCAGTCCATCTTCATGAGCCCCACAACTCCATCCAGTTTGGCTTGTACTTCTTTGGGCATGGCCTCCCTGATGTAGGTTCTAAACAGAGGGCCAGATGTCTTCTGTTCATTCCCATCACTTCCAGTCTCTGTTTTCCATTTCTGTTGAAACGTGTGCAGAAACTGGGCTAGGCTCTCATCATCCTTCAGACATTCTTGTCTCAGCTTTGTTGGATCACTGCAGGTGGGGTATTTGTTCCTCAAGGCTGCCCACACCTTGGGTCTTATGCGGTTGAATGGTATCTTGTCATACTGGTGTGAGGTCGTGACCCTTGGAAGCTGGGCTTCATCGAAAACCTCTCTGGCTGCTGAGTGTCCTGCTGTTTTGATTAGCAGCGCGTTGGTGTCTCCAGCTGCCAGATTGATGGCTCCAGTGATTTCTTCCAGCTTTTCTATCCACCTGTCAGCACCATCTGCCAACGGGGTCAGTCTTCCAGCAAGTGTGATCATGTCCATAAATGACCATGGCACATATCTGTCTTCATGAGGTCCCTTTAGACAGCAAGGGAGCTATATAAGCCCCACCTTGACTTTGTTCTGTCTTCTGCTGTCGTATTTGGAACCTGGTTCGCATTGGGGTGAGGGTCACTTCTTACTATTTTCAGGTCCAAGTCACATTCAGCTGCGAGTGGCTTCTGTCCTTTTGCCACTGGCCTGCTTTTTTCCTTGGACCCCTCATAGAATGGATTTTTTGACGACAGTTTGTCCGGGCCTTCATCCTGCGTTTCAACATCCTCCCACTCTGCTGCATCACTTTCTGTTAAGCCTTCCTCCTCACATCCTGTCTCTTCTCCCTCTTTCACTCCTGCTTTAGTAATCAGGGTCACAGTCTGTGGACTTGGCTGGTCTGGGTAATCAGCATTGGCCGCTTCTTTTACAAGCTGCTCTTCCTCCATTTTCTTTAATTCTTCGATTTCTTTCCTTAGTCTCTTCTCCTTTTTGTTTTTTATTGTCTCTCTCATATCCCTTTGATATTTCACTCGTGCTTTTTCTTTCTCCTTTTCTTCTCTGCTGACAATTTGTGAAAATTCTTTCCTCAGTTCCTCCAGCTCCTTGTCTATTTCTTCTTTCATTGATTCGGTTTCTTCCATATAGGTCAACCTGATTCTGGGTTCTGATTGGCATGTGGGGCCCCTCTGATATGGTGTTCGTCTGCGACGTCTTGGGGGTAGTGAACGGCTATAGCGTGATCTTCTCCTTACTTCAGCTAAGGATCTGTCTGATTCTTCCTCCTCACTGCTATGTTCACACTCTTCCTGCTGCTGGATCCCTACTGCTGTCTCTGCTTCTTCCTCTTCTTCTAACACTAATTTGAGTTGTCCTGTAATTTTTCCCTTGCTGCTCTGCTTCTCACATACAGGATATTGTCCTACGATATTTGGGTGATAAGGTGGTGGCTTATGATCGGTCTAGTTGGGAGCTGTTGGACTCTTATGGTTTTCAACTTTAAAATATTGCAGGATATCTCTCTGTTCAGTATGTTTCTGTGTTTTAAGCAAATGCATTCGGTCTCGTTTTTTATCTTTATCCCTCAATTTTTCTTCTACTTCATCACAGCATGAAGGATCAAAGCTGCCCTCTTTAGGCCAGCGATTTTTCCCAGATGTTATCTTATGCCATTCTGTCATGCATTTTTGAATTTTGCGCTTATTGGATGGGTGTGTCATTATTACCAGCTTGGCAGGCATCAGCCCCTCAGTCTGTTTGCTCACATTGGCTCCCATGGCAACCAGCAGTCACTCAATCCTCGGGGTCTTGTGCTTATCCACCAACCTTTATAGTCCCTAATGTTTTAATTTAACTTGTTCTGCTCTCTCCAATACAGATCTCTTTTTGTTTTAATTTTCCTACTTTTTAATTTTTAGATATCTACAATTTAAGTTGGGATCTCTAATAGAACAAATTTATAATATTATTTTCGTACTTTTTACTAAGTATTCTGCTTGGTTACTCTATAATCTATTTAATGTATAACATAATTTTTTATTCACTTATAACCTATTTCGTAATTTTAAATTGGGACCTTGTTAATTTATTTGATTCTTTTAACTATGTATTTTATTGTTACCAATTCTGTTAATTTGAACCTTTCAAGTTTTATTATTATTGTTATTATTATTATTATTATTATTCGCCCCTTACTCCCCCTTAATAATTAACTCTTTCACGCTTCACACAGACAAAGACACATAGACAAATGATTATATATTTACAGTGCACTTTTACTTTTCCTCACTGTCTCCTACAGTGGCACATGCGTTTTCCCTGCTACCCGGACCAACTCAGATAACTGAAAATGGGTAGACGTCATCCGGTAGAGCGGTACTATTTCTCCGACTATCGCTTAGTCAGTAATATTCTGGCTATCCCTTAGCCTGGCTATCGCTTAGCCTCTCAATGCCTAATACAACACAAGTTCACGGAGCACGCTGACTATGGCTTAGTAGCTAATACTCCCACTTAACATGCGTACTTTAATGTTCCGGATTTATGGCTTCCCTTTGCCAATCGTCCACTCAGAACATCGCCTGTTAAGCTTAACTCAACTATACACAAAATAGTTCAAACACAGAACAGTTCAAATACAGAATAGTTCAAACATTAATCAATACTTAAACCATGCATTCACATATACATTCATACCATACATTCATACATACCTTGCACCTTTCCCCAGTTTAGTCTCCCTTTTGTATATTCTTATATAAGTACTTATTAAATTTGGAAAATACTTTATTAAATTTGGAATACTAGGTTCTTTTAGGAGAGCTTTGTTGGTGCCTAAAACCCACAAGCAGTCGCTGGAGGCTGGTTCCCCACTAATTTAGAAAATTATAACAAATTGTATCTCACCTATAAGTTGGTGGATAGTGGGCCCTTAGGGGTTCCTGGCCTCCAACTGGTGCCTGCAGGTCGTTCGACACCTGAGCTTTCCTCCTGGCTGGCTTGCCAATAATGTTGTGGAAAATGTCCTCCCAACGACTTAAAATTGGTGCTAAGTCTTATAAAAATTCTAAGTTCTTAAAAAAACAGTTGAAAAGTCTTCAAACAATGATCAAAAATCAGGCAGAGGCAGCTGGGTCCAGAGTGGTTTATTGCAAAATACAGATCAACCACCCGAGATGCATACCGGTAAACATCTGACTTACAAACAGAGACAGTCCCACTTATATTCACTCGAGGAGCATTTTTTTTAAAGCCTTTCTTTGATCTATCAAAGCCTTTTCTTTACACTTTCATCCAGTGTGACTTATGTTTTCATAACATCTCATTAAAAAAGTCAGCATAACCTTGATGCTCAAAATTTCAGTAAAACATCACTTTTGTGTCGACCAGTACCGTGCCGTATCGCTTTGTTTTATTTTGATATGACAACTCAATATATCAAAATTTAGTACAGCTGGGCTGTGCAACCTTGAATATTCCATTCTCAATGCATATGTCTTATAAGCAGGCCTCATTTCTGCAACCTTGTAGCATCAAAAGCCTTGGACTCAGTCCAATACTTCTGTCTCCCGTCCATTACCAGTCTTTTTCCCCTCCTGCTCTTATCCCTCAAACTTCAAAGCTGCACCTGGCAGCTTTGAAGTTTGAGAGAAAGCTGCAAATGGCCTTGCACAGTGGTTTATTTTTATCCATGCTGAGGCACACTCTTTGGACTCTTAGGCCTTTTATAACATAAATGCATTTATTGTGAAACATTTATCCACTATATTCTAATCATTGGTGCAGCATTAATTCACTACAAGTGAGCGCCTATACTTCAACACAGTTCCGAAAGCTACAAGTCCTTGGAGTCTCATGTGCAGTTCATGAATGGATGGGTTCAGGAGCTGCAGATCATAAAGCCAGCAAACAGTGGGAACACAGTAATCCGTACAAAGGTACGCTGTGCTCAGACGGGCTCTGGAACCTGCTAGTTTGGTAACTGCTAACCGCTAGTGCTAACAACCACTCACGCATGTAATGTACTTTTAACTAGCTGCTATGTGTTTCAAAAAGGTGTAGTTAGTAACGTTAACTGCCAACCCTTCCCAAACCCTCCAGCAACAGTTTACCATGGTTGAGATCAAGTTAAGGTGACATTAATCAAATCAAAACACGGCTGAGAGGGAGTACAGTATGCGGTAGTCATAGGCAGTAGTCTGAGCAGCGGTAAAGGAGGCCATCAACATGGCAGTGACGCAAAGTGCTTACGTCATGACGACCAAGCCCTATATAGTCATTCCAGCATATATGTGATCTATGTGCCTGGACTGGGGCCAGCTTGAATTTACACAGAAAAGGTTAGCAAATACATCAGCTTTTGCATTTCCTAAAGCAAACCTGTTTAAGTGCAAAGCTCATCTAAAAAGGGCTAATAAGATATATGAAAGTCTTAATGCTGCTTTCTCTTTCTCCTGCAGTGTAATTTGTGTCTCTTAAAAGAAAAAAAAATGAAATGAGCACAGAACATTTAAACCTGAATAATGCCCCTGACTGAATGATTAAGCTCAAAGTTACACGTTACTGTGTTTTATGAGGTCAGATTTTATAACCCGCAGTCAATACTGCACTCAGATTTCTAAATAGTTCACTTTGAAAGACTCTGATTCAAACTAGGAGTTAACTTTTGAGTTATTTGAATGGTCACAGGACTACACTATTGTTTATTTTTTATATTTTGTTAGTCTTTGATTATTTAATCTGGACCTAATTGTGCCTAAAATTTTATCAATAACAATGTTCAATAAATGTTTTTCAACAAAATACAGATGTAACACGTATCCAGTTTCTGAAAGATTGTAAAAGATCTTGTTTCTACCAGCAGCTGGGGGAGACATTAGAACATGGTTCAGAAAACCTGTCAGGACACATTTTTTTCTAACACTAAGAATCAAACAAATGCGGATTTCTAATTCAGCAAAGTATTCTTAAAAAGATTTTAAAATAATTTTAATAAATGTTTTTATAAAGATTTGAGATTTCTTTTACTGAATAAATGGTCACAAAGCTAGTGTTAAGCTTGAAGTAAATCAAATTTTTGCTGAAAAAGTGTGCCCCCCCCAATAAATGGAATGCCACCCTTTAATTTCTTTCTGCATCCGGGTCTGAATCTGCTAATGTCACAGCTTGTGATGGTGAGATGAAGCCTCATGAAACATTGAACCGTTTCAAACCCAAATTGCTTCAGTGATCCCCACATTTCATGAGGCTTCATGGGAACATGAAACCACCTACTGGTGGGGTGCAGAACTACAGTTTTTAATAAAAATCTGTGATTTTTATTGCTATTCTTTTTCTTTTTTTCCCCCTTTTTAAGTCCCTTTGAAATCGTTAATGGTTGGTGTGTATAATAAAATCTTTTGTAATTTTTCTTTAAGTGTAAAATTTCTTAGAACAATCATTTAAGGTGCACAGTTTTTCTGCCATTTTAGTGAAATAAACTCAAGCAGACAGTGAAAGTGTTTGTGCAAATTGGGCAATGATAAGCAAAATGAAAGGTGTTTGCCATTTTTATTCAAACATCATAGTTTTCCCATGTTTTTTGGTTTAATCAGGTTGAAAGTTGTGTTCAACCAATCTTTTGGCTAAACCGACCTTATTTACCCAATCTATATTTTTACTCAGGCAAAACAATGCAAATTAGTCTCATCAGCCAAAATAATTAAGTTTAATCGCAACTTTCAAAAGTCGGACAGGACCCCACTCTAGAGGTTGGACCACCAACCTCTAGAGTGGGAGTCTGAGTCTTACAATTGACGCCACCTATGTAGACAACCGTCGCATGGAGAAAATACTACTTAACACTGACGTGTTAACACTGACTTTGTACGGTGGCTTCCTCAGATTTTGATCATTACATTGTTTATTCGAATCAAAATAGTTTTAAGCAACTAGATGGGTTGTTTTTCCAACCAATCTATTCTTAGAATCTGTTCAAACTCTATCCAACTGACAGCAGCTCTCCTCCAAACTCCATCAACTTGACTGAACACGGGCTGTTTAGATGCCTGTCAAAATTCTTGTGCTTCCCGAACCACTTCCCGAAGCGGTTACGTGGTATCACGGTAGCGAGGCCTCGGACTGTTGGGATCCTCAGGCTTGGCCACCAGAGGGCGCCGAGGATCCTCTTCTGTCTCTTGTTATTTTCTTTTAGGACTGGAGTTACTGTTGGGATCTGGAGATTACCCTCTGTCTCCAGCAGAGTGCGCCGTGGGTCTCCTAGGGCTGGAGTCTTCCAGCACACCTGTTGTTCATCTACTCATCAGGAGACCTCCCCTTTATAAGCTCCTGCCAGACCTTGCTTCCACGCCGCAGTGTTGATCTTAGTTTGGTTAGCTACCTGAGCCTCTGTTACTGATTGAATCTTAGTTGTCTCTAGTGTGAGATCAGATTCTAATCTCTCCTTTGTCTGTGCCTCACAGGAAACCTGTCGCTAGTCTGAAGCTCTGGGTGAGCTGCCTCACTGGAAACCTGTCTCTGGCCTGAAGCTCTGGGAGAGCTGCTTCACAGGAAACCTGTCTCTAGCCTGAAGCTCTAGGTGAGCCTAACCTGCTAATCTGCCCTGGTGAGCCAACCTGAAGATTGGATTTAACCTGAAGACTTATGTGGAGTTTACCTGAAGATTCCTATGTGGGAATCAGCCTGAAGAATCCTATGTGGATATTCCCTGTTGTTCTCTCTGCAGTGAGCTGGAAGCTCAGATCAAGGTCTGCCATGCTAAGCCTGAAGCTAGACGCTTAGCTTCTCATGAACTCTGCTAACCAACAGTCTCCGGTCCCAGTCAAGACTTCAGTGAACCAGTCTCAGAACTTGTTTATGATCTCGTGTTCAGAACTTTTAATAAACATTTGAACTTTTTCCCTGCCTCCTCCGTGTGTGTTCTGCATATGGGCTTGCTCCTTTGATCCATCATGACAGAACACTGCGGCCAAACACAAAGCCCAGCAGATCACCTCCGTCGGTGGATTGAGGAACGGGACGCTCAGATCCATGGACATGCACAAACCCTCCGTGAGTTACATCGAATCAAACATTCGCTAGCTACTTGGATAATGCTAACGCCACGTCAGCGGCACGTCCTGCTCCGAATCCACTTCCGTTTCCTAGGTCACCGGCAGTGACGTCACTTCCTAGTCAAGATAATAATCTTCCTTTCTGGTCAGAACCCAGCCCGTCGTTTTCTTCACTCAGCCCTTCTCTGCCTGAGAGATTTTCCGGCAATCCAAGTAAGCTCAGGAGATTTCTATTTCAGTGTCAGCTATTTTTTGAATTTTATGAGTCTAGTTTTCTTTATGATATGAGTAGGATAGCTTTTGTCATGTCTTTCCAGTCTGGAAAAGCCCTTGAATGGGCGGAGACCAGATTTCGATTTAAAACTAGAGTTAACTGTACTTATGAGGGGATTTCATCCAGGATTTTGAAAGGACTTTTAACCAAGCCTCTAATAATTCCATCGTTTTTAGTGGACTTCTAGAAACGAAACAGGGAGATAGAACCGTTGCTGAATTCTCTTCAGATTTCCAGATTAAAGCAGCCGCTTCCGGGTGGAACGAGTCTGCACTTAAGACCGCGTATCTCCTTGCTCTAAATGAACCTGTCAGAAACGAGCTAACCTTTTCCGATGAGCCAGCTAACCTTGAGGACCTCATTGAGCTAGCTATAGGGCTGGACATTGAACTGCAAACTAGACCCAGAGCCGTACAGCCTCAGACCAGGATTCCAGTTCCCTTCTGCGCCAGGTCAGTCTCAGTTCTCATATACACGATAGTCACTTAGCTCCATCTGTTAAAGGACTCAAAATAGGCCCACTAGTTACACCTCTAACAGTTAGAGTTCCCAGCCAGCCTGATCAGACACCTGAACCCGTCACCTCTGTTTCTGAACCTGTTCCCATGCCTGATTTTTTAGCCTCAGAACCAGTAATCCGTTCTGGAACTCTAATCTTTCAACCAGTTAGCCTTTTGCCAGAATCAGCCTGTAATCCTGTTAGCTTAGCTCCAAAGACCCCTCGGCGTAAGAAACGGCGTCGCCTTAAATCAGCTCTGTGCCGTCTAGAGACCCCTGAGTCAGCTCTGTGCCGTCCAGAGACCCCTGAGTCAGCTCTGTGCCGTCCAGAGACCCCTGAGCCTGCCCTGTGCCGTCCAGAGACCCCTGAGCATAAACTTAAGAGGGCTTCAGAGTTCGGAGTTGGTGGTAATATGCCTCCAAGAGCCTCTCAGCAGAGGCCACAAACCGCCAAGAGCCCTCTACAGACGCTTCAAGCCACCTCAGAGACTGAACATGTGCCTCCATGGGTGGTCTCCCCTGTTCCTGAGATGGAACCACAGTCGGTGGCTTCCCCCTGTTCCTGAGTTGGAGCTGCAGTCGGCGGGCTCCTCAGTTCCTGTCCAAGAGCCGCTGGTGGCGGTCTCCCTCTGAGCCTGTTCCTGAACCACAGTCGGGTGGTCCCTCTGTTCCTGACTGAGCCGGGCAATCGGCCGGCTCCTCTGTTCCAGTCCAGGAGCCGCAGTCGGCGGGCTCCCTCTCTGTCCCCGACCCGCCGAGCCACGCAGTCGGCGGGCTCCCCTGTTCCAGAGACCGAGAGCCGCAATCGGCGTGTTCCCCTAGTTCCAGACCCGGAGCCGCAAATCAGCGGGCTCCCTGTTCCAGTCCAGGAGCCGCGAATCGGCGGGCTCTTCTCTCCAGTCCAGGAACCGCGAGTCGGTGCGGGCTCCTGTCTCCAGTCTCAGGAGCTGCAGTCGGTGGGCTCCTCAGAACCTGTTCCAGAGCCGCAGTCGGGCGTGTCTCCCTCAGTTTTGCCTCCTCCAGAGCCGCAGTCGGGCGGTCGCTACAGAAACATGTTCCTGAGCTGCCGAAGAGGGGACGGGGTACCCCATGGGGGTACTTTATTGAAGTTTGGGCGTCATCCTCCTGAGAAACTGCTTGATGCCTTCCCGCCCCCGCGGGGTACGCCCCCTGTTGAGCGTCAGCTAGCGGCCTCCCCGCCCCGCTGCAGACCCCCTGAGCGCCAGCTTCTCGCCTCCTCGCAGTCAAGAAAGCAGAACCTTCGCCTGGCAGAGCGCCGGCTCCGCCGCCCCGCTGGCAGACCCCATGAGCGCCAGCTTCGCCCGCACCCAGAACTCGCGGCAGACCCCCAGCCCAGAGTGTCAGCTTCGCCAGCCCCGACCCCCAAGCAGCCGGGCGTACCTAAGACTCCTGCTCCGCTGCTTGGATCCTCGCCAGTGTTCCAGAACCTCTGCCATGCCTCCCGGCCGGGCGTGGTCCCCTGAGACGCTGCTTCGCCTCCAGCCCCTGCGGTAGGCCTCCGGAGCGTCAGCCTCGCCTTCTGCCCCCGCGGGTCGCCTCCTGAGCATCTGTCTCGCCTCGCCCAGCGTGTAGGCCCCTGAGAATCGGCCTCGCCCCACGTCCCCAAAGGTCGGGCCTCCTGAGCATCTGCTACGCCTCCGCTGCCGGGTCCCTTGGCCGCCACCTGAGACTCTGTCCCGCTGCCGTCGTCCTCGCCAGCCACCTGAGACTCTGTCCTGCTGCCGTCCTTCCGGCCGCCACCTGAGACGCTGCCCAAGAAATCGCTCTGGAGACGCGCGTTCTTTTTCGTTTTCGTCCACCGTAAGTGGATCGTTTTTTGTTCTGGACCCTGTTTTTGTTTTTGCCCTTCTGGCCTGTTTTCCCCTTCGCCCACTCTGGGTGGGTTGTTTTTTGTTTTCTGGACTCTGTTTTTTGTTGTTCCTGGCCCTCCTCGCCCTAGTGCCCCCCTCCGCCCCCCCTGGGTGGGTTGTTTTTTGTTTATTTTTGGACTTTTTCAAGAGGCGCCTGGTATCCACCCTTGAGGGGGGGCACTGTTGGGATCTTCAGGCTTGCCCACCAGAGGGCGCCGAGGATCCTCCTGTTGTTCATCTACTCATCAGGAGACCCTCCCCTTTATAAGCTCCTGCCAGACTTTGCTTCCACGCCTCAGTGTTGATCTTAGTTTGGTTAGCTACCTGAGCCTCTGTTGTTAGTGATTGAATCTTAGTTGTCTCAAGTGTGAGATCAGATTCTAATCTCTCCTTTGTCTGTGCCTCACAGGAAACCTGTCGCTAGTCTGAAGCTCTAGGTGAGCCTAACCTGCTAATCTGCCCTGGTGAGCCAACCTGAAGACTTCTATGTGGAGTTTACCTGAAGATTTCCATGTGGAATCAGCCTGAAGAATCCTATGTGGATATTCCCTGTTGTTCTCTGCACATGAGCTGGAAGCTCAGCCTGAGGAAGAATCCTATGTGGATATTCCCTACTGTTCTCTGCAATGAGCTGGAAGCTCAGATCAAGGTCTGCCATGCTAAGCCTGAAGCTAGACGCTTAGCTTCTCATGAACTCTGCTAACCAACAGTCTCCGGTCCCAGTCAAGACTTCAGTGAACCAGTCTCAGAACTTGTTTATGATCTCGTGTTCAGAACTTTTAATAAACCTTTGAACTTTTTCCCTGCCTCCTCCGTGTGTGTTCTGCATATGGGCTTGCTCCTTTGATCCATCATGACACGGACATCATCAATTTTGGCCACTCCTCTAAATGAATCACGCCTCAACACGCGCTTCGGGGAAACGCCCCCTCCATTACTCGACACATGCCTCGAAGCCTCGGCTCATCTCATAACATCACTAGTCACAACCATAACATGTCAACACCGTCTCTTTTGTATAAAAAATATTAGATTAGATTATGACATAAATGTTTACTTTTTAAGAAGAGGTCTAAAGTAGCTAGCAACAGAGGGGAAACAAGATGGCTAATGTGAACAACTCATGCATATCATGTGAAAGAGTCGTTTTTTTGTCTCCACCGTCAGGTTTTCTGTCTGAAGGTGCTGAAAAAAACCTACAAATGGTCCTCAACAGAGGCTAGAATATAATTGTTGATCTGTAATGTTTCATTATCCTCTTTTATATTTTTATTTATGTTTATGTATATAGGGGATGAGGTGTGCCTTCCCTCTCTCTCAGTTTACTTTTATGCCATGTTCATTTGGCTTACGTCAGTTGGGATGGACATAGCTCATAGTATACAATATCCCTTGTAAGCTGTGAATCTCCTATGACTAAAGCCTAATAAATTTCATAGTCATTACACTCAACTTTGACTTTATGTATTTTAGAAAGTTATGGCTAGGCAGCAGCTATCTGTGGAGGAGAGAAGGAGAAGAAACAGGGAATATCAAAAGAAGCATAGAGAGAGAAAAATATAGTGATGCAGAGATAAAGGAGGAATACCTCAGAGTGAAAAGGCAAAGATGGAAGAGGAAGGTGAAGGAAAGCAAGATAAAAAAATCAATGACTTAATTCAATCAACGACTTGAATGAAAGGGAAAAGAGAAGTCAGAGAAAGGCTTGGAAACGTAGACAACAAGTTTCAAGCGAATGTAAGAGAAAGGCTCAGATCACCCAGAAACTGCTGCAGACAGTCCAGTGGATCAGGCCATGCATGAACCAGCTCAGAGTAGACAGGCTGTAACAGGAGTAGGGGACTCTAGACCACAGTTTAACATGATGTCAGTGATGCATTGTACATTATTCCTACTGGTAATTACTTTATTTTTTACTATTATGATTTGATATTTGATGATGTGGGAATGGGGTACTTTTAATAATGATATTGCTTAATTGTATCTAATATTCCTTGAAAAGTGTTTGTCACAGTGCTCATGACTGATGTTTTTTTGACCAAATAGTTAAATAAAGTTATTAAGCAAGAAGCCATTGATTTGATTTATAGTTTTAATTATGTTGTAATGAGGCCATTGTCACCACCGCCAGCGGGCTTTTAATTTGTTTTAAATTAATATGCTTACAATATGTTTCATCAGTGCTTTTCTGTCATTAAATTAATAGTCTCTTTTAATACAAAAATATGTTTGTTTAATAAGAAAAAATGACATTTTCTATTTAGGCTTAAAGTAAAGATTGTATGATGTTAGATCTTTTAAAGGACTACTTGTGAAACAGTATACAAAATTAACAAAAGTAAATATTTAACATTTAACAGAATACAATGTACTAACAATGCCAGATAATGATATAAAAAACTCTAAATACATATTAGACCAAATAAATAAAAAATTATTTGCTTTTTATTGTGTCTGATGGTGTTACCATACCATACCATACCAACTTTATTTATAAAGCACTTTAAAACAACCACAGTTGATACAAAGTGCTGTACAATTTAAGAACACAACATAATTAAAGTAATTTAAAAACAGTTTAAAAAAAACAAAAACATACAATTTAAAAACTAGATCCCACTGGTGTTGAAAGCCATGTAAAATAGATGGGTTTTAAGACGAGCTTTAAAAATGGGCAAAGAAGGGGCCTCTCTGACCTGCAAAGGTAAGTCATTCCATAATTTGGGGCCCATAACATAGAAAGCCATGTCCCCTCTGAGCTTCCTTTTTGTTCTCGGTTCCTCCAAGAGCAGCTGATTTGCTGACCTGAGAGACCGATGCTGTACGTAAGGATGAAGAGGCTCAGTGAGGTAAGCTGGGGCAAGATTATGCAATGATTTAAAAACAAACATAAGAATTTTAAAATGAATCCTAAAATATACAGGCAGCCAGTGAAGTGAGGCCAGGACAGGGGTCACATGTTCTCTCTTTCGAGTACCTGTCAAAAGTCGTGCAGCAGCATTTTGTACTAGCTGCAGACGTGAGAGCAGCGACTGACTGACTCCCAGATAAAGTGCATTACAGTAGTCCAATCGAGTTGAAACAAAAGCGTGGATCAGTGTTTCAAAATGCTGCCTAGAAAGAAAAGATTTCACTGACGCCAATCGCCTTAAATGATAAAAGCTGGACTTAACCACGGCTCTAATTTGGCTGTCCAATTTAAAATCACTGTCCACCTTAAAACCAAGATCTGTAATAACAGGTTTAAAATGTACCTGCAAAGGTCCCAGGTCAACAGAGGAGGACTCACAGGAGCCACTGGGTCCAAACACCATCACCTCTGTTTTGTTTTCATTAAAGTTTAAAAAGTTCAAGGCCAACCAAGCTTTAATATCTCCAAGACATGCCAGGAGATGTTTGATTGAATGTACATCCTGCTGCTTTATGGGCAAATAAATCTGACAATCATCAGCGTAACAATGAAAAGAAATCCCATGTTTCCTAAGGATAGAACCCAGAGGCAGTATATAAAGAGAGAAAAGCAGAGGGCCAAGAATTGAGCCCTGTGGGACACCATAAGACATTGAAGCAACAGATGATTTAGAGCCACTAATATTCACTGAAAAAGTTCTCTCCTCCAGGTAAGACCTGAACCATTTAAGAACAGTGCCATCAATACCAGCAATGTGGTGTAATCGCGATATTAAAATATTGTGGTCTACTGTATCAAAGGCAGCAGTTAGGTCAAGTAACATCAGAACAACATGGTGTCCAGAATCACATGCAAGAAGAACGTCATTAAAAACTCTTATTAAAGCAGATTCTGTACTATGAAGAGTTTTAAAGCCTGACTGAAAAACCTCCAGAATGCCATTGTCATCTAAAAACTGTGTCAGCTGACAGTACACAATTTTCTCTAAAACCTTAGAAAGGAAAGGCAGCTTCGAAATAGGCCGATAATTAGCCAGAACAGTCGGATCAAGGCCAGGTTTTTTAAGCAGTGGCTGCACTACTGCATGTTTAAAACTAGCAGGGACCACACCTGAGGACAGACTGCTATTTATAATTGCAAGAACAGGCTGCCCTATGCTAGGTAAAATATCTTTAAAAAGTCGTGGAGGCACAGCATCCCGGGGGGAACCTGATGGCTTAATGTGGCCAACCACATCCTCTAACAGTAAGACAGTCACAGGCTCAAACTGATTGAAAGCAGCCGAGCAAGGGACTGAAATTGAAGGGTCAGAGTCAGGAGCTGTGATAAGAGCCCTGGTACTACCAACCTTTTCAATAAAGAAACGCATAAAATCATCACACACATCAGGAGAAGCTTCCAAACAGGCATTCTGAGAAATATTAAGCACAAAATCAATGGTGTTAAATAAAACACGTGGGTTATGACTGTTTGAAGCAATGATATTTGCCAAATATTCCCTTTTTGCCTCTTTAACCGTGCTCTGGTAGAGACGCCAACAATCTTTTAAAATCTGAAGAGTAACCTGCAGTTTATCCTTTTTCCACCTGCGTTCAACACGACGACATTCCTTCCTTGCAGCACGAGTTCTGTCATTAAACCAAGGCTCAGGTTTAATCCTGGGGTGCCTGGTTTTTAATGGAGCAACCGAGTCCAGGATGGTTTGACAGGAAGAATAGAGTCAGGACCAGAGCTCTTCTGTATCAAAGTGGAGGAAGTCAGATGATTCACAGAGTTGAAGAAAAGCAGTAGAGAAATGAATGGCAGTGGAGGGGTTAATAATCCGACAGCCGAGCAGCAGCGCGAGTTTTAACTGCGGTAGGTGTCAAAGTAATAGTGAATAAAACAGGCAAGTGATCCAAAAACACAG
This sequence comes from Cyprinodon brontotheroides, assembly GCA_018398635.1. NCBI lineage: Eukaryota > Metazoa > Chordata > Actinopteri > Cyprinodontiformes > Cyprinodontidae > Cyprinodon > Cyprinodon brontotheroides. Next base: position 28,582,894 of record JAGKQL010000008.1, on the reverse strand, counting down.
CGTCACAGATTTCCAGGTTTGTCGCAGGCAGACCGCAGGAAATGACCAGGTCCAGCGTGTGTCCATGTTCATGTGTAGGGCCTGATACGGCCTGTACCAGGTTAAAAGAGTCCAGAAGGCTGTTGAAAAAAACAATGTAATAACTGGAAAAACACCTATTTTATGAAAAAAATACAAAGCAAGGAGGTTGCACTGGTACATTGCTGAACAGAAAAGACCTTCGTCTATAACAATATACCTTCAGATTTTGTAATTTCACTAACTTTTTATTTTCAAAACTAAAACCTGTTTTATCCAAATTCCCAAGAATCAATGAGCTGACTAAAAAGTAACCTCCCCCAATAACTGTCATGAACCAACTAAGTCAGACTGTCCTTCAGGTTGATGACCTCTGTGAAAGAAACATTCATGTTATTGTTAATTTTAGTACAATTACCTCGATGTTTGACAGACTTTGAGTTTTTTTGGTCCAAACAACACCAACATATTTAGAATATTTTAAGGTCATTCATGAATCTTCTGATGAATTTGCTAATGTGTTTAGGAAGTCCCATGTTTTCATTGGACTTTTACTTAAATTAAATACTTAAAGTGAGATTGTGTCACTTCTGCATTTTTTGTGCTGTTGACTCCCATTTGAATTCATTGTAGTATTTCAAACAATTAAAACACGATTTCTATTTTTAAATGTTTTTATTTCACAATGCTGAGATCCAACTAAAATGTCAGTCTTAAGAGTTATTTTAATTAGCTAAAGATATTTATCATATATTTAATATTTGAAAAACCCACAAAAAACTAAGGCCTATAATCCTTTATTATAATTTATATTTTAAAATAGTTTTATAGAAATATCTGCCTAGTTTAGTCACGTTAATTTACTACTGAAATAAAAAAAATACTTCTAGTCTATCATTTCAATCATAGGATGCAGTTTCTCTGCTCACTTCCTGTCTCTGACTTTAAGCAGACAATTTATTCAAAGTAACTGAATGTTTTCTAAAGTATCCAGCAGACCATCTGGTCTCGGCACTTGTTTTTTTTTTTGAAGCAGCGCAACATGAAGTTTCTTCTTGTTTTTGTCCTTGTTTTTCTTATCCGTGTTTTTTCTCAAAACAAAAAATAAAGAACTGATTGTACAATCATCTTAATAACTATGCTAACCAAACTTGGAACTTACCTTTAGCCCATTTACATCAAGACAGTAGATATAAAACATTTCAATTTCTTTCTAACACTGGAAGGAAAACAAGCATTGATCCTTTACTAAACTGTATTCTTCAAGGACCATTTTCTTCCTGGCCTTGCTCATCTGTATCACTTCAGGCTCTTCTATTTCCCCATGGAATAAGGCCTTGTGCTGGTGTATCCAGTCCCATGCTTTAGGCAAGTCCCTCAGGATCTGCATCCATCCCTTAGGTAAGAAAAAAAGGGAAATAAAACCCCAACATACTATATATACATCTGTGACTCAGTTCTGTATTTTCAAAAGAGGAGCTCAGGAGAGCAGAACCAGGAGCTTGGTGTTTTTCTGCCTCTCTACATCAGTACTAAGCATTAAACACTCACCTTGGCACCCTGGCCAGCTTAGATGCCATGATTTATTTGTGATACTTTAAGATGTGTATTGCCCACCCTGGTAGGGGTGGTAACTATCTTATTTTATCAGATATTATTCAGACTATCATATATTGTGTATGAACACACGCCCTACTAGCTGTGTGTTAGAGCAACAAATGAAAGACTGAATCGAACTCTAATCATGGTCAAACAGTTATTTCTGTACATACATGGAATAAATTCACCACAACCTCCCTTCAAAATATAAGAGTTTATTAACAAAACTCATTAAGCTCCAAGTCAAACATATTTCAGTTAAAAACTCTTGACTAAAGACTAGTGAAACTCAACTGAACTAAACTACTATGTACAAAGAGGAAAGAAAAACATGGTTGCAAAACATAATCAATGAGATGAAGCAATGATATCACAGTTTATGATGGATTTTGTGTGAGAAACAAATTTTATCTTGAAGGATTTGGGATGTGATCACGTTAGCTTTTCACTAATTTAGAGCAATTTGATTGTTTTCAAACAAACTCAGAATCCAAATCCATGAAGTTAATAAAACATTGTTTGGCCAAATAATGTTTTAATGAATGATTTGATTAATCAGGAAACAGTAACCTTTAGATAAATGATTATTTACCCTCTTTGAAATAGCTAGCAGAGAATAGACATGAGGATTTATTTAAATTACTTTTGGTCATAATTTGGTAATCAAAATGTGATGAGCATATGAGAAAACACATGAACATTAACGTTACATCAGTGTTTAAACTCATTTTCAGGAGAATTTCCCCTCCAGTCCGACTCTGTAAGTTCTGAAACTCAGAGAAATGTGTTGCAAACCCTCTTGTTTTTCAGCAGTTCGGTTCTGAAATGTCAACCATCATGAATTATCCTTGGTCATTCTGGAGATTGAGGCCATGGTGTTGTTATCTTCCAATGTGAACCCCTGGGCAGCTTCATGGAAACAGAGAGAAATCCTTGGTGCTTGGTTTTTTTTTCTGCTCTCAGCTCCGTGGGGGGCCAAGGAACACCTCTTTGGGAGATTTCCTGTGGAATTTGCTGGGCTGAGAGGGGGTTGCAGAGAAGAGAGGTCTCACAGCTGGTTTATGACCAGAACTGTA
>JAGKQL010000008.1:28556020-28579701 GCA_018398635.1 Cyprinodon brontotheroides | reverse complement strand
TGAAGTACTTGCATATCTTTTAATGACCATTATGTTTTTGTGCTATATACAACTTAATTTTATAGTGTAACATTTGAAATGGATGAATCAGAACCTCAACATTTAAAGTATAACAGTTGATGTCTGCTTACATTATATTTAACTTTTTATGTCAACATATATTTAAATATTTTCATGACAGAAATTAGTCGTATTACTTTCTGCTGATATAATTATCTTATAATTTTGGTTTATTGTAGATCTCAGTTCTGGATGGATCTCATGAACGATTTGAAGGAAAGACATCTCTTCAATGGAAGTCATGAGCACACATGCTATGTGCGGTTTGTCTTCTGATATGCTACAGAGAGATCTTGATGAATGCAAGGACAGGTGGAATAAACATACCATAAGACCTTGTTAAACACCTTACGTCCATCTGGTAAAACCAGATGTGATGTAACATTTCATCCCTAAAATTTTTTCTTTTGTCTTCAACAACATCTGGTTAATTTAAAACCCTCCTTTGGGAACCCTAAAAATATTTTGCCAAAACAAAAATAATGAACAATGTGTTAACAGTATGTCACTTTTTATTCTAACACTTCAGATGACAATTCCCTAAAATGTAAATTTAAATACAATTAATCATTTAGACAGGTTATAACAATAGTCACAGCAGTAACAGTTTAGTGAAGAAATGTAAATATAACTAAATGTTTCCCTGTGTTTCTTTATTCCTAGGTTTGGTGGAACCGCACTGTGGTTTCACAGTTTCCCCAGGAGCCATTGGGACAGTTTGTGACAGAGACTAGCCAGAGCCCAGCGTGGAGATGAACACCGTGGGTGCGCCATTTTATAAACTCAGAGACAGGCCTAGCACATCCACTGAGTTGAGAATCATGTGTTGAAACTATATCAAACTGAAAACATGGTGGACTTATAAACAAACAATAAAAACCAAATTTAAAAGTCGCGACACAAACACTAAACAGTGTCATAAATGAACAGGTTTGAAGTTAAAATGGATAGCATTTTGTTTTGTTTATGCATTTGACTCCACAAAGCCCCAAACCTCGGGGTTTTGAATCCCAAAGTCCATGCCTTTAAACTGGATGATACCGCCTTGGACATTGGTATTTTTGATAGTGTTGGAGCAGGTGCTACTGACAGAAAATGAGAAGTGGCCTGAAAGATCAGTTTTGGTGGTGGCAGAATTGAAGATGGAGGTAGTGCTCAAGCCGTGGCAAACATCAGGACGCCCTGGAGAGAGAGACCCTTTTTGTTCTAGAAAAGAAGCAATCGAGTTTATGTATCAGATATTACAATAACACCAGAATATAGCAATAAATCTTGAAAGTCCACCTTCTGTGTCAAGGAGAAAGTCTCTCTCCAGAATCCTAGCACACTTTGTTTCTCATGCGTCGCCTGTTGCTACCCTTTTCGCTGAGCTGAACCTCAAATATTTCCTCCAATATTATGGATGTCAGCTGTTCCACTTTTGCACACATAAATGGCTCGAAGACGAAGCATGCTGCTCCAAAAGCATTCTGGAAGTTCAGTGTTGAAAGGCCATCCTTGAATCTATATAAAAGTTTGAAACAGAAATCACCTTAATTATTATCAAAAGAGCTGATATTTTTCAGTAACACAAAGAACATTAATATGTCTAATCTATTTTTATTATTTTTATTTAGCATAGGTAATATTGCTGATGCACTTTTCAATTTGTCATCAACAGTCACAGGGAACTGCAAGCAACCAGCAGTTTGCAAGATGCTTGCATGTCTTTCAACTGACTGGTGTAGTTCAGTCAATGTACCTGCACTGGATATCTATGGTAGAGAACAATAACCAAAAACACAAATGAATATTTATGAAATCATTACTGATATAAATTTGTTATAAAAGTATTACTGATTGCACTTTAAAAATTAGGTAACTTTATGTTATTAAAGATAAAGTTTAAACAGTAATGATTTATTGGTTAATGTCAAGTTGTCATAAAGACATTTTGAATAATACGAACTTTGTATTAAAAGTGTCATAATTTACTGAATGACGCTTTATGACAACAGTCATAAATATTCATGAAGGCTTATTCATGTTCATGACAGGTGTTATGTCATGTTTATGAAAAGTGTCATGACAGTCTTATTCAACCCCCTTCAAATAAAAGTCTTAACAAAATATCCATTGAGCTACACTTCTGTTGGTGCAAATGCCTTGCTGATGCCAGAGTTCAGAGGAGGAGAATGGCCAGAGAGATTTGAGCTCATAGACAGCAACACACACTCAAGAAACCACTGTTACTACCGAAAGTTAGGGAGAAGAGTTATCTGTGGTCACGTAACATGTCAAACCTTAAGTCAGATGTGCTATAGCAGCAGAAGACCACACCTGGTGCAATTCCTGTCAGCTAAGAACAGTGGTGTTGAGGCAACAACTCATACAGGATCAACATAATTGACAATAGAAGATGGGAAAACGTTGCCTGGTCTGGATGAGTCTCACCTGCTGCGACATTCGGATGGGAGGGTCAGAATTTGCGACAACCTGGAAAGTATGGATCCATCTGGCTTGTATCAACGTTTTAATGATTCAGGGTGGTGCTATGGAGTGCACTTTGGCCCATTGGTACCGATCAAACATCGTGTCAACGCCAAAGCCTACCTGAGTATTTTGCCAAGCAAAATACTTCATGACCACAGTGTTTTCATCTTCTGATGGCTAATTCCAGCACGTTAACTTGCCATGTCAGAAAGCATGAATCATCTCAGACTGGTTTCTTAAACATAATGAGTTCACTGAACTCGAATGGCCTCCACAGTCACCAGATGTCAATCCAATAGAAAACCTTTGGGATGTGGTGGAAGGAGAGATTTGCATCATGGATGTACTGCCAACAAATCTACAGCAACTATGTGATGCCATCATGTAAAGATGGACCAGACTATCTAAGGAATGTTTCCAGTATTTAGTTGAATCCATGCCACTACGGATTAAAGCAGTTCAGAAGGCAAATGGGCGTACAAACTGGTACTAACGAGATGTACCTAATAAAGTGGCTTGTCTTTTTTATGCATATAGCATTCTCATAAGTGAAGGTAGCGTAGGTACTTGTTTGTGCTTTGATATGACAACATGTGCCTTTTAGAAAATATCAGATTTATTCTGCACAATAGAATCGTATCAAACACAAAATACAAATGATCTTAATGTTACATGAAGTTATGGAATAACAACATTTTTGCTTGATTGTAACAACTTGTAAAGCCTCATCAATAATGCTATCCTACCTCAATCAAAGAAGCCCTCATGATGTTGTCGGTGATGTCTTCTATCTTTCCTTCTGTATTTGTTGATGTTCCTGTGAGGTGCTGGTAGAGCTTCTCAGATATGAATTGAGGACCTGGACCTCCATGAACGACAGAAGTGGCAATCATCCTCCCAACCAGGAAATATTCATCATTTTTGGCTGCTGTATAGATTTTGTTCACATTGATTCCACATTCACCAACAGCTGTCACATTCTTATGAGAAAACTCTGAAATATTGCCCTTAACGGCAATACCTTCACTGTCAAAAGTGATAAATTTACTTCCTTCTGGCTCATCAAAGACTCTTCGAGTCCTTAAGCAGTTCATTAAAAGGCTTAGAAACTCGCGCTTGGGACCACCGTTATCAACGCCGTCTTCTGCCTGTCCCTCGTCATCGGTGAATTTTACAAATATTTCATTGAAAGGGTTGAAAGAAGCCAGCTTGAAACCTCTCTGTGCTCCATCCCATACATTGGCTCTGTTTATGTTAAAGCGGCTGAGAGATGATGACGTGATCATTGCCGAGAGCTCTGAAATGATGTCTGCAGCAGTCACGTTGCCTGTACTATAAAACATGAAGTGTACAATTATTTCAAATACAAAAAGCACAAAAGGATTTAGAAGAAACCTAATTTCTAATTATACCTTTGCTCAGGGAACTGCATCAGATATTCATCCGGCTCAGAGTCGTTGTCAACAATTATTGGTGCGTACACATTTGTGTAGTTGCTGTATTGAAAAGGAAATAGAGTAAATACTTTACTAGGTAAATAATTTAAATTCATCCCTGATAAGGCATAGAGACTTCTTTCAGTCATTCTTGGCAGTAGGACAGCTAACACCAGCATATTTGGGTAATTATTGCAAACTACTCAAAGTTTGATAGAAAAAAAATATTGAAAAACCAGAAGTTATGGTGCTGTCAAGTTTTTTGCTCTTTAAACCACCTCAGCTTCTGCCCAAACTTGAAAAAGCTTGCTTCTCTCAAAGAAAAGCAGGAACCACTAATCTCAGCAACAATTTTTAGTTATCTTTTATGTTTGTCTTTAGATTATTTCAATTGACAGTGTAAGACCACCATGACTTCACATAAGTAGTCACAGTGAGTCATAGAGCAGGTTGAAAACCAACAAACAAATCAAACAAAATCAATTACAGATCACAATGAACTAATTAAATATGTTTCAGGTAATGTTAACAATCTACTTTAAGTTAACAGTGAATGAACAACAAATAAACTACATTCCAAACATAAAACTAGTGATATTAAGGGAAGATGAGGCTTCCGAGCGCTGTCGAGGCGCGGATTCATTTAGAGGAGGGGCAAAATTGATGACGCCCGAGGGCCTCGCTACCGTGATACCACGACTGTTTCAGGAAGCGTTCGAAGTTTAAAGAATTTTGACAGGCATCTAAACAGCCTCAGTGTTCATTCAAGATGTGGGAGTTTGAGGAGAGCTGCTGTCAGCTGGAAAAGTTTGGATAGATTCTAAGAATAGATTGGTTGTTCTTCCAACCAATCTAGCGCTGCTTAAAGCTAATTTGGTTTGAATAAACAATGTAATGATTAAAAATCTGAGCAAAACCACCAGACAAAGCCAGTGTTATCGCCATAAGAAGTATTTTCCCAGATCGGACTACGTCATGGCTCCCTCTGTAAGGGACAGACTCTCATGCTAGAGGTTGATGGTTCAAGACCCGTTCGTCTCTCTTTTAAAAGTTGCAACTAAACCTAGTTATTTTGGCTGATGAGACTAATTTGCATTGTTTTGTCCTGAGCAAAAAATATAGATTGGGAAAATTAGGTCGGTTTAGTCAAAAGATTGGTTGAACACAACTTCCAACCTGATTAAACCAAAACATGGAAAAAGCTATCATGTTTGAATAAAATGACTAACACCTTTCATTTTGTTCATCATTGCCCAATTTTGCACAAACACTTTCACCGTCTGCTTGAGTTTATTTCACTAAAATGGCAGAAAAACTAAAAATCTCTTTAAATGATTGTTCTAAGAAATTTTACACTTTTTATTATACACACCAACCGTTAACAATTCTCAAGGGAACTAAATGGAGGAAAAAAAATAAAAACAATTGCAAAAAATCACAGATTTTATTACAAACTGTAGTGTTCTGCTGTCCACCAGTAGGTGGTGACATGTTCACATGAAGCCTCACATGAACTGTGGGGATCGTTGAAGCAATTTGGCCAAACGGTTCAATGAGGCTTCATCTCACCATCACTACATAAAACCCATTGAATCAAAGGCTAATTTTGGTCTCTGAATGCAGATTAAATGATATAATGTCCATTTCCTACCAGAGTGTCTTTGTGGAAGCTTGTGAAAGGGATGGGTGCACTTGGTTCTCTGTGATGTGTGTGCCAGTTGGGTGGAGATAGTAAATTGTCGTGGGAAAAAAGTATTCAACTATTCATCCTAGTTAAATAAACGGAGATCGATGCATTTCGGCACATTTATTAATCATCTTTGCAAAGAGAGAACAGTCACTATGGGACAGCATTCTGCTCTGTTCTGATCTGGGCAGGGTTCGTTCCCCCCTCTAGTTATAACAATGGAAAGCAGTCAGAGTCATAACAAATTACACACACTTTGCTTACCAGTAACATGTTATGAATAAACCTTGAGAAAGAATCTGGATTGTTATGGGAAGGTCTACAAAACAACATTCTTGCAGGAATGGTGTGGCCTTGAGAGAGAAACAGACTGAGGAAAACTTTTTATAGTGAGTAAATAGGATAAATAATATATAATGAGAGAAAAGATATAAATTTTCCACAACAGTGTCCACCTCTTTCGGATTATAAAAGGATATTATCCTTGTGTAATCGATATCATAAAAAAAAAGGAAAATTTATCAATATAAAAACTAAGAAACTAAAATTGTGAGTATATGTAAAGAAAAAAATAAAAACTGAATATATATGTAAAGAAAGCTAAAATCTAAGACATAAAATATAAAAAATAAAGCTTAAAAAATTACTGAAAATTAAAAATATATCAAAAAATCCACAACCCATTAAGTCGATTGGACAAAAATGATTAAATAGATGGAAAAATTTGGAAAGGGAATGAAGCCATAATATGTTGCCAATAAATAGAGCCCTGGAATCACACCTTAGTTGGCAAAAATATTTAATGTTTTTTTCCCCATTATGATACTTTTATGGTAAAATATCTATTTGCTGAAAATTTAAATTTTAGTTCTTATCATTATCAGTTACCCTTTTTGTTTCCTGAAAGAGAAAAAAGTTCAAATCAGTCAAAAACAATGAATCCCTTCATGTCTACAAACTGTAAGTCAAATTTTAATCTGAGCTTCATTAAAAGGAAGCAAAAAGATCAATTCTCTATGCAAAATGTTAAAATCATAACACAAAAGTTGTTTCAACGCAGATGGCGAGTTCAGCTCTTCAGAATCAGGCTCAGTCAAAGCACACATTGAAAAGATGGGATTTAATCTCAGCGCTCCTCTTTCCAATGGTAGCTGAGAGACCCGATCATCAGAGTTCATTCTCTAATCCATAGAAATCTCTGCCAATACTTTCCATCAGCCATCAGGTGGTCATCTAACACTTGACTTTTATTTTATTTATCAAGAAAAGTAATATCAAAACACTTAGATACTAAAATGTTAATCTTTGATTAAAATGCAACACATCACAACATATTTCCCTTCTCATTCATGTTGTATGATTAAAAATCAAAAAGCCAAAGCTGATGTCAGACATCTTCAGGTGGGCGTCTTCATCTTTCTGTTGATGTTGGTCCCTTATACAGGCGACATTTTGAACGTTGTCTACAGAACAGCTGGTCCTCAACCAACCCAGTCTCATGGGAAAATGTACCCCCACTACGTTGGTCCACACTGCAAAACGTAGTGGAGGTACATTAATGGCCATTTTTTTGTGGTACTGTTACGTTTCTTCTGCCTATACGCTTTCTATTGTTTTACGTCCTAGTCACGTGACTTTCAAGATTCCAGCTGGGAGAAGAAAAAAAACATATATATGGCTGACATTCGCTCATTTTTGTGGAAAGATTAATGACTTGAGTTTGTTTTGCATTAAAATGAGTTTTGATTAAGCATTTCAGTGAGAAATGTATAGTTTGTTGCCAGAATATTTTTACTCAGGGAATGTACATGTTCACTTGCTTGTTCGTTTCTCTTCTTTCAAAGATTTTTCAAGATAATGTGAAACTGTAACATTTTTGGTGTATAAACATGACTGAGATTTCTCTAACTTTTAGTGGGAAAATTAATAATTTCAATCAGTTTCTGCATTACTTAAATGGGTTTTGATTACATTTATAGCTAGAAGTGTAGGGTTTATTTTACATAATATTTACTTAGTTAACATACATAATCACCCGCTTGCTAGTTTCTTGTTCAGATGCCACGTCCGGGTCCTACAGCCCCGGTTTTTTAGAAAGTGAGGAAATGTCCCGTTTTTTAAATTACCTTCACATTGGACCATTAAATTTACAGACGCTTAGAGCACCGCGCCACGCCAAGGCGCGGTGGACGCCACCCCCTGAGCCGCCAGTGCGGCGGCAGCCCCGCTTCTAATCAGAATAGATAGCGGGTTGTCAGTACGCCAACAACATGCAAAAGGGCACAAATGTATGTTTACCAACAATTTACAAAAGAGTTTCCCCTGCCAGACCGGCTCCTAAACAAACGGGAGGCCTTGTGCACAGTGTGCAAAGTAGGCACATATTGTCTCGGTGTCCAATGGAGGTGCAAGGGGATCTTAAAAGCCACCTGGACTCCAAAAGTCAAGCATAGTCTGTTGATATGTTTGTTCGTTTTGGTACATTTCCTTTTGAGTTATTTTTGCTACAAAAGAGTTTTTTTTGTTAATTAGCTCATTTGTTTATTTTTTTCCAATAGCCAACAGAACAGACATTATTTCGTTCATTGCTGAGGCTGAGTATCATCTGTTATTGGGAGTTGAGAGTTATTGTTAACTTTTATTGTTAAGTGAGGGATGTTTAGATGAGACATTATTTCTTTCATTGTGCTTTTCATTCATTACAGGAATTGTTAAGCATTTTCAATAAATACATTTTGAATAAAATTATCTTTTGTTATTGGAGTTATTGCTGTTGACTTTTACTGAAAAGCATTTTTAATAAATCAACTGTTAATATCATGTTATTGTAGGATTACCTAGGCCTACTGTATGCATGGGAACAGAGATCCCCCGCCAGGTGTCCTGGTTTTTATAAATGAAAATATGGTCACCCTATTATTATCATCATTCAAAGGGCCATAACCAGATCTTAAAAAAATACAGAGGTTCTCTGAAACATTCTTTTTAAAAGAAGTTTTCATAGAAAGCTTTTACTGAAAATGAATGCCCATAAAGACAATGGAAAAGCTTTTGAGAGGGGATATGTTTTATGTCCATATGTGTGTATGTGCATTTAATTATTAAAGAGGAATTTGAATGTATTGATGCATTGGTAAATCCTAAAGCGATGCCAGCGTACTTTATATGAACAAGTGGAACAGATTGATAAAATCCACTCACTCGATGTGGTTTCTATCTACACTGAATCAAAAGAAACCCTGTGGATATATGAGGATTATTATTTGTTTAGGGTTTTATTACTCTGACAGATAATGTAAGATAGGTCAACACTTAATTGTAAAAATAAAATGATGAATAAAGGAGCTGAAGAAAAAAAGCAACTGAGCAACCTTTACTGAGGATCCTCCTGAAGGAGAGGAGCTGCAGCAGAAAGCAGATGAACTGGAACTAACTCCTGTAGGAGGGGAACCAGCGGAGGAAGCTGGAGGCTGATTGGAAATAGGAAACTAAACAGATTCAATGTTGAAGTTCTACATGACCCAACATCAGTTCTGGTTCTGATGTCAACATGGATTAAAGGAAGATTGATCCAGTTAATCAGCTTTAAGTTCTACTCATTTCTACTGCAGCATGGTTCCTTGAATCCTTCAAAAAGACTTTGAATGACCTGAAACACTAATTTATCCCAGTTATTCTGAGCCAATGTGACCCAAACGAACTTAGAGGAAAACAGCAGTTCTCCAGAACCGGGCTGACCCAGGGTCCAGAGCAGGAACCAGAGCTGGAGTTGAACTCAACTCTCAGGAGCAGATGATGAGAATCTGATCAGAGGAAATGCTGCCTTAGATCAACCAAATCAAACTAGTGTGAAAACTGAACATGAAATTGTTTTCTAGTCTCAGTTCTTTGCCTTATAGAGGAAAATGGGACAGATTCATTTTGTCATCTTCTGGGATTTCCAGAATGACTCCAAGCCACAGTAATGTATGTGGAGGTAACCTAGTCTCTGTGAACTGAGTGCTTCAGAGAGCGGGCAGACAGGTGACGGCTGGAGACAACTGAGCTGCAGTGGACCACAGTGGAGCTCATCAACTTCCAGGGGAGATCTCTCATAGAGCTTTGCTGGAAGGAACCAAGGTTGCTATGGAAACCAAGAACAACTCTAAACTGGGAAGCAGAGGCAGCACGAGGAGTCAGCTGGTCAGAGGTCAGCAGGTCTACATTAAACAAGCTTCCAGAGAGGAAAACAGAATACTGAAGGACATGTAGAGAGGAAACCAACACGGTGCTGGACTCTACCAAGGAGGCTGATCTGCTGCTGAAGTCTGGTCATCTAACAGCTTCTTCAGTCTCCAGCAGTCAGAGGAAGTGATTGCAGACAGGGATGCAGTCTGCAGCAGGTCAGCCACGCCATCCAGCAGAGATCCTCTGTTTAGAGAAAAATCTCACAGTCACACACCAAGATCATAACAGGTTCAGACTGGACCCTAGAAACCTAGAAAACTGTTTTCATGGCTGCTAATGAGCAGTTGGATTTTCTGTTTCACTCATTCAAATGGTTTCAATGCTAAGTTGATGCAGATGTTGAGTCGTTAGTTTTTCCAAAGTTCAGAGCTTAAACATCTTCAATACATCAGCTTCTAGAAATAATGATTCTCTAGATTCCTTGAAATCTTCCCTCAGGGTCACAGATGATGATCCTTTAACTTCCAACTGGTGAACTTTGCTTCCAGCTGAATCTCCATCAACTACACTCCGGACGAAGTGATCAAAAAGAATTGTAACTGGGACTGGTCATCAAAGTCTCTGAGATATTTGGGAGTAGAACTGCCCCATGACCTATCTGACTTAAAAAGTTGCAACTACAACCCCCTAATTACCAAAATAAAATCAGACATGGGGAAATGGAGTTTAATCCCATTTACAAGCTTTTCCTCCAGAATAGAAATGATTAAGACAAATGTGTTACCAAGATTAATGTTTCGGCACTCTTCCGGTTGAGGTCACAGATAAAGAGTTTATAGAATGGGATAAATTAATTTCGAGATTCATTTGGCAAGGGAAAAGACCAAGGGTTAAATTTAGAACATTACAGCTGGCCAAGGATCGTGGGGGCTTAGCCCTTCCTTGTCTGAAAAGTTATTACCAGGCGGCACAGCTAAAACCTCTCCTGAATATATGTGATCCTCAATACAAATCAAAGTGGAAAGACATAGAATGTGCTATGTCACCCCAAATACCTCTACAAGCCATAATTAATGACAGCAAATTGAAACAACAATTAGAGAAGGGTATGAATCCATGGACAGAACTGTCAATTAGTACATGGCATGAAATGATATCAAAGCACGAATTGACAGAGCAGACTAGTCTATTAAGATGGATAGCCCATGATTCAGATTTTAAACCGAACACAATGGACAAAACATTTGGAGAGTGGGCGAGGGGTCCGAAATCATATTGGGAACTGATTGAAAAAGGGAAAGTAATAAGCTTCGAAGATATAAAGAGAAAATTTGGCCTTGAAAATAAAAACCTCTTTAGGTATTTGCAAGTAAGGCATGTTATTGAGGAAATTAAAAAAAAGATAAGCTTTGAAGAATTGGAAACAGGGATAATTCAGATGTTTATCAGAGCATATGAATCAAATTTGGGCAAAAAAGTAATATCAAAATTATATTCAGGAGTGGAGAACCTGAAAGGAAGAAATACGTTATATATAAAAGAACAATGGGAAAAAGAGACGGGAGGGAGGTGGACGGTGGAGACATGGGAGGAGATATTTAGGCAAAACTGGAAAACATCATGTTCCCCCTTGTGGAGAGAATTTGGCTGGAAGTGCATTGTGAGATATTTCTTTTCTCCAGCGCAAAAGAAAAACCAAGATACTAGATGTTGGAGAGGCTGTGGAGAAGAAAGAGCCAATCACTTTCATGTATTTTGGGGTTGTGTGGGTATTGATATATACTGGCAGGACCTAAAGGAATGTATGGAGAAAGTCCTGAAAGTGGAACTTCCTCCAACATTCGACACTTTATTCTTTATACATGGGATTGATAATCTGACAACCTCAGAGGATAAACATATTTTTAGGATCATGTTGGTAGCCAGCAAGAAAGCTATAACTAGGAATTGGCTGAAAACAGAGGCTCCAACAAGGGAAGATTGGGTTGAAGTAATGCATAATATTGATATAATGGAAAGGCTAACTTTTTCTTTTAGATTAGAATCTGGCAAGTTCAAGAAAAATTGGGAAAACTGGGTGAAATTCATATCACCAGTGAGATCAGATTTTGTTGTATGATAAAATTAGAGCTGAGAACCTCCTATTGCCACACAGTTAGCGTTGTATAGTTTTAGTTTCTTTTATCTGTTTTTTTTTTGTTGATGTTTTTTTTTTGTTAAAGAAAAAAAAGTGTATTTCTATTGGAGTGGACACTTGTAGATATGAATAAGGAGGAAAGGAGAAGTGTTCTTTCTTTCTCATATGAAGGCACGCGTGTTAGGATAAAATGGTAAGATTACCAAGAATATAATTGTCATCTAATTCATCCATGGACTGGTTGTGAATTTAACTTGGTTATGTTAAGTCTATGTCGGAAATGGATGTGTTGAATGTATAAGATCTTTGAAATGCACTCAATAAAAATGTTATTTAAAAAAAAAAAAAAAAAAATGATGTGAGTCAGGAAAATGTCTATATACCAAACTGAAAAATTGTTCTCTTCTTCAAAAACAATTTAGATTTTTTAAAGGAGAAACATTTTATTTTGATATAGATGATGCAGAATGAATCCTCTCTAGAACTAGAAAGTAGAGAACATCAGCTCAGTTCTAAAGTCCAGCCTCTGGCTCCCCATATCTTAAAGAATATACTTTAAAATCCTTCTGTTAGTCTATAAATCACTAAATATGTCATGATCTCAGCCACAGTACCTTCTCTGATTACTCACTTCATTTACCTACTGGTGAATAAGATAAATGATAATTAAAAACCAGGGAGGGAATTGCAGGTGAATGAGGTGAGTAATCAGAGAAGCTACTGGGGCTGAGATCATGGCAGAAAAGTTCCAAAATACATCACTTGTTGTCAGTGAATCAACAGCCAGACCTCTCAGGTCTACTGGATCCGATATACTCTGAGGAACCAGAACAAGAACCAGACATGGGGAAGCAGCTTTTTTTTTTTTATGCTCCACTGCTCTGTAATAAACTCCTGAAACACTGGAAAGGTCTTTAAACCCTCAGTTTACTTACATTTATAGCAATGTACCTTTTCTTTGTTTCTATGCAGCTCTTTGAATCGTCTCGCTACTGATATGGTCTATAAATAAACACTTCTTGACAATAAAACATTTAAACTTTCTGAAATGAGAAATTTTGCCAAAGTTCAGAGCTTTAGTTTCTCTCTGGACCAAATCCTGTTTGTAAACTTTTGGTTTCATTTCATAGTTTTCATAGTTTAAACTGTAGGAAGGAGAACAGATTCCTCTGAATGAGGATCCTGCTGGCTGGGATAATTTTTATTACCTTTTGTCTTTCTATCTGCTTCAGATTTCAGACAGGGGGTGCTGCTGAGCATCAGTTGTTTTGTCGGCAGTCATGTGTCTTTATGCTGGTTGTTGTTATCAATAAAAGTAAGAACCGCTCCATTTCTAAGCATCAATCTGAGTCTTTGTTACATGTTATCAGTCACAATGATTACTAACCTATAATAAATGTTTCTGTTAAATTCAGACTCTGTTCATTAAGGTACATTATTATAACCTCTAACATCCACCTCATTTTGGGTAATCATCTACGGTGGCCGACAGGTGCAGCAAATGCGCAGCAAAAGAGAAAACATGCAAACAAAAAAAAGACACGCTCACAAATAAAATGCGGCAAAACAAAAAGCAAATAAAATGCAGCAAACAAAAAGAAGACACCCGAATGAAATGCAGCAAACAAAAAAGAGAGACGCGAAACAAAAGATGCGGACGCGAAACAAAAAAGAAGACACCTCTAATGAAATGCAGCAAACAAAAAGAGAGACGAACAAAAAGAGTGTCGCAAGAAGACACTCAATGAATGCAGCAACAAAAAGAGAGACGCGAAACAAAAAAAGAGTTACGAAACGAAAAGAAGACACCCCTGGATGAAATGCAGCAAACAGAGAGTATATCTGCAAACAAAAAAAGAGGACGCGAAAACAAAAAGATGCCCCCGAATGAAATGCAGCAAACAAAAAGAGAGACGAAAACAAAAAGAGTGACGCGAAACAAAAAAGAAGACACCCCCGAATGAAATGAAGCAAACAAAAAGAGTGACGCAAACAAAAAAGAAGACACCCCCGAATGAAATGCAGCAAACAAAAAGAGAGACGCAAACAAAAAGAGTGACGCAAACAAAAAGTGTTGAAAACGGAAGTGCTCCAGACCACTAGGGGGAGTCAAAGAAAATAGTATTCATTTCTATGGGACCAGATGCAAGATTTAGAGAAAGATATCTGAAAGAAAGTAAAGGTACGTATTACTATATTTCTTTTTAGATACGCCGTCTTTTATAATATTATAGAATAACAGAATAATTTATGGGTAGCGTGATAGACTTTGTGTCAGTCATACCGTTCTGGGCTCGTTCTCGTAGATTCTTGCCCGATAGATAGAGGGATAGATAGATAGATAGATAGATAGATAAGATGGGAGATAGATAGATAGATAGATAGATAGATAGATAGATAGATAGATAGATAGATAGATAGATAGATACAGATAGATAGACAGATACAGACTGCCCCAAAATGAATTGAAGATATCGATTATCGGCGAAGTTACCAACAAATAGGAACACCGACGACCATTTTTGAGAGCCATAAGTTTATTCAACTGTTGTCACCCCACTCCTGGTAGGCTTATGTAAAAAGTTCTACTGGATTTACTTCATATTAGATTTTTTCCTGCTTCACAAAAAGGTAAGCAGCAGCTCGACAAAGCCATGATGGTGATTATTTTACATTATTATGGTATCGGTATCGGCCAATACTGCACAGCCAGGTATCGGGTATCGGTATCGCAAAAAATGGCATCGGCGCAACACTAATTATAAATGCGTTTAGTTGGGCAACCTTACGGACACGTTCATTCATGGCTGCTTTCACCTTTATTGCGCTGTTCATATTAGTCTCAATTTTGCCGTTTTCTGGAGCGCAATGCAAAAGTCAAGGTCGATCACAACAAATATTACCTTGACATTACCAATGGCTCAGCAAGATGGATCATCCAGGAATAGATGTACCTGGAAGTCCTGACTAAAACTACTTGGATGTCATACAAATTACGGGGCTTATATGTTTCTGCTTATTTCCAAGTCAAAATAAGAACTTCAGGATCAAAATCAAGCCCAAAAACTTAAACCCGTGATTCATGAAATTTGAAAGCGATTTCAGAAAAAAAGAAGCCCAAAGCTGCTTATGCATACATCGGACTTTGAGGACAGATGATCAAAATAGTTCCTTTTTTCCCAGCAACAACATACGCGATCTCCACTCCTCCGGTGATACATTTATGTTTCTGTCGCCGCAGATAACTGTCACATGTAAACGGCGGTCGCTCCCCAAGACGTACATAGGGATTAAATTAAATCACAAAAGAAAATAGCAACGCACAGTGATTTGGATAATTAACTTTAATATGGTCTACTGGATTTGAATTAGCATTGCGTTTGATTACTCGTTACTAAAAACAATGGTCCCACGTCGCACATATTCATTAAGTACTTTTGGTTTAACAAGCCACACTTGTTTTAGATATATATCCCAGCTGTTTATCTCAATAAATATGGTTTTATTATATATTTTTTTAAAATATTTTTTAAAATTATCATGCCTAACTGCACATAGTTTTGTAGAGTAGACTATTTATATGCTACTTTTAATAACAGCACAGAA
This sequence comes from Cyprinodon brontotheroides, assembly GCA_018398635.1. NCBI lineage: Eukaryota > Metazoa > Chordata > Actinopteri > Cyprinodontiformes > Cyprinodontidae > Cyprinodon > Cyprinodon brontotheroides. The sequence continues at coordinate 28,564,136 of JAGKQL010000008.1, read as the reverse complement.
CTTTTACCCTTACTGTATGTTACTCAGTTTTTACACAGATTCTATTTTGGTGTGAACTTAATTGTTTGAATTGTGTAACATTTTTACTATGCCAACTTAATTTCCCTGGTGTTGGGCAGTAAAAAGATATTCTGCTCTACTTTGTTTCACAGGATCTGAGCTGGACACCCTCTCAGAAGATGACCTGATTAGAAAGTATTTTCATGATGGCTATAGTCATTCAGAAATTTTGGATTTCTTGGGAAACCTTCACAATGTTGAAATGAGCCTTCGCTCCTTAAAGAGCAAATTAAAAAAATTATCACTCTTTAGACAAAGAAGTTACACACCGCCTCACTTGGTACGTGCTGCTATTGAAGAGGAGCTAAAGGGACCAGGCCAGCATTATGGCTATCGCTTGATGTGGCAGACACTCCGACAGAAGTATTGTCTCACTGTCAGAAGAGACGATGTCATGGCATTGATGGCAGAACTTGACCCCTCAGGAGTACAACCAAGATTTATAAGAAAAGTTTATAGTTCTTGTGGCCCAAACTATGTCTGGCATGCAGATGGCTATGACAAACTAAAGCCCTATGGCTTGGCAATAAGTGGTTGCATAGATGGGTATTCTCGGAAAGTGCTATGGTTAGTGTGTCAAGCCAGCAATAATGATCCTGGAGTCATTGCTCAAAACTATGTGCAATGTGTCTCAGAATTTGGGAAGATACCAATGCGCCAGACTGTGGCACTGAAAATGGAACAATGGTGGCAGTGCATTGTACATTAAGGTCATCACACACTGATGATTTTGCTGGGGCTGCCAGCCATATGTATGGCTCCTCAACAGCCAACCAACGCATTGAAAGCTGGTGGTCATATTTCAGAAAACAAAGGTGAGTTTGTCAACAGTTTATTGTAATTTTTGTATAAATACCAAGTAGTAGACCTTGAAAAGGTGAGTAAATTTAGTAGTCTTCTTGGATAAGCAAACATTTCAAAATTTTAATGCAACATTTTACTTGATTACCTCTACTTTGTCAGAAGAAATGAAGAACTTGCATATCTTTTAATGACCATTATGTTTTTGTGCTATATACAACTTAATTTTATAGTGTAACATTTGAAATGGATGAATCAGAAGCTCAACATTTAAAGTATAACAGTTGATGTCTGCTTACTTTATATTTAACTTTGTAGGTCAACATATATTTAAATATTTTCATGACATAGAAACTAGTCCTATTACTTTCTGCTGATATCTTATACTTTTGGTTTATTGTAGATCTCAGTTCTGGATGGATCTCATGAACGATTTGAAGGAAAGACATCTCTTCAATGAAAGTCATGAGCACACATGCCTTGTGCCGTTTGTCTTCATGGATATGCTACAGAGAGATCTTGATGAATGCAAGGACAGGTGGAATAAACATACCATAAGACCTGTTAAACAATCTTGCTGTCCATCTGGTAAACCAGATGTGATGTATCATCTACCTCACAGGTAATTTTTGTTGTTTTTGTCTTCAACATCTGGTTGATTTAAAACCCCTTTGGGAACTCTAAAAAATAATTTGCCAAAACAAAAATAATGAACAATGTGTTAACAGTATGTCACTTTTTATTCTAACAATTTCAGATGACAATTTCTAAAATGTAAATTTAAATACAAATTAATCATTTAGACAGGTTACAACAATAGTCACAGCAGTAACAGTTTAGTTAAGAAATGTAAATATAACTAAATGTTTACTGTGCTTCTTCTATTCCTAGGTTTGGTGGAACAGACTGTGGTTTCTCAGTCTCCCAGGAGCAATTGGGACAGTTTGTGACAGAGACTAACAACATTCAATGTGGAGATGAACACCTTCAGGCACATTTTGAGAACCTCCAGAGACAGTGTGGCCTAGCACATCCACTGAGTTGGGAATCATGTGTCAAAAACTATATCCAACTGAAAAACATGGTGGACTTATAAACAAACAAGAATCCAAATTTGAAGGTCGCACACAAACACTAAACAGTGTCATAACTGAACAGGTTTGACAAGTTAAATAGTATAGCATTTTGTTTTGTTATGCATTTGACCTTAATAAAGCCCAAACCCAGGGGTTTGAATCCCAAAGTCCATGTCTTCATTAAACTGATGATACGTCTTGGACATTGGTATTTTGATAGTGTTTGAACAGGTGCTACTGACAGGAAAACGAGAAGTGGCCTGAAAGATCAGTTTTGGTGGTGGCAGAATTGAAGATGGAGGTAGTGTGTTCAAGCCGGTGGCAAACATCAGGACGTCCTGGAGAGAGAGACCCGTTTCTTGTTCTAGAAAAGAAGCAATGAGTTTATGTATCAGATATTACAATAACACCAGAATATAGCAATAAATCTTAAAGTCCACCTTCTGTGTCAAGGAGAAAGTCTCTCCAGAATCCTAGCACACTTGTTTCCTCATGTCGTCTGCTGCTACCCTTTTCACTGAGCTGAACCTCAAATATTTCCTCCAATATTTTGGATGTCAGCTGTTCCACTCTTGCACACATAAATGGCCTGAAGACGGAAGCATGCTGCTCCAAAGCATTCTGGAAGTTCAGTGTTGAAAGCCATCCTTGAATCTATAAAAAGTTTGAAACAGAAATCACCTTAATTACTATCAAAAGAGCTGATATTTTTCAAGTTAAGGAAGAGAAACATTACCTTTGAATAGAGAAATGGTTGCGGTAAATGATGTACCTATGCAATGATGTAACTATGCAATGAACTCCTTTACAATTTTCAATTTGTCATCAACAGTCACAGGGAACTGCAAGCAACCAGCAGTTTGCAAGATGCTTGCATGTCTTTCAACTGACTGGTGTAGTTCAGTCAATGTACCTGCACTGGATATCTATGGTAGAGAACAATAACCAAAAACACAAATGAATATTTATGAAATCATTACTGATATAAATTTGTTATAAAAGTATTACTGATTGCACTTTAAAAAAATTAGGTAAACTTTATGAAGTTACAAAGACAGTTTAAAACAGTAATGATTTATTGGTTAATGTCAAGTTGTCAAAGACATTTTGAATAATGTCAACTTTGTATTAAAAGTAATTAGTTATACCGAAGCCATTTTGGCCCCGACCTGAGCTGTGCAGAATGGGCCGACACCGATACCACAACATTGCAAAATAATACATCATGGCTTTGTCAAGCTAATGCCTACCTTTGTAAGCAGGAAAAAGACTAAAACCAAGTGAATCCAGTAGAACTTTTATTGCCTACATGGAATGGGTGACAATAGCTGAATGTTCCTTATGCCTCAAAAATGGTATCGGTGCCCTATTTGTTGGTACTCTCACGATACCACCATTTTAGGGCTGCATCGGGCCCCGTCCGATACTGGTATTGGTGCAACACCAATTAAAAGTGTCATAATTCTATCGAATGACGCTTTATGACAACAGTCATAAATATTCATGAAGGCTTATTCATGTTCATGATAGGTGTTATAGTCATGTTTATGAAAGTGTCATGACAGTCTTATTCAACCCCCTTCAAATAAAGTCTTAACAAAATATCCAGTGAGCAATGACTTGTGGTCGAAATGCCTTGCTACATTTCAGAGTTCAGAGGAGAATGGCCAGAGAGATTTGAGCTCATAGACAGCAACAATAACTCAAGAAACCACTGCTACTACCGAAGCAGGGAGAAGAGCATCTGAACACAACATGTCAAACCTTAAGTCAGATAAAAGAGTAAAGCAGCAGAAGACCACACCTGATGCCATTCCCTGTCAGCTAAGAACAGAAGTTGAGGCAACAACCCATACAGGATCAACATAATTGGACAATAGAAGATGGGAAAAACGTTGCCTGGTCTGATGAGTCTCAATTTCAGCAACAACATTTGGATGGGAGGGTCAGAATTTGGTGACAACCTGAAAGTATGGATCCATCTGGCTTGTATCAACGTTTCCACGATTCAGGGTGGTGCTATGGAGTGCACTTTGGCCCATTGGTACCGATCAAACATCGTGTCAACGCCAAAGCCTACCTGAGTATTTTGCCAAGCAAAATACTTCATGACCACAGTGTTTTCATCTTCTGATGGCTAATTCCAGCACGTTAACTTGCCATGTCAGAAAGCATGAATCATCTCAGACTGGTTTCTTAAACATAATGAGTTCACTGAACTCGAATGGCCTCCACAGTCACCAGATGTCAATCCAATAGAAAACCTTTGGGATGTGGTGGAAGGAGAGATTTGCATCATGGATGTACTGCCAACAAATCTACAGCAACTATGTGATGCCATCATGTAAAGATGGACCAGACTATCTAAGGAATGTTTCCAGTATTTAGTTGAATCCATGCCACTACGGATTAAAGCAGTTCAGAAGGCAAATGGGCGTACAAACTGGTACTAACGAGATGTACCTAATAAAGTGGCTTGTCTTTTTTATGCATATAGCATTCTCATAAGTGAAGGTAGCGTAGGTACTTGTTTGTGCTTTGATATGACAACATGTGCCTTTTAGAAAATATCAGATTTATTCTGCACAATAGAATCGTATCAAACACAAAATACAAATGATCTTAATGTTACATGAAGTTATGGAATAACAACATTTTTGCTTGATTGTAACAACTTGTAAAGCCTCATCAATAATGCTATCCTACCTCAATCAAAGAAGCCCTCATGATGTTGTCGGTGATGTCTTCTATCTTTCCTTCTGTATTTGTTGATGTTCCTGTGAGGTGCTGGTAGAGCTTCTCAGATATGAATTGAGGACCTGGACCTCCATGAACGACAGAAGTGGCAATCATCCTCCCAACCAGGAAATATTCATCATTTTTGGCTGCTGTATAGATTTTGTTCACATTGATTCCACATTCACCAACAGCTGTCACATTCTTATGAGAAAACTCTGAAATATTGCCCTTAACGGCAATACCTTCACTGTCAAAAGTGATAAATTTACTTCCTTCTGGCTCATCAAAGACTCTTCGAGTCCTTAAGCAGTTCATTAAAAGGCTTAGAAACTCGCGCTTGGGACCACCGTTATCAACGCCGTCTTCTGCCTGTCCCTCGTCATCGGTGAATTTTACAAATATTTCATTGAAAGGGTTGAAAGAAGCCAGCTTGAAACCTCTCTGTGCTCCATCCCATACATTGGCTCTGTTTATGTTAAAGCGGCTGAGAGATGATGACGTGATCATTGCCGAGAGCTCTGAAATGATGTCTGCAGCAGTCACGTTGCCTGTACTATAAAACATGAAGTGTACAATTATTTCAAATACAAAAAGCACAAAAGGATTTAGAAGAAACCTAATTTCTAATTATACCTTTGCTCAGGGAACTGCATCAGATATTCATCCGGCTCAGAGTCGTTGTCAACAATTATTGGTGCGTACACATTTGTGTAGTTGCTGTATTGAAAAGGAAATAGAGTAAATACTTTACTAGGTAAATAATTTAAATTCATCCCTGATAAGGCATAGAGACTTCTTTCAGTCATTCTTGGCAGTAGGACAGCTAACACCAGCATATTTGGGTAATTATTGCAAACTACTCAAAGTTTGATAGAAAAAAAATATTGAAAAACCAGAAGTTATGGTGCTGTCAAGTTTTTTGCTCTTTAAACCACCTCAGCTTCTGCCCAAACTTGAAAAAGCTTGCTTCTCTCAAAGAAAAGCAGGAACCACTAATCTCAGCAACAATTTTTAGTTATCTTTTATGTTTGTCTTTAGATTATTTCAATTGACAGTGTAAGACCACCATGACTTCACATAAGTAGTCACAGTGAGTCATAGAGCAGGTTGAAAACCAACAAACAAATCAAACAAAATCAATTACAGATCACAATGAACTAATTAAATATGTTTCAGGTAATGTTAACAATCTACTTTTAAGTTAACAGTGAATGAACAAACAAATAAACTACATTCCAAACACATAAAACTAGTATATTATGAGATGAGGCTTCCCGAGCGGAGGTGGGATTCATTTAGAGGAGGGGCAAAATTGGATGACGCCCCGAGGCCTCAAGCACTTGATACCAATGGATCAAGCCTTGGTGGTGCTGCCCGAAGCCAAAGAATTTTGACAGGCCACTCCAAACAGCCCCAGTTCATTCAAGATGGAGCTTGAGGAGAGCTGCTGTCAGCCGGTGATTTTGATAGATTCTAAGAATAGATTGCCGTTCTTCCAACCAATCTAGCTACGAAGCCACTTGGTTTGAACAAACAATGTAATGGATTAAAAATCTTGAGCAAAACCAATTCTCGGTGATTGAAAAGCCAAAGTGTTAACATCGGCCAGTGTTGGAGAAATATTTTCTCCCACTTGTTCCTACATGAGTGGCCTCCTCTGTAAGGGACAGACTCTCATGCTAGAGGCTGATGGTTCAAGACCTGTCTTTGACTTTTGAAAGTTGTGAACTAAACTTAATATCTTGGCTGATGAGACTGATTCTGACATTGTTTTGCCCGAGTAAAAATATAGATTGGGTAAAGGTCAGTTTAGCTTCAAAAGATTGGTTGAACACAACTTCCAACCTGATTAAAACCAAAAAACTGTGGAAAAAACTATCATGTTTGAATAAAAATGACTAACACCTTTCATTTTGTCACATCATTGCCCAATTTGGTAATGAAAACAATTTCTGACGCTGTCTGCTTGAGTTTACCTGTTTAGGGTCTTTGCTGCCTCCATTTTTCAGTTTCTCTTCCAGAATAGCGCTTCATTTAGCTTCATCCATCATTCCTGTTAACTCTGCCCAGCTTCCCAGGCCCAAAAGCATGATGCTCATTGGGGATCAAGTTTTTTCTTGAAAAGTGCAGATGTAGTTTTCCACCACTCTTTGTTTTTCACTTTGGTTTTGCAGTTAGCTGCTGTATGGGGATCTGGAGATTACCCTCTGTCTCCAGCAGGATGCCGCTGTGAGGTCTTCTGGGCTGGAACTTTCCTGCACCTGTTCCTGAAATCACTCCATTGGGGCTCTCCCTTATAAATCCCTGCCTGACCTTGATCCGCGCGGTGGTGGTCATAGTTGGGATCCCATAACCGCCCGTTAAGCTCACTGGATGGGCTTAACCTCCTGTCTCCTGTTGAAAGCTCTGGATGAGCTTGACATATATCTCTTGGTAAAGAAGCTCTGGATGAGGCTATAACCACTGTCTCTCGGTGAAAGCTCTGGATGAGCTTAACTCCGTCGGCACATTTATTAATCATCTTTTGCAAAGAGAGAACAGTCATCATGGCAGAGCATTCTGCTCTGTTCCTGATCTGGGCAGGGTTCGTTCCCCCTTAGTTACAACAATGGAAAGTAGTCAGAGTCATAACAAATTACACAATACTTTGCTTAACAGTAACATGTTATGAATAAACCTTGAGAAAGAATCTGGTTTGTTATGGGAAGAAGCTATGTCTGGTCTACAAACAACATTCTGCAGAAGAAATGGTGTGGCCTTGAGAGAGAACAGACTAAGTGAAAACTTTTATAGTGAGTAAATATGAATATTAATATATAATGAGAGAAAGATATGCACTTTCCCTGTCTCCTCATTGTGTGATTGCCATCAGCACAGGCTGACTCTCTAAATTACCCCATCCGGCGGCAAAAGGGAAAAAGAAAGCTTCAGTACGAGACTAAAATCACCAGTATATGTCAAGAAAGCTAAAACTGAAAATTATGAATATATGTAAAGAAAGCTAAAATCTAAGACACTACAGTAAAAATATAAAAAAAATCATAAGAAGAAAATAATGATAATTAAAAAATAATGAATCAAAAATCCACAACTGCATTAAGTCGGTGGACAATGTTAAATGATTATAATAGATGGAAAAATTATGGAAAAGAGCACTGCCAGCTAAAATATGTTGACGATAAATACTGCTCCTAGAATCTCCTCTGTGGTGATGGGAAATTTGTGCGAGGGTGTGTGGGTATGATGAGATGTGTATGGCAAACGCTCCCGAAAGAAGAGTGCTTGGCGGGAAAGCATCTGGATGAGCCCTGGAAAGAGAAAATTTCAAATCAGTCAAAACAATAGACCCCTTCATGTCTACAAACTGTAAGTCAAATTATTAATCTGAGCTTCATTAAAAGTAAAAGAGGATCAATCTCTATGCAAAATGTTAAAATCAT
>JAGKQL010000008.1:28519209-28555595 GCA_018398635.1 Cyprinodon brontotheroides | reverse complement strand
CACCACCCCCCCTCTGTGAGGGCAGAACAAAACCACAGAGCACACAGGATTCTGCCTCTCTTTTCTCTCTCTTCACTCTTTCTCCCTCGTCTGATCCAGCCTGCTTCTGCTCCTGCGCTCAAAGCTGGGGGCCCACTGTGGCCCACAGTGGAGATGCAGGCCCCAGGGAAACCAAATCCCCAGAACCATCAAGGATGAGTCAGAACTCTTCAGAACTCCAACTGCTGCAAAACACATTTCTCTTGAGTTTCAGAACTTACAGAGCCAAACTGGCTCTGACTGCAGAGCTGCAAACTGGATGAAACTCAAGCTTTCCAAATGGACACGGAAAAAGGTTGCAGGTCTGGCATGATTAGGGGACAGAACAAGCAATGTGTCTTTTGATAATGCTAATCATATCGTGTGTTTTACTGCTGAGTAAAGACAACGCTAATTGATGCTAAAGAATGGACTGCATGCTACGCTATGCTACAGGAATATGTGTTGAGCTGTTGCTAAAGCTTGAACAAGCTTTATTCACTAGGATTTAAACACTGATATAACATTAGTGTTTATGTGTGTTCCTCCAAATGCTCAGGGGCGTGCATACATAGACACTAGGTGGTGCTAAAGCACTAGGAAGTTTGCCCTCTATCAAAGAAAATGCCCTTTTGAAACTCGTTTTTTTTGTTAGTTTTTTTATTATTAATATTATTAAGATTTCACGGAGGTCGGTTTTGAAATGATCTTTTGAAAACCTGAGCCATTAAAAACGACTGAAACAATGCCCCGAAATGACCGACCTACTTGCGCACAAACGACCAGCCTCTCTCTCTTCCCTTTGTCACGTGAACTCGCCCGGTCGCCCGCGCCCAGGGGCATGCCAGATCGCGCCAGCATCATAGCAGTTCAGTAAGGGTCTTCAGATAGCAGGAGCGATTAGCCGCTGACAGGCTGCTTCTCCCGTGCCCCATTAGCCAGGTAATATACAGATCAAGCAAAATCATTTTGTTGTGCATTAAAATGTCTCATTCAGCAGCACCAAACACGCATTTTTGCCGACTGGTCACCAGATAAACTAGTTGTCTCCTTGTAAGATGCTATTTTACTTTTTATATTTTGTATCCATATTTTTTATCTTAAGTGTATACATTAGTCTATTTTATTGCATGACGTATACCCACAGTTTTTAGATATTTTTATAATTTTATTTACCTATTCCATATTATATGTTTCATGTTGCACCATTGTACCATAAAAAATTCCTAGTTTGTGATCTCCTTCACTAACAGTGGCAATAAAAACCTGATTCTGATTCTTGATTCCCTGATGCAGGGAAGCTCTATACCATCAACATATAACCTAGGACAGGAGATGAGGAAGAGTTCAGGGAAGACACAGAGACAGAAAAGGACCAGGATGAGGGAGAACAGATGGGTGAGGGAAAACAGGGAGATGAGCCAGATGAAAGAAGTATGCTTTTAGTCTGTTCTGTTGGTGATGTGACTTTTTTCCAATGAAAACTCACGTTTAGGGAATGTTACAAATAAAAGTCAAATTTTATTCAACATGCGTTTATTTTTTTTTATAATTAAGTGTTACACGTGCGCTAAAAAGTGCCCTCCCCCCCCTCCTGAGCACCTGCCCCCCAAAATGTCTGTGCACGCCTCTGCAAATGCTCATTACATTTCCATTACCAAGTATGACCAAGAGTCATTTAAGTGGAATCCTGATGTCTATTCGCTTCGCTGTTAGCTATTTCAAAGAGGGTAAAGAATCATTTAGCTAAAGGTTATTGGTTCTAGATTAAGCAAATCATTTAATAAAACATTATTTGGCCAAATAATGTTTTATTCACCTCTCATGGATTTGCATTGTGAATTGGTCTGAAAACATTCCAATTTCTTTAAAATTAGTTAAAAGCTAATTTGATCATATCCCAAATTCTTCCAGATAAACTTTGGTTTCAAACACAGAATCCATCTTAAACTGTAATATGTTTTCAACCGTTTTCCCCTTCCCTCTTTGTACATAGTAGTTAGTTTTAGTTTAGTTGAGTTTTACTAGTCTTAGTTGAGAGTGTTAAACTGAAATACGTTTGACGCGGAGCCCGTTTCACGCCACTTTCTGGCAAAAAAAAAAAACTATCTCAATATAATGAGATAGTATCTCATTATAATGAGATAGTATGTCATTATAATGAGATAGTAACTCAATATAATGAGATAGTAACTCAATATATAATGAGATAGTAACTCAATATAATGAGATAGTAACTCAATATAATGAGATACTATCTCATTATATTGAGATACTATCATTATATTGAGATAGTTTTTACAGAGTGCGGAAATGGGCTTCCATAGTTTGACTTGGAGCTGAATGATTTTTGTTAATAAAATCTTATATTTTTTGAACAGAAGTTGTGGTGAATTTATTCCATGTATGTGCAGAAATAACTGTTTGACCATGATTAGTGCTCGAATCACTCTTTCATCTATTGTTCTAACACACAGTTAGTAGGACTGTGTGTCATAAACCTATATAACAGAACGAAATAATATCTGATTAAATAAGATATTTTACCACCCCCCTACAGGGGAGGGCAATAAACATCTTAAAGTATCAGAAACATAAATTCCCAGCGGGCTGGGAATAGAATTTAACTATAGAATCACAACATATATATATATATACTTAGTGCTGTCAAACTATTAAAAATTTTAATCGCGATTAATCGCATAATATCAACAGTTAACTCAAGATTAATCGCAAATTAATCGCATATTTTATCTTTTTATTTTATTTATTTTATTTGGGCATTTTAAAAATGCAAATGTGCAATAATGTAAAAAAAACTTGCTTATACAATAAGTTTTTTTAATTATTATTTTTTAAAGAACTTTTAAAAAACTAGAATAAAAATATCCTGGTTTAAACATATATATATATATATATATATATATATATATATATATATATATATATATATATATATATATATATATATATATATCACTGATTCTTGAGAGTCGGGACAAAACATGTCCCACATAAAAAATTCAAATTTATAGCAAAAATAATAAATTCATCATGATTTACATACTTACAAAGTTAAATCCAAAGGAATTTTATATACCTATCGGATTTTTAGAATAAACTTTTTTATCTTTTTGGGGAAAATTTGTTTAAATATATTGTCTTTGGTTAGGATGTCCATGTTATTTTACTTGTCCTCAGCAATAGGTCACAATATTAACCATCCCAAAAAACTTAAAAATTCTCTAAAATTGTGAAAACAGAAATTTCAAATAAAAAATAAGGGGTATAAATATAAAAAACAACACATGAAGTCAACATTAAACTATATTTTCCATAAAAATCTGCCTATTAAAGTTGTGTCCTCAGTTTCTGTCAGCTCCGTCAGATTTTTTCATAAAGCTCTTTATATCATGCAATAGCATGGTCAGCTTTATCTCTGAGGACCCCTCTTTATCTCCCTGTCTGTGGTGAATGCAACACTACCACACATGATCTGGTATGTTTTAATTTTTTTCATATTTGAGACAAAGAATGTCAATATTCCTATGGTCACAGCTGCACATTGTCAATACTGTCTTTCAATTGAGATACTTTTTTTAAAACCATAGTGGATTGAATTTAAGCATTTTAGGGAGGTTATTGGGACAGCTAGCAACTGAGGAAAAAGTACGCAAAAGTAAGCTGCAGTGTACAATACATGTTTTGGAGGGAAAACACATGCCCTTACGTCAACTCCGTCAGACGTCTACTCCGTCAGGTTCTATGTCTGACGGAGTTGACCTGTAAGCTGACGGAGTTGACAAAACCACCAATGACCTCTTAATGTGCAAATATAATATTATTTGTGAATATAGTGAAAGGTTAAACTGATATTTCAAGGTTTTATTTACACATAAATGCACATACATAGCATGCATACCTTCTATTTTCATGGCTACCCAGAGGAACAGCAGAGTCATACAAAGAGGGCAGGGAAGAAAAGTCCTTTGGCCCTGTTGTTGGAGGAGATGGAAAAAGAGATGGGAGCAGGGGGAGAGGATATGGAAATGGAAGATGTAACGGAGGAGGAGTTGGATGAGGAGCCTCTGAAAGGTCCTGAGGGTACTGTGACAGTAACAACTGTTAGCAGCCTTAATAATAGAGACTGGCTAGCAGTAGTATATGATGACCACTGGTGGCTAGCCAAGACCATTGCTGTGGATACTGAGCATCAAGATGTGAAAGTGGAGTTTCTGCATCCCCATGGTCCAACAGCAAAGTATCAGCCTAAGCTTCTCACAAAGGATGTCTGTTTCTGCCCAGTTGAAGACATCATAGTGAAACTAATGGGAAATGCATCACCAGTCAATTTAAGAAAACGAGAGATCTACAGCATAGCCCCTGATGTGATGGACTTTATAGAGAGGGAGCATGTCCGACGCCTGCTGCTCAAGGCAGAAGTGCAGATTAGACAAAAATGAAAGCTTAAGTAACCTACTTGAACCTAATTCTAAGATACAGATATTGTGTTGCAGTATTTTTGTCAAACGATGTCAATTTAAGATCACACCCAGTATAAAGTAGGCAGTGCAAACACACACACACACACCACTTTAAAGTAAATGGCTACTTACAAAGGAGGAAAGGAAGAGAAGAACAGGTGGATGAGAAGATGAAGAGAAGAAAGTGGTATAGGGGAGGCAGATGAAAATAGAGGGGAAGGAGGGCCCCTTGTTTTCCTTTTTTTTTTTTGAATGGTTGGAAACGGTGTAATTTATAATAGTTAGAAACGTTGTATGTGCAATATGTTTATTATAGTTTGCTTTACAGTAAGTTAAATTCTCTATTAACAAGGGGTAGTTTTAGTAGTAGTGGTCAAAGAGCAAATCTGTTCATTCAATCAGCAATGCACGCATTTTTTGTCAACACCGTCAGTTTTTCGTCAACACCGTCAGATCTTCGTCAACAGCGTTGGATGTATGTTTTTGTAAATTTTTGGGGAGAAAAAATATTCTTCCTTCAGTTTATGTTGTTTTTGTAATAAAGGACCATCTGATTTACATCCTCTTATGTTTTATTTATTTAAGAAACTTGTTTTTACAATATTGAAATTAAAATCAAAGTTTGAAAATGCAAATATTTAGAAATCTGAGTTTTCAAAATAGTGTGAAATCACAACTTAAGTTTATACATTATGTTTTTTTTTACATATAGTACTTAAACATTATTACAGTATACTTCAGAACTTTAGATTCTTGTATGATTGGAAGAATTAAAATTGTATACTTTTTAGTGTGTCTGACGGAGTTGACACAAATCCAGCTCTGAAGGGAAACATGTTTATTTGTTAAAAATGTGTTTTTATGTAGAACCTGTTCCTTTACATAGTTAAATAACTAAGACCTTTCTCTGCAGAAAAATATCACTCTAATTGATATAGTGTGTATTTTTAAAAATATTTTTTTAACACGTGTTTTGTCCTGACTCTCAAGAATCAGCTGATATATATATATATATCTATATATATATATATATATATATATATATATATATATATATATATATATATATATATATATATATATATATATATAAAACTGTTTTCTCACCCCTCGGTGGGGTGGTATGTGTCATCCTCCAGCTCGGGTCCTCTAACCCAGAGGCCTGGGAGTTTGAGGGTTCTCGCGCAGTAATGCTTAGCTGTTCCTAGGACTGAGCCTTTTCTGGACAGAGACCTCTGATGTTTTACCCGGAATCTGTTGTAGCCACTCTCCCAGTTTGGGGGTCACAGCCCCCAGAGCTCCAATTACCACTGGCACCACTGCTGCTGCTTACTTTCCACATCTTTTCTAGCTCCTTCCCTTCAGTCCTTGGTATTTCTCAAGCTTTTCGTGTTCTTTCTTCTTGATGTTGCTGTAAACTTGGGATTGCCATATCTATACACTACTGCCTAATTCTGCTGTTTGTCGATCAACACGATGTCTGGTTGGTTAGCTATACACCTGTTTTACGTCAGTCCGCGGATCTTGAAGTCCCATAGGATCTTAGCTCGGGTCATTCTCAACCACCTTAGGAGGTGCGTCTTCCATTTTGACCTTGGGACCTCCAAGCCCATACTCATGGCAGAATGTTCCTGTACTATGACGACAGCTGGTTGTGGCGTTCATGCCATGCACTTCCTGCCTGCATTTTTACCTCGCTGTTATGGTGCTGTATTGTTTCAGGGGCATCTTTGCACAGTCTGCATCGGGGGTCCTGCCTGGGGTGGTAGACCCTGGCCTCTATTGATCTTTGTGGCTGAGTGCCTGCATTTGCTTGTGCTGCCATGATTAGTTGCTGCTTTGCTCTGCCTCCTGGAACTTGCTACCTGCCTGCTGCCTGTATCTACCTGCTGGGCTCATAAATATATACACAGGCTTTGACTGAGCAGGAGTCCCACAGGCCGGTGCTGCTGGACTGGATGGGATGCCACACAGGCTGATCTTGGAGTCTAACTGACTGCTGAGTGGGACATGTCATCCCAATTTGGGCTGAAGGGATGCCTCTCTCCACTACTTCACCACGGCTGCTCCCATCAGGGTTTGCAGGGCTGACAGCTAAAACGTGATTCTACCATGCCATCTAAATGTAATGGTGGTCGGGTAGACCCTACTACAGGGGCAGACACCTGCAGGAGACAGCTGGTCCCGCCATCGAGGCACCACTGATTGCCTACAGCACAAGAAGTTCTCCCCCTCCCTCATCCTCTGGCGTAATGTCGTCCTTTACTTCATCCTCAGGGGCCGTGATGTCACAGGCTCCCAGGCAGATGTTGTGCAGGACAGCATATGCCGTTATGACCTGCCAGAAAAAAGAAGACAAAAATATTTACTTTTATTCAGTCATCTATCTTTTAGTACATGATTTATTGGAAATTGAATTTTACTTTATCTAGATCCACTATTTAATTTTGTTTTCGTTTTTATATTTTGATTTTTTTTTTCCTGTATTATGTTTTTGTAATATATTTGCAAATAAAATCAGGCAGTAAAGGGATAACAATTTTAAAAAATAATGATTTATTTCTCAATCTATCACAGTTTGGCTTCTCAACACAACATTAGTGATGGTGAAAGTATTGATTTAAGTTAGTTGTTTACAGGGTTTGCACACATTTAAAATGATTCAGGGAATTACTTACAAGCGTTACAAACATAAGCTTATATCAATTCTTATAAATAAATATAAAATTTGATATTTAGGCTATTAGGGATACTAGGGCTGCTCAGTGGCACAGTGGGTGGCACTGCTGCCTTGAAGCAAGAAGGTTCTGGGTTCGATTCCCGGCCCTTCTGCATGGAGTTTGCATGTTCTCCCTGAGCATGCGTGGGTTCTTTGCGGGTACTCCGGCTTCCTCCCCACAGTCCAAAAACATGACTGTTAGGTTAATTGGCTTCTCTAAATTTGTCCTTAGGTGTGAGTGTGTGGTGCATGAATGGTTTGTTTGTCCTAATGTTAATGCTCTGTGTTACGCCTCAAGAATAAGACCTGGCTTAATTCGTCAGGAATTGTGTGCCAGCCTCTGCGCCCAGGAGATAGGCACCAGCACCCTCGCACCCCACCAGGGACAAGTTGCAGGTAAAATAGAAAATGGATGGAATTGATATTCACAAATCTGCTGACAAGCATTTGTGTAATAACTGGTATATTCTGATCATTAGCAGGCCCCTGTGGGAGAAAATAATAGGAGGTAAATGTTACCTCTCCACTGCGCTCTCCCAGCCTGAGAAAAATCCGTTGTCGGTTTTGTCGCCGAAGCTGTCAGAGCCGACTCTCCTCCTCCAATAACAATTAAATAAAAAAAATAATAATAAAATTTCCATATCTATTTTTTTGTTTTTGTTGTTTTCTTTCCCAGATTTCTCGAAGCTGTCGGATTTTGTTTTTGCCGTTGTTTTTGGGGTAGACGTGATGACATCGTGTCGCAAAGCAGTGAAGTGCTCCCAAAGGCCTGGGCAAGTCCCCATTTACCAACGGCTGAGGATCCTCCAGACCATCCTCCCAAGGGCTGGGTCCTCCAGAGGCTAGGTAGGCTGGGTCCTCCGAGAGTGCGCAGCCTGCGAATTGAGACCGAGCAGCTATGGAGTAAATTCAAGGAGAACAGGACCAACAATTCATTAGAAGTTAAACTTACCTGTGTAACTTAATCCAACATAATAAATACCTTAATCACATTTGCCCTTATAATTTTAATTTATCTTTTAAGTCAATTGTCCACTCTGCCAGTTTCTTATGGTCCTTTCGGTTTTCCCATCATGTTTTCAACCATTTCCCAGTTTAAATATTTCACTTCCAGATATTTTTCTGCAGCTTTCACTATTATTTTGATTTTTTTGGTTTTTTCTTGTCATCTGTGCAGTACAATTGATGACTTCAACCATGAATAGAACAAAATCTTTCTTTTTAACAATTAGTGAGTCTTCTTCAATTTTGGGACATTTCTCCAGAGGTTTTGAATTTGCCATGTATTGAACTGTAGGTTTGGTTTTTCTAACTGAGATGGGATCCTTTTTGCAGCTTCAGCGTAAGTTGTTCCAACCTCAAATTTCGATTTTTTAATTTCCTCGGACCTTTGGCTCACTTCACAGCCGCGAAATGCAGCAGTATATTCTCCACCACAGTTACAGAATTTGATTTGAGCTTCTTTTCCACATTTTCTGTATTCATGTTCTCCTGCACACCTGCCACATCGCTGTTTTCCTTTACAAACTGCTGCTATCTGTCAAAATTTGGGGCATTTGTAGCATCTCAAAGGTGGAGGATTGTAGATTTTAACATTATAGCTGATGTAACCAAAGAATACTTTGCTGGGTAATTGCTACTACTACTACTTTAATTAACACAGATAAACTCTCAGATCTTTCTCCATTTCTTGTTGTTTTTAACCGTTTTACTTCTTTTACTTTTGCACCACTTATGTGTAGCCAAGTGAACTGGGGCTACAGTGCTTTTTGTGCATTGGTTTAGGGTGTTGCTTCTTCTGCAGCGGTTCTCCTACCGTTTCTACGGGAACCTCCGGGTGCTTCTGCATCATCTACACCTGATTGCATCTCTGCCTTTACTTACTTCCCAGATAAAAAGGAGACAGGAAACATTAATATCAGTTAACTGGTAGCCACACTGCCCCGCTCTGACTGAACGCAGAGAACAAGGAGGCTCCGCCTTTATTGCTTTTTATAAACACATACGTAACCTTCCGCTCCACAAAGTAGTGCCAAACATAAATACAATAGTGGCAAGCATCATACTCAACACCCCCACTTGATGGCGCCACAGATTTCAGCCATAACACTATTCTCCAAACATATAAGAACAAAACTTTTCAATCTTGGCTCTTGTGGCAGATTTAGTGAACACATCTGCAACCATGTTTTCTGTTGGACAATAAGCCAAAACAATTTTACCATGCAAAACATTTGACCTTATGAAATGATATTTAATGTCCACATGCTTGCTCCTCTGGCGATTCACAGGGTTCTTAGCAAGTCGTATTGTCCCTTGGTTGTCTTCAAACACCTTTACAGTTTGCTCAAAACTGTGGTCCATGTCCTTTAGTAGTTGGGATAGATAGAGCGCTTCTTGGATGGTAGCAGCTAATGCTACATACTCAGCCTCACATGTTGATAATGAAACTGTTTGCTGTTTCTTTGTTTTCCATGAAATAACAGCTCCACTTGAACTCAGACTAAAACAGTAGCCTGTAGTGCTCTTTCTGTCAAGAACATTGTTGGCCCAGTCGGCATCAGAGTACCCTATCAGCTTGTGTTCAGTATCACTCTTTTTATAACACAACTCATAGTTCTTAGTCCCTTGTAAGTATCTGTACACATGTTTTAAAGCTGTCATATTTTTCTCTCTAGGATCAGACATATGTTGCGACAGTTTGCTCACAATCCAGCTTATATCAGGCCTGGTACAGGTCATGATGTAGATGAGGCTGCCCAGCATTTCTCTGTATTTTCTTGCGTCAGTTTGTTCACCTTCTGGAACCAGATCTCATTGATTTCAATAGGAGTGGCTCTGGGTTTACACTCAGCCATACCAAACCTTTCCAGTATCTTCTCAATATATTTGGACTGTTTCATTTTGATAAAGCCTTCTTTTTGTAGGAAATCGTTCCCGATAAAATGTGTGAGATGGCCAAGGTCTTTCATTTTAAACTTACTTTTCAGTTTCTCTTTGACCTCTCTTAAACACGTTTCATTGCTGGCAGCCACAACTATATCATCAACCCACACTAATAAAATCACTTTTCCTTTGTCAGAAAAATTAGTGTAGATACAATGGTCAGCTTGGCTCTGTACAAACTCATTCAATATCAGGAACTCATGGAGCATCATGTTCCAGTTCCTCCCAGATTGTTTGAGCCCATAGATAGATTTGTTCAACTTACACACAAGTCGCACACCATTCTGTGATTCCACCTGGAAACCTTCGGGTTGATCCATGTATATTTCATGGTCAATGGGTGCATGTAAGTATGCCGCTTTAACGTCCATCTGGTTCAGTGTAAGGTCATGTTGTGCAGCTAATTGCATCAACACACGTAGTGACGTCAAGTTGGCAGTCGGAGAGAATGTCTCTGAATAGTCAAGTCCTTCTACCTGGCTGTATCCCTTCGCTACATACCTAGCTTTATATGTCTCATTCCCTTTATCATCTTCCTTGAGAGCATATACCCACCTTCCCCCCACTGTCTGTCTACCCTCTGGTAATGGTACAAGTGAGAAGGTGTTGTTTTCTTTAAATGAAGTCATTTCTTCTTTCATTGCATTTTTCCACATATTAGATTTTGGTGATTCCACAGCTTCTTTATAGGTCTGTGGCAACCCAACTGTAACTCTGTAACAGTAATCAATGGTTAAGTCACTGTTCTGTACTGTACATTCATAGTCCTCCAAGTACTTAGGTTTCTTTCTGTCTCTACCTGTAGTACGTGTAGTCTGTGTGTCAGTAGTTGGGCCTGTGTCTATTTCTGATTCTTTCTCAATGTCTGTGTCCATCTGTCCTGTTGCTCCAGTCAGTGGTTGACTGTTTTCAATAGGTGTATTTACCCACTCTATGTAGTTGTCCTCCGGTTGGTCCCAGTCAGTCTGTGTCTGCCCCTCAGCCACATTCTTTTCCATAAAGTGGACCAGTCTGTGTTTCTGAACCTTTTTCGTCTCTGGAAAATAAACCAAACAAGCAGGTGAATGACGATCAAAACCAACAAAAATTCCTATTTTGCCTTTAGGATCAAGCTTCTTTCTGTTTTGCTCATACACCATACATTCAGAACCAAACTTTTTCATCTTTGACAGATCTGGCCTCTTTCTGGTGAAAAGAAAATAAGGCGTTTCCCCGGTTCTCTTACAGTAGCACCTGTTCCTTATGACTGTAGCTGTCCTGGCGGCATAAGGCCACAGCTCTTTGGGTAAACCTGACTCAATCAGCATGCATCGGACCATTTCAAATAGTGTGCGCCAATTCCTCTCTGCAGTCCCATTTTGGTGGGGAGAGTATGGGGCTGACCTCTCATGTTTGATAGCATTGTCCCTCAACAATGACTGGTACTCCTCTGACACAAATTCTGTCCCGTTGTCAGATCTGAGGCGTTTTACTTTACCGTAAGGAGCCGTGTCTGCAAAGAACTGCTTAGTTGCCTCAACTGCCTTGTTTTTGTTCCTAAGAAAATACACATAAGTAGCCCCAGAAAAGTCATCGGTGAAAGTGATGGCATACTTGTACCCTTCAAATGACTCTGGTGAAATAGGTCCACCCAGGTCTGTATGAACTAGCTCTAATGGCTCTTTGGCCCTCACATCTCTTTGCCTGTTTCTACTTTGCGAAAATTTTCCCTGTAGACAAATTTCACATTGGTTGGGTTTGGAGGTCTTGTCTTTGATTTTCATACCATTTACAAATGTTTCAAGTTTTACAATATCATCATAGTTGCAATGACCCATTATCTCATGCCATGTTTTCAGATCCAAAGATACATTGCAGGAGTCCTCACCATTTACATTATCCTCTGTGATAACGTCTAAGTAGTACAATCTGTCTTTTACCTTCATTTTACACATTGTTCCATCAGGAAGGTCTTGTCTTTGATTTTCATACCATTTACAACTGTTTCAAGTTTCACAATATCATCATAGTTGCAATGACCCATTATCTCATGCCATGTTTTCAGATCCAAAGATACATTGCAGGAGTCCTCACCATTTACATTATCCTCTGTGATAACGTCTAAGTAGTACAATCTGTCTTTTACCTTCATTTTACACATTGTTCCATCAGGAAGGATCCTTTTTGTTGTTGTTCTTCTCAAAGTTGAATCTTGCTCCTTTTGAAGTTGCTGCATCCACCGATAAGATGTTTTGTGGGTATCCTGGAATCAGGAGTGCACCTGTGAGTTTGACACTCACTATTTCCCCGTCGCAGTCGGTCAGCTTAATCTGTGCATCTCCTTTCCTCAGGACACTGCCGGTGATCCGGGTCCCGTCCGCCAGCTGCATGATGTGGTTCTTGGGCTGGAAAGTCTCATCAAAATTGATGAAAGCACTCTCATCAGTCATGATGTGGGCAGATGCACCGCTGTCCACCAGTAGACCTTGCTGCTGCATGTTGTGGGGTTGTCATTCACTCACCCGAAGCACAAACACCTCTTCTTTATTCGTGGTTTTATGTCTGTCCTTGACACGAACAGCCCGTTGTCCAGTGTCTGTAACGGCGGCCACCTTGTTACTGTTATGTTCGTTTGTTCCCCTGCGATGAGTTTTCTTCTCTTTATTTCTGCAGTCTTTTGCTTTATGTCCCATTTTCTCACAAATAAAGCATTCTCCATTGAAATATTTCTTCTCTTTAAACTTAGGCTTGGACGCTTTATAATTTGCAGTCATCACTTCATCTGTTCGGGGCCTGCTACGGTAACACAGTGTGCATTCAAAGCTCCTCAGTCTCGCCTTGAACTCGTTGAAAGTTAGCGTTTCTCTTGTCTGAGTAACATGCACAGAAAATGGGTTGTACTCATCCGTGAGACCTTTTAACACCATTGCTGTCAGAAGTGCATCACTAAGGGTCTCTTTAGCTCTGTTTAATGCGGCCACTATCTTTTCAACACGGGCTTGATAGTCCGCTAATGCTTCCCCTTCAGCCATTAGCACATTGGTGAGCTCTGTGTACAGCCCAACAATTCGCGGCTTTTCTTCTGACTCAAAATGGCGTCTCAATATTTCTAGGCTTTTCTTGCCGTCATCTGGTGCCTCATACAGGATGAGCGTTAACGTTTTATCGTCCAAACAACCACACAGTTCTGCATACGCCAGTTCATTTCTCCTACCGATCTCTGTAGCCTCTTGTGGATCGGCTCCCGCTGTTGGCTCATTTCCAAGGATAGCTTCTTTGAGAACGCGGCGGCAGTCCCCTTCCGTGTACTGGCATACTCGGAACTTGTCTGGGCCCATAACCTGTTGGTTCTTCTGCAGCGGTTCTCCTACCGTTTCCACGGGAACCTCCGGGTGCTTCTGCATCATCTACACCTGATTGCATCTCTGCCTTTACTTACTTCCCAGATAAAAAGGAGACAGGAAACATTAATATCAGTTAACTGGTAGCCACACTGCCCCGCTCTGACTGAAAGCAGAGAACAAGGAGGCTCCGCCTTTATTGCTTTTTATAAACACATACGTAACCTTCCGCTCTACAAAGTAGTGTCAAACATAAATACAATAGTGGCAAGCATCATACTCAACATAGGGATAAGGGATTATTATTGCATACTGTCACTTTAAGAACGGAAACTGCAAATCCCGCGAGAACTTCGAAGTCTCATGAGACCCTGTGAAAATTGCCAGTTGGGAAGCTAGAGACGGTTAATCACTGCAGTTGGTCACAAAACATCCTAAACTGACTGAAAAACGTGGGAAAACATCACGTAGGTGTGTGTGTGCTGTCTCCTTCCTGTTGGGTTCGAAGTGGAGGAGCAGAGTGGCATAAGTGACAAATCTAAGGATAAAAATCCTTGATAAAGCATCATAATCTGTTTATTTTTCATTAAGTATTTTGTTTATTGATCTCCGTCACAGAGGGGAGAAAGAGGAGTGTCTATGTGCTGTGTCCAAGTATAAAACTAAGCTGTAGGCTATCCACTGGATGTGAGAGAGTTTCTCATTTATATTTGAAAATAAGTTATTTAAGTTAATTCAGAATTGGTTGTAATGATATGTTGGAGAGATTAAACTATATCTTATTGTTTTATATAGAAGAATTTCACTGTAAGATGTGCTATAAGTGTGGCTGAGCATTTTATTTTCTGTTTTATAGGAGAGCAGCCACTACTGTTGTCTGTTTTTGGTATTAAAGCTTAAAGTAGCTAAATTTAGTTGAATGAGGGTGAAAGTATTTTTGATTTATATTCTTCTATCTGGATATGTTTAGTAAAACCCTCAAAATTATAAAATTAATGCTGTTTTCTGTCTGAATACAGTCGGGGAATAAAGAACCAACAAAATATATATAATTTTTTTGTGTCTTGATTCTCTTAAATACTCGGCTACATATGTTTTCTAGAATTTCTTTTTTTGTCACTCTCAAAGGAACTCCTCCAATGACTCCCCTGCTGATCTTTTTGTTCTCCACTAAGCTGCACAGAACTCTTATTGTCATTATTGGTTCACTAGGTTAAACCCACATGCAGAACACTAACGGAGATGGAGGAAAGCTTAACAAAGTTTATTTTGGAGAAGAACACACAGAGTTAATTATACTGGTTCAGGTGCTGGTCCGGGACAGGTCTCACAGTTATCTAAAGGAGATGAGAGTTTGGTTAGCCAGGGACTTATATGGCTGGACTGGTGAGTTGAAGATAGATGATACCTTGGAGAGGTTCTGATTGATCCTTGAGTGGAGGAACCGGTTGGGTCCAGAGACGGTGGAGCCACAGAGAGTTCAGCAGCAGCAGCGTCTAGCTTCTAGCTAGGGATTGACGGATCAGAGTTGTTTCACAGCTCTTCCGTGAGAGCTGATTGGAGTCAAGGCTGAGATCTTCAGGTTTGGCTTACTTGGGCAGGCAGACAATCTTCCAGGTTAAGCTCCTCCAGAGCTTCAGACTTCGGTCGGCTTTTCTATGAGCAAAGAAGACAAAAACAGGTTAGATGACTAGTCTCTCTCAAGAGTCCACTAGAGATCACAAAGATTATCAGAGGCTCAGGTTCGCTAACCAAACTTGGTCAACACTGCGGCGTCGAAGGAAGGTCTGACTGCTGCTTATGAAGTATGGTCTTCTGATGAGCTGATGACTCCCAGGTGTGCTGAGAGCCCCAACTCAGGAATCCCACAGCGCTCTCTGCTGGCGACAGGTGGCAGATCTCCAGATCCCAACACTTATCCCGTCAATTTTGTTAATCCATATTGCTTTACCTTGCTGGGTGCTGTCTCTGCAGTTGATTAAGTCTCCACTGTACAGGATTCTGGCACCACTGAGTTCTCCAACAAGTTTATTTATGGATTTTGTTAAGAGAACCGGATTCCAATTTGTAAAAGAGTGCCTGATAAATGAGTTTGAATATGACTTTATATTCATTTTGCTTTGCTGTGGAATGATCATCACTTGAATGTTCTAAACTGGACTCCCCTTCAACTGATCTCTGCTTTTTTCGCTTTTTCTCATTTTTTGACGTTGCTATCTAACCCTTCATTGTCCCTATATCCCTCTTCCATCCCACAAGAATCGCTTCCAGTTTCCTCACTACTCACAGCCAAGGACATTTCTCCTCGAGCGACTTCGAAACACGTGCCATGCACCAAAAGACCATCAGGAGCACCAATATTCGAGAGTCACAATAACAAGTAGTTACATTAGTCTTACTAAAAATTTAACCCAATGAAAGTTGCATAAAAGAAAAATATAAAACTGCAAACATAAAATCCTAGGTAAGATTTCAAAGCCCTAACTAATGTAGCTTCAATTCAAGGGTGTACTGGTAGTGGGTGTGGGCTACTGGAAAGTAAGGACTAGTGGATAAAAGTAGAAGGTGTATTGGTGTTGCGTCAGTCTCTAGAGGTATAGTCCAATCAGGTGCAGATTTTAGGAAATCTGGGGCCTTAGGCAAAGTGGGCCGTATGAATTAAGAAGACAACATATAAAAAACAGACCCATTATACAGACAGTGAAATTTCTAATAGAATATACATTCACGTTATTTGTTCTACATTTTGTCCCTCTCTTCTTGTCTTTTTTTTTTTTTTATTTGTTGTTTTTCTTGTCTATGTTTTTGTACTCAGCTGACTTTTCATGCAGTGTCAAAGGAATTAAAGATTTTTCCAAGCACTAAGCTCACTTAGCTAATTGCTCCTTCCTGTGTTTCCAAAAAGGTGTTGTGCCATATGGCATTGTTAAAAATGAGAAGGATTTGTCGCCTTGGAAGGAAGGCTGTAGCGCTTGAGGGGGCCTTCTCACCAGTTTTTTCCTGGGAGCAAGTTATTTTTACGACTCTTAACTCAAACTGGGTAAAACCATATAAAAAGGACTATAAAAACAGGAGTAGAAAATAAGAGTTTATTCTAGTATCAGGTCGTTACAGGACAGGGGAAAAATGCTTAAAGGTTGCACAGCTGT
This sequence comes from Cyprinodon brontotheroides, assembly GCA_018398635.1. Classification (NCBI taxonomy): domain Eukaryota; kingdom Metazoa; phylum Chordata; class Actinopteri; order Cyprinodontiformes; family Cyprinodontidae; genus Cyprinodon; species Cyprinodon brontotheroides. The sequence goes on along the minus strand of JAGKQL010000008.1, from coordinate 28,538,959 downwards.
GGTCTCAAAAATCACGTCCTTGAGTTTCGGCAAAGTTTGAGCCCCGAACAACGTCATCACCTGCTTCTTATAGCTCATGGGTCTATGTGTTGCATCATGTTGATGTTGTGCTGGCCGTATCAGAAACTCACACGCCATATCATGTCTTGAACTTCATGCAGCTTGCTTCTATACTTCAGGGTTGCAGATAGCTCTCCTCTATCAGACCGGCTCCAAGATGTGCCCATATCCTGTGTTCTCTTAAAGACACGAAGGCTGTCTTGATTAGATGACCTCCGTACACACCGTGACATCCACAATGTGAAGGAAGGCCTTCTGCTCTGTCTAATCTGACTAAATAAAGTAACAATACACATGATGTATAAAGCAATAAAACCTAACAGCATGATCATACTTTTGATCATATTTCATCTTGACAGGATGACCAGGTTTGGTGAATAACAGCTGGGGGACTTCTGCGGCCCCTTTCAGCTACAAAGCAGCCACAGGCAAGTCAAATGGAAGCCACCAGAGGTGTGAAAACCTACCCCCCTCTCTGTGGGAACAGAAAAAATCCACAGAGCACACAGGATTCTCACTCTTTTTTTGCCTGCTGCTCTCTTTGCCTCCAGCGCTCTTTGCCTCCTCTCCCTTGCCCAGAAGGCTAGGGTGCGCTTTGGCAGGTTCTCTAACACAGTGGATATGTGGACCCCAGGGGAACCTAATCTCCAGAACCATCGAGGATAAGTCAGAACCAAACTGCTGCAAAACAGACCTTTTGCAACACATTTCTCTTGAGTTTTAGAACTTACAGAGCCAGACTGGAGAAAAGAACTGCCTTGATGAACAACTAAGACAAAGAAACGTCGCTGTGTGCCACTTAGACAAAGAACCCCTGCCTTACTGACCTGACGGATGAGCTACAACTGGAAAAAACCCTAGCTTTCCAAATGGACAATGAAAAAAGGTTTGCAGGTCTGGCATGATTGGGGACAGAACAAACAACATGTGTTTACTGATGAGTAAAGTCAAGCTAACAGAATAAACTGCATGCTATGCTAATCTACAGGAATATCTGTTGAGTTGTTGCTGAAGGTTGGAGAAGCTTTAGTTCACTAAGGGTTTAAACACTGATATAACATTAGTGTTCATGTGTTCCTCAGATACTCCTTACATTTCCATTACCAAGTATCACCAACAGTCATTTAGTGGAATCCTGATGTCTGTTAGCAGCTGCTAGCTATTTCAAAAAGAGGGTAAAGAATCATTTGACTAAAGGTTATTGGTTCTTGTGAATTGGTCTGAAAACATTCAGATTTCTTTAAAATTACTGAAAAGCTAATTTGATCATATCCCAAATTCTTCCTGATAAACTTTGGTTTCAAACAAAAAGTCCATCTTAATCATGTTTTCCCTTCCTTTTTGTACATAGTAGTTTAGTTTAGCTAAGTATTACTAGTCTTAGTTGAGAGTGATAAACTGGGATATGTTTGACTTGGAGCTGTATGATTTTTCTTAATAAACACTTATATTTTGAAAAGAAGTTGTGGTGAATAGATTCCATGTATTTGCAGAATGAACTGTTTGACCATGATTAGTGCTCGATTCAGTCTTTCATCTATTGTTCTAACAAACAGCTAGTAGGGCTGTGTGTCATAAACAGTATATAACAGCCGAAACAATATCTGATTAAATAAGATATTTTACCCCCCTACCGGGGAGGGCAATGAACATCTTAAAACATCAGAAATATAAATTCCCATCTGGCTGGGAATTGAAAAGAACATAAAATCACAACAAAGGCAATGGCAAAAGCAAATGACACAGTCTTTCTTTTCACTGTAGAGCAGCAAAAGAGAAAACATGCAAACAAAAAAAAGACACGCTCACAAATTAAATGCGGCAAACAAAAAGCAAATAAAATGCAGCAAACAAAAAAGGAGACACCCCCGAATGAAATGAAGCAAACAAAAAGAGTGACGCAAACAAAAAAGAAGACACCCCCGAATGAAATGAAGCAAACAAAAAGAGTGACAGCAAACAAAAAAGAAGACACCCCCGAATGAAATGCAGCAAACAAAAAGAAAGAAAACACCCCCGAATGAAATGCAGCAAACAAAAAAGAAAAACACCCCCGAATGAAATGCAGCAAACAAAAAGTGTTGAAAACGGAAGTGCTCCAGACCACTAGGGGGAGTCAAAGAAAATAGTATTCATTTCTATGGGACCAGATGCAAGATTCAGAGAAAGATATTTGAAAGAAAGTAAAGGTACGTATTACTATATTTCTTTTTAGATACGCCGTCTTTTATAATATTACAGAATAACAGAATAATTTATGGGTAGCGTGATAGACTTTGTGTCAGTCATACCGTTCTGGGCTCGGTCTCGTAGATGCTTGCCCGAATTAGCAAAGCAATTATGCTAATCATAATCAGAAAGATAGATAGATAGTGAATTCGATTTATCACCTATCTGTCACAAGAGGACCTATGTGCATACTATACCAGTTTGTGCGCATGCGCGAAAGCAGCATGCTGCAGTTACACCGCTCCTGTTACGCTTTTAACTTTCGTATTTTTATCTTTTTTTGATTGCTCTTATTTTTTCACAGTGACTCTGTGAAGTATTATCCTCTATAATGATGTATTTTTCGGGGAGTTTCTGTGCTTTTTTGTGCTGTTTTTATCATGCTGCTCCCACCGGGACACGCTACCTTTGTTTACTCCAGAGAACAGCTGATCGCTCTAATGCCGGCCGGCGTTTTAGCCAGACCAGCTGGAATACCACCCGAACTCTGGAGAAAAACACGCCGTGGTTGCAGAGGAGGAAAACAACATTATCACTTTACTTGGATTTATCACTTTAATTGGACTTTTCACTTTATTTGGATTTAGTTTTTACATATGCATAGATATACGTACAGATTATTATATATACAGAAGAGCTATATGTGTATATATATTTTATCTCTATTTATTCTTTTTTATCTTTATTATATTGTATAGTTGGATGTGTGTATATATCATGTAAAACTGTAACTGGAGCGTGTAACAAAAGTAATTTCTATATGTGTATATATATTTATCTTTTTTAGGTGGCCATGTTTTGCTGTTTTGTCTTTATTAAGTATTCTGTATAGTTGGATGTGTGTATATATCATGTAAAACTGTAACTGGAGCGTGTAACAAAAGTTTCCCTCTGGGATTATTAAAGTATTTCTGATTCTGATTTACCTTTTTTAGGTGGCCATGTTTTGCTGTTTCTGTGGACAAAATCTAGGAACAATTCAAGTTTTCTGTTTTTCATGTGGGAAGAATGTGCAGATCTTGGCACAAGCTCAAGACACTGGTAAGCAGTGATGGCATAGTTACTTGTAAAAATTAACTTTAATCGATTACTTATTACTACTTGAAAAAGTAGATTAGTGATTCCTTTTTTTGGAAATTCACTAAGTCACATTTTTTTTCTTTTTTCTCCACCACTTGTGAAAAGCTTGAGCGTTGCCAGCCATATGTATGGCTCCTCAACAGCCAACCAACGCATCGAAAGCTGGTGGTCATATTTCAGAAAACAAAGGTGAGTTTGTCAACAGTTTATTGTAATTTTTGTATAAATACCAAGTAGTAGACCTTGAAAAGGTGAATACATTTAGTAGTCTTCTTGGATAAGCAAACATTTCAAAATTTTAATGCAACATTTTACTCGATTACCTCTACTTTGTCAGAAGAAATGAAGTACTTGCATATCTCTTAATGACCATTATGTTTTTGTGCTATATACAACTTAATTTTATAGTTTAACATTTGATATGGATGAATCAGAAGCTCAACATTTAAAGTATAACAGTTGATGTCTGCTTACTTTATATTTAACTTTGTAGGTCAACATATATTTAAATATTTTCATGACATAGAAACTAGTCCTATTACTTTCTGCTCATATAATTATCTTATAATTTTGGTTTATTGTAGATCTCAGTTCTGGATGGATCTCATGAACGATTTGAAGGAAAGACATCTCTTCAATGGAAGTCATGAGCACACATGCCATGTGCGGTTTGTCTTCATGGATATGCTACAGAGAGATCTTGATGAATGCAAGGACAGGTGGAATAAACATACCATAAGACCTGTTAAACAATCTTGCTGTCCATCTGGTAAACCAGATGTGATGTATCATCTATCTCACAAGTAATTTTTGTTGTTTTTGTCTTCAACATCTGGTTAATTTAAAACCTCTTTGGGAACTCGAAAAAACAATTTGCCAAAACAAAAATAATGAACAATGTGTTAACAGTATGTCACTTTTTATTCTAACAATTTCAGATGACAATTTCTAAAATGTAAATTTAAATACAATTAATCATTTAGACAGGTTATAACAATAGTCACAGCAGTAACAGTTTAGTGAAGAAATGTAAATATAACTAAATGTTTCCTGTGTTTCTTCTATTCCTAGGTTTGGTGGAACCGACTGTGGTTTCACAGTTTCCCAGGAGCCATTGGGACAGTTTGTGACAGAGACTAACAACATTCAATGTGGAGATGAACACCTTCAGGCACATTTTGAGAACCTCCAGAGACAGTGTGGCCTAGCACATCCACAGAGTTGGGAATCATGTGTCGAAAACTATATCAAACTGAAAAACATGGTGGACTTATAAACAAACAAGAATCCAAATTTGAAGGTCGCACACAAACAGTAAACAGTGTCATAACTGAACAGGTTTGACAAGTTAAATAGATAGCATTTTGTTTTGTTATGCATTTGACCTTAATAAAGCCCAAACCCAGGGGAGTTTTGAATCCCAAAGTCCATGTCTTCATTAAACTGATGATACATCTTGGACATTGGTATTTTGATAGTGTTGGAGCAGGTGCTACTGACAGGAAAACGAGAAGTGGCCTGAAAGATCAGTTTTGGTGGTGGCAGAATTGAAGATGGAGGTAGTGTGTTCAAGCCGGTGGCAAACATCAGGACGTCCTGGAGAGAGAGACCCGTTTCTTGTTCTAGAAAAGAAGCAATGAGTTTATGTATCAGATATTACAATAACACCAGAATATAGCAATAAATCTTAAAGTCCTCCTTCTGCGTCAAGGAGAAAGTCTCTCCAGAATCCTAGCACCCTTGTTTCCTCATGTCGTCTGCTGCTACCCTTTTCACTGAGCTGAACCTCAAATATTTCCTCCAATATTTTGGATGTCAGCTGTTCCACTCTTGCACACATAAATGGCCTGAAGACGGAAGCATGCTGCTCCAAAGCATTCTGGAAGTTCAGTGTTGAAAGCCATCCTTGAATCTATAAAAAGTTTGAAACAGAAATCACCTTAATTATTATCAAAAGAGCTGATATTTTTCAGTAACACAAAGAACATTAATATGTCTAATCTATTTTTATTATTTTTATTTAGCATAGGTAATATTGCTGATTTTAAAAATTAGGTAACTTTATGTTATTAAAGATAAAGTTTAAACAGTAATGATTTATTGGTTAATGTCAAGTTGTCATAAAGACATTTTGAATAATACGAACTTTGTATTAAAAGTGTCATAATTTACTGAATGACGCTTTATGACAACAGTCATAAATATTCATGAAGGCTTATTCATGTTCATGACAGGTGTTATGTCATGTTTATGAAAGTGTCATGACAGTCTTATTCAACCCCCTTCAAATAAAGTGTTACCAAAATATCCAGTGAGCAACAGTTCTGTGGTCACAAATGCCTTGCTGGCCAGAGAGATTTGAGCTAATAGAACAGCAACAATAACTCAAGAAACCACTCGTGACAACCGAGTTATAGAGAAGAGCATCTGAACACACAACATGTCAAACCTTAAGTCAGATGTGCTATAGCAGCAGAAGACCACACCGGATGCCATTCCTGTCAGCTAAGAACAGGAAGCTGAGGCAACAATTCACACAGGATCAACAAAATTGGACAATAGAAGATTGGAAAAACGTTGCCTGGTCTGATGAGTCTCAATTTCAGCAACAACATTTGGATGGGAGGGTCAGAATTTGGTGACAACATGAAAGTATGGATCCATCTGGCTTGTACCAACGTTTCCACGATTCAGGGTGGTGCTATGGAGTGCACTTTGGCCCATTGGTACCGATCAAACATCGTGTCAACGCCAAAGCCTACCTGAGTATTTTGCCAAGCAAAATACTTCATGACCACAGTGTTTTCATCTTCTGATGGTTAATTCCAGCACGTTAACTTGCCATGTCAGAAAGCATGACTCATCTCAGACTGGTTTCTTAAACATAATGAGTTCACTGAACTCGAATGGCCTCCACAGTCACCAGATGTCAATCCAATAGAAAACCTTTGGGATGTGGTGGAAGGAGAGATTTGCATCATGGATGTACTGCCACCAAATCTACAGCAACTATGTGATGCCATCATGTAAAGATGGACCAGACTATCTAAGGAATGTTTCCAGTATTTAGTTGAATCCACGCCACTACGGATTAAAGCAGTTCAGAAGGCAAATGGGCGTACAAACCGGTACTAACGAGATGTACCTAATAAAGTGGCTTGTCTTTTTTATGCATATAGCATTCTTTTAAGTGAAGGTAGCGTAGGTACTTGTTTGTGCTTTAATATGACAACATGTGCCTTTTAGAAAATATCAGATTTATTCTGCACAATAGAATCGTATCAAACACAAAACACAAATGATCTTAATGTTACATGAAGTTATGGAATAACAAAATTTTTGCTTGATTGTAACAAATTGTAAAGCCTCATCAATAATGCTATCCTACCTCAATCAAAGAAGCCCTCATGGTGTTTTCGGTGATGTCTTCTATCTTTCCTTCTGTATTTGTTGATGTTCCTGTGAGGTGCTGGTAGAGCTTCTCAGATAAGAATTGAGGACCTGGACCTCCATGAACGACAGAAGTGGCAATCATCCTCCCAACCAGGAAATATTCATCATTTTTGGCTGCTGTATAAATTTTGTTCACATTAATTCCACATTCACCAACAGCTGTCACATTCTTATGAGAAAACTCTGAAATATTGCCCTTAACGGCAATACCTTCACTGTCAAAAGTGATAAATTTCCTTCCTTCTGGCCCATCAAAGACTCTTCGAGTCCTTAAGCAGTTCATTAAAAGGCTTAGAAACTCGCGTTTGGGACCACCGTTATCAACGCCGTCTTTTGCCTGTCCCTTGTCATCGGTGAATTTTACAAATAGTTCATTGAAAGGGTTGAAAGAAGCCCGCTTGAAACCTCTCTGTGCTCCATCCCATACATTGGCTCTGTTTATGTTAAAGCGGCTGAGAGATGATGACGTGATCATTGCCAAAAGCTCTGAAATGATTTCTGCAGCAGTCACATTGTCTGTACTATAAAACATGAAGTGTACAATTATTTCAAATACAAAAAGCACAAAAGGATTTAGAAGAACAACTAATTTCTAATTAATACCTTTGCTCAGGGAACTGCATCAGATATTCATCCGGCTCAGAGTCGTTGTCAACAATTATTGGTGCGTACACATTTGTGTAGTTGCTGTATTGAAAAGAAAATAGAGTAAATACTTTACTAGGTAAATAATTTAAATTCATCCCTAATAAGGCATAGAGACTTCTGTTAGTCATTCTTGGCAGTAGGACAGCTAACACCAGCATATTTGGGTAATTCTTGCAAACTACTCAAAGTTTGATCGAAAAAAAATATTGAACAACCAGAAGTTATGGTGCTGTCAAGTTTTTTTGCTCTTTAAACCAGCTCAGCTTCTGCCCAAACTAAAAAAAGCTTGCTTCCCTCAAAGAAAAGCAGGAACCACGAAGAGAACACACCAAGATCACAGGATCCACTACAATACTGGAAATCCAAAGACTAAATTATCCTACGTTGTACAAACTTGCAATGACATTTTTATGTACGCCGTCATCATCAGTGCCCTGTGAAAGGGTGTTCTCAAAAGCAGGAGAAATGGTTTGTAAGCGGCGCAATCGCCTTTGCTCAAAGATGTTAAAGGAAAATTCCGGTTTTTAACACTTTTACCCCTTTTTCTGTAGTGTCCAGGATGAAATCGAATGATCGACACCAAAATTTTGAGATTGGTCCTGTCTCTGCTATTTGGCTCATGCAGAATCCCCCCCTGGCTGCTTCAGAATGGCTCCATAGTGCATGTCCGATATGTCATAAAAACAACCTTAAGCGTTCTTTTTAAAAATATGCTACTCACGGGGTCGTCAGCGGTTCAATGGCGTTCTCAAGAATCCACCTTTAGTATTCCATTTTCAGAGTTTTTTAAAGAGTGTTTAACAGAGCGTTAGCACCTCGTACGTCGGAGTACACAGAGTGAAGCTTATTTAGCATTTGGGCGCTTCTTGAAAAGACTACAACTAAGCGTGAACAGGCCCCATTTCCATTTCGATTGGCGGGAGGGATATTGACTATTCAACAGAACTCAATGGGATTTACAAAATGCTAAATAAACTGCACTACAGGAATGTTTTCTTTCTGAAACTTTTTGGGCGATCATTGAACAGCGCTGGCGTTTATTCGGTGAGTAGCATATTTTTAAAAAGCGTCTAAGGATTGTTTTAAAAAGGACTTGGCTACTCCCGGACAGCGCGCCACACCTATATAGGAAGCCTAAAGTACTTATACGGACATGCACTATGGGGAAGCATATTTTTTAAAAGCGTTTAAGAGTTGTTTAGGACACACACACACTACCAAGGACGACATGCCACTGGAGAGCCATCTTCGCATTGCGGCACGGCACCAGGGGATTACTTACATGAGCCAAATAGCAGAGAACAGGACCAATTGTCAAAAATGTTGGTGTGGATATTCCGATTTCATCTGGACACTACAGAAAATGGGCTAAAAAGTGTTTAAAACCGGAATTTTCCTTTACTTGCAGCTGATGTTTCTAAATAAAAATGTGTGAATGAACCTTGTTCAGTCTGTTTCCAGTCTTTATTGAAGTTGCCTGCAATTACTTTTTAAATCCAGCAGATGTCGCCATTCAGTGATACAGCAAAACAGTTTCAACACAGTGTCGACACAGTTTGGGAAATGTGCCATACACCCAATGGGGCCTCATCTGCCCATCACTACTCTGAATGCAGATTAAATGATATAATGTCCATTTGCCTACCAGAGTGTCTTTGTGGAAGCTTCAAGCTGAGGCTCTTTGTCTGAAGAGATCATTGTGAACACAGGTGTGCCAAGTTACCTTATAGAGTTCAAATGGGCCTAAGTGAAAGGGATGGGTGCACTTAGTTCTCTTTGACGTGTGTGGCAGTTGGGTGGAGATAGTAAATGCACTCACAAATGTACCAGTTGCTGTTTTACCTGGACAGGTGCAAAACTTTTTTTTTCAATGACTTTTTTCAGTTTGGAAATGTAAGAAGACATTTTAGTTGAGATTAATAATTCAGTTAGTTGCAGTTCTTATTGGATTTATCCGTGATGGATTTTTTTGTAAGTCTTTATGCCAAATGTCATGTGTAATTTCTATAAATCATTTCAGTAAATGTGTTGACATGTGCAAAAGTTGACATGTGTTCACACAACCTACCGATAGAAGTGGTTCTGGCCATCTGAGGACATGGGATGCTCCTGGACGTTGGTGTTTCCGCCATCCTAATTTAACATAAATTAGTACTCCAGTTGTGGTAGTGGCAATACCATACAGACTTAGCTAACACAATGTCATGTATCTCATCTTGGGTGATTGTGTTTGTGAATTTTTGAAAATCTTTTATGGTATGTAATGTTTACATATTGAACTGTGAAAGGGATTGAGTTCAATCTTACCTGATCAGACCCTTGTTCTGTGTGTCCAAAAGGCCTGAAAATAAAAATTAACATAGCTATAAAGTGGATATAAAAGTTTCTGCAACAAAATATGAAGCAAACAGTAATTTGTATTTTACAAAAAAAATTTCTCCAGTCTTGGAGTGCTTGCTTCATCTGGACCATCCCACACCTATGTACAACATATAAAAGACAGGTTTTATCTTATCAAAAGAAAGTGTAAGTAATTAAATTCAGGAGAAATGTCATAAAGATGCAGACTGACCACAGTGTCAGATAGTGGACTATCTTGAGATGGCAACCTTACATGAACCACACTGTCATCATCACTTGAACTCTGTCCACTGAAACCTTTAAAAAGCAATGATTATTTTGACATTTATTTTAATTATTATTTTTATGTAATTCCACAAATTGTTTAGTTGCATAGGAATTTTTCATAAGTTCATATACATGTTAAACAACAAGAAAATTTTAGTATCACTTGTACAAATAGAATTTTGTACAATTAGCAGCACAGTATATTCTGATTTCTTTATTCATCCATCCATCCATCCATTTTCTTATACGTTTTTCCCAGAGCACCTGGTCAGAACCCACAGGGAGAACATGCAAACTCCATACAGAAAGAATCCAGGTGAGGAATTGAAACCAACACCTTCTTGCTGCAAGGCAACAATGCCACCAACTGTGTCACTGGGCAGCAGATTTCTATTTATTAAGTTATTTGAAGACAGTAAGTCTTCTATTACTCTGAACCACACAGTTTTGTTTGTTGATATTAACCAAAGGAAAATGGTTACTATCATTTCAACAACCACTGAAAAGAAATATACTATAAATGTGTACTATAAATAATAAATTTTCTTTTGCAAGGCTAAATTTTGCAATTAATAAAATGTACGTTTGTACATCAGTCTTTACAAAAGGGAGGTATGTTTTGTAAAGAGGAAAATCCTTTTGCTTTCTTAGATAAAATATATGACATCATAGCTAGAATTAATCATGCACAGAATTCTGGATATAGGAGGACATTTTGTCATTTTAACTATAAGACTATAGCAAAATTGATCTTCAAACTATTTGGAATGTAGATCAAAAGCACTTACAGCTTTTTGCAAATTCCTCAACAGGGCAAATGTAAAGCGTAATTCTTTGGTAAGGCTTTCCAATTGCCTCCTTGTACTTTTGCTCTGTGAAAGGAATGTCTGTTCCTGGGATGTTCTTAACCTCCCTTGTATCAGGATACAACAAGACATGGGCACAATCTCTCAGGTCTATATTGAAATCCTTTTGCTTCTTTACAGCAGCAGCAAGCACTTGTTCCGATGCCCACTCAGGGTGAATCTCAACTGGAAATGCCCTCTCACTGTCTTTAAAGGAGTCTCCATGCATCCTCACTCATAGGTAGGGATGGGAATAGAAAACCGGTTCCTGTTCAGAACAGGTTCGTATTTCGATTCCTTAGCATGCGTTTGGCAGCTTCGCTGAGCGATTCTTTTCGATTCCGCACCAGAGCCTACAGGCGCTGGCTCTGGGGAGCTACTTCGTCCGCGTTTTTTTGCACAAGTTACACATTTTCGATTCCCGCACCCAGGAGTCACAAGGGCCTTCGGCTCTGGGAGCACGATTTCACGTCACTTTTTACTCGAGGTTACGCAAGTTGGAAAAACTTATTAGAGGAGGGAGAACCAGCGAGCTGTGGTCACTTTGTGGATTAAAGCGCCCGTCTTTCCTTGGCAGAGAGGGTAGAACAAGGAAATCCAGCTTTATGAAAGCTTGCCCTCCATCCCCTGCACGGAGATGCGCCACACTGTGGTAGTGGAACAAGCAAGATACGCTGCCCTTGCTATTTGGACTGGACCTGAAACTACCTCTGTGTGCAGGCTTCCTCCACCCCATCTGAGAGGGTGTTCTCTGTAGCTGGAGAACTTAGGGTGTGCTGGAAGATCCGTATCTTCCAGGAAAAAGCAGGTATATGCACATCTTTCTGCACAAAGAACTGTTAATTTTCACTACTACTGTTTTATAATTAGTATTTTTGTTATTTAAAATAGGTTATTATCCCATCATTTGTTATTGTAGACATTGTTGGTTGTTAAGTTTGTTCTTGTATTCATTTTCATTTAAACACAGATGTTACTCCAGTTTCACATTTCCTGTGGACATCTTGATCTTATTGAGTTTGTAAGATTGTGCAATAGTTAAGTAAACAAAGTTGATGCTGTTAATCAAACTGTTTGTTCTCCGTTTTTTCCCCAAATTGGAATAGAAAGAGTAGATAAAGAATCCAAATTGTTTCATAGAATCGAAAAGGGAATACAGAAGTCGTACGAAAATATTTGGCACCATTTCCAACCCCTACTCATAAGCCCCGGCATTAATCTGGGGAGAGACAAAATGTCAAATCAGTATCAAATTAAAATTATTTGAGGAAGTATGTAATTTCCAGTTTGTGTTTGCACTAAATTAAAGGCATACCTTCAGTTTATTTCCCTTCTGTGTTTTGTTCTGATGCTTCTTGGTAAAAAATTTCTTTCTTTCCCTCTCTTTTATAGCTCTAAAGTTCATGAAACACTCTACACCTGAAATTCGTAATAAAAAAATACATGATTGGCACTTTAGTTATAATTTAAATGCATTAAATATTAATTGCAGGTACGATCAATACTGCAGTGATCGTACCTGCATCTACAGATGGTTTAAAATGCTAACACTTAAGCATGCTGAAATAAATAACCCATGCTTCGATTTACCTGTGCTGGTGCTTGGTTGAACATCGGGAGTTGCAGTGGTAGTGTTCCTCTCATCTTGGGCATTGTTTGCATGATCTTGGACAAATTTTATGTTTCTGCCACATTGACAACAAAAGTCTGCAGAATTTATGGCGGCAGTTCCACAAAGAAATGGACGAGATACATCTGAAAAAATTTGTTTTAACTCTCCAAAATACGTTTAAGGAAATAAATACGTATTTTTTCCGACTATAAAAGCATATAAGAGCGTCTTTTTTCCCCTCAAAAATGCGGTGTAGCCTTTGGGGTGCGGTCTGCGGCTATACATGTGTTGTTACTCTGGACTTTTGAGACCACCATGAACCATGGCCAGAACTCCTCATCTCCTCATTGAGGAGATGATGAAAAGAAGTGGCTGAGGGAGGTGAATGCAAAGGAGACCAGGTTTATTTTCCCACTCATCACCATCTCTGTTACTCTGTGACTCCATGCGTGCCCATCTCACAGCTGATGTGAAAAACGATGGTGAAACAAAATGAATGCTATTGTGCTTATTGCGGGAGATCTGACAAAGGAACTTCAACCGCTTCGCGACATCGGGTGTGAACGGGACACAGCAGGTGCAGCAGAAGCAGCGAGTTTACATGCAAAGTCAATGGTTGACAGCGCGCGTATAAGGCGCAGCAAAAGGTCCTGCAGCGCATTTTTGAGCAGCGCGAAAAGCGTAGGGGCGTTTAAGCATCTGGCGGCAGCATGTAGCTGCTGCTCGAGATGGAAAAATGGAAATTTTGCTGCTGGACGGCAAATATACAGCTGCAAGGCAGAGAAAGGATAGTGCAGCTCCGCCATAGCGTCAGACACACTTTTGCACCGCGCTTAGCCAGGGCAGGCAAAGCTGCTTCAGCCGCCGTCAGAACTAACTGGTACAATCTAAGGATGATGACTTTGATGGGTTTTACGATTAATACTCTGTAATAAATACTTGAATAAGCACAATCATACTCCAGTTTTGCTCCAGCTCTATTTTTCTACCTGAAAAACTTAATTCAACAGCAGCCTCTGGCGGGTCGCCTCCGGGTTCACGCTGCAGCTGGCAGGTGTTTTCATCTAAATAATCTAAGGATTTATAAAGGATAATAGGATAATAAATCGAACATATTCTGTGCGGCGGGTTTCAAGGATTTTAAATTAATTTATGCGCCAAATAAGCTGTTTTTCCGGAAATTAATCCACAGCCTGTGTCATCAGCGATGTGTCTGTCTCACTACCGGCTCCCAGGATTGAATAATAATTCAATAGTAATAAATACACCTTGCAGCTATATTTTGCTGTGATCGAGTGGGAATAAAGTAGTTTTAATATGTTTTAAGTGAGAAGTCCACCTGAAAACTTAATCATTGCTGTAAATTCATCCAGATTATCATCCTCTTTGGCTCTCAGACCCCACATACCAGCGATTAGCGAACAGTAGGAATCCTTCAACAACATCCTCTGGCCGGCCGCAAGGAGGCAGGCAGTATGGGATAATTAAGCGAACATATTTTTTGCGCAGATTTCTGCATTTTAAGTTAATTTATGTGTCAATAAACTGTTTTAAAAGGAGTGATCACAATGCTCTGTCATCAGAGCGATGTGTGTCTGTCTCCTGGTCAGCTCGGAGGTTTGATTAATACTTTGTAATAAATACATGAATAAAAAGCACAATCATACTCAGTTTTGCTCCGCGCTCTATTTTTTGCATCACGCCAATAGAGGTATTTAGTAGAGGACATGTACCTGTATATATAAAAAGCAGCGCCATATAGTCAGGACCGCCTTATGTGTGTGTTAAAAATACAGGCTTGGCACACATAACTGAGACTGCGCCTTTTTGCTTACGGTGGGCCTTATGGTGGGGAAAATCAAATTACATTAAAAGTGGAGACATTGCCTACTAAAACGCTGAATTTTCTTGAAAAATATATTTAATTATACGAGTGTGTAAATTTACTATATTTTTTCTTGCTGTATGATTAGCACAATTGCTTTGCTAATTCGGGCGAGCATCTACGAGAACGAGCCCAGAACGGTATGACTGACACAAAGTCTATCACGCTACCCATAAATTATTCTGTTATTCTATAATATTATAAAATACGGCGTATCTGAAAAGAAATATAGTAGTACCTTTACTTTCTTTCAAATAGCTTTCTCTGAATCTTGCATCTGTTCCCATAGAAATGAATACTATTTTCTTTGACTCCCCCTAGTGGTCTGGAGCACTTCCGTTTTCAACACTTTTTGTTTGCTGTTTGCGTCTCTCTTTTTGTTTGCTGCATTTCATTCGGGGGTGTCTTCTTTTTTGTTTTATGCGTCTCTCTTTTTGTTTGCTGCATTTCATTCGGGGGTGTCTTCTTTTTTGTTTGCGTCACTCTTTTTGTTTGCGTCTCTCTTTTTGTTTGCTGCATTTCATTCGGGGGTGTCTTCTTTTTTGTTTGCGTCACTCTTTTTGTTTGCGTCTCTCTTTTTGTTTGCTGCATTTCATTCGGGGGTGTCTTCTTTTTGTTTGCTGCATTTTATTTGCTTTTTGTTTGCCGCATTTAATTTGTGAGCGTGTCTTTTTTTTGTTTGCATGTTTTCTCTTTTGCTGCGCATTTGCACCTGTCGGCCACCGTAGGGAAAAGTTGTACTAACCATACACAGTAAATACTGCATTGTTAAAGGCCAAAACGGATTTAGTTTGAGGACCAAATGCCCTCTTTAAGTGTTACTTTAACGATGCAATATTTACTGTGTACATGTAAAAGGAGCTTATTGGGGCCCCCTGGAACTTAGGCCCAAGGCAACTGCCTAAAATCCTCTCGAGTCTAATGGTAATTTGAGAGCACGAACATGAAGCAATGTAAACATAGACTTTCAGTGTCATTGATGTTACAGACTAAACAGTATTTGAAAATATTTCTGTTGTCTAGCCATTTCCCATAAAGCTTAATAGCAGCATAGTTTTAAATTATAATTACATATTGTCAGAAATTACATTTATGTCGCAAAGCTTATAGGCCTTTGAAATTAATGTCATGTGTAGCCAATTATGATCCGCATTGTTTAGAAAATATATTTGGTGGAAATAATACTGTCACAGATATTAGTCAAGTGAGTGTATTTATTTCAAATTTAGCACAAGCTGACATTTTGATAGACATTTAAGCATTTTAAACGTAACATACAGCTTATAAATGTATTTATAGATCAGTATGGACAAAACCACAAGGAGCTCCACGACCAGCATGAAAGCATCTTTTAAACACGCCCTTCTTTTTTTGCCCCCACCATAACTGACTTATATGTTAATCTAGAATAATAAATATCAATTTGAGTTATAAAGGCAACCCTTTACAATGGATACAACAGGATCACAACAGTTAACTGGTGTGTTATCTAAAACTCAACCAAATTACCATTTACATCTGTTAGCTATCACAAGTCACCACATTATTTAGTTTTAGTTTTTTCTCTTTTTATTTTTCATTCACTTGAACTTGCTTCTTCTTCAGGTTGACTGCAGATCTTTTGGCAAACAGGTGCGTTGGGTCGCGGCCTCTGAAGCCAGGCTGAATGTTAAAAACAGGCATGTTCCTCCAAATGGCTGGGCTGTTGTAGGCTGTGGAGTCAGAGCTGGGGGTGCAGGGTTTATTCTGGAAAAGCTGAAGGAAACTTTCCATGTCAGGCCCCAGGCGGGCCATAACCCCTGCCCTCACTGTTGTCACCGTCTGCTCATCGCAGGTCAGCAGGGTCTGCAGCAGTGTGATGTAGTATCTGTGAATTTAATAGAAGATACAAAATCGGGATCACAGAGTATTTTTCATTAGCATGCAAAGGTATTTATATACATCCAGCTTTGTAATTTATTTAACATTGTAATTGTAATGTTGAAATCAAAAATACCAATGTGTGCTTTTGTTGTTTTATTTTACAGTCTTATAAAGAAAATAGTTGTGAAAAATTATAGAAGTGTATGAGTGTAGGGAAAAAATTTTTTATAAAAATAATCTAACAAAAAACAGCTGAAAGTATAGATTTTTTTGTATCCAGTGAGCTTCACTTTCCACAGCCATCTATTTTAAGCAATCAAATCCAGATTTATTTACATATCACATTTAACAACAAAAAAAGGTTTCCAATGTGCTGTACATAAAACAAACAAAACCCCAAATCACACACAGAACAGCAGCAGTAAGAGTTTAAAATGGAATGAAATAAAAAGGATATGGAAGACCACACAATTACCCATGCGTTTGTTAAAAGCCAAAGAATAAAACACTCCACTGCTATGAAGCTGTTTCATATATTGAGGGAAAAAGTATTACGAGAATCTAAAATTAACTACACAAAGGGTTCTCTTTTTCGAGTCTTGTCGCCCGGGGACTGTATAACTCAAGATCACCCTGAGACCGAAGAGGTCATACTAGAGCCTGCAAATATGGGAGGTGAGCGGTAATGCATGTTGAGGGGGCCCATTGTTTCGCTCTAAGCATAAAAACGATAAAAATCGCTTCCTAAATCAGTTCTACAAGCCGAACTTAGCCCTGCCAGGGGCACAACAATTGTTGTCATGTGTTGATGAACAGTGGTCCCCGTCAAAATCTGAGCCGCCGCATTTTGTACTAACTATAGGGAGGTGAGAAAGAAGGAGGAGATAAGAACTAAATGGAGAGAGATACCTGAAGAGACTGGAAAGAGGGAAAGGTGCATTTCAAAGAAAAGGCCGGAGACCGAAATAGTTTCACGTCAGGCAGCGCTCGGAAGGTAACGCGGTAACCACCGGGCAGCGATCTGCTTCCACACCTTCGCGCAGGGGATGGCTCTGGGGAAAGAGCCATAACAATAGAAAACAGAAGACAACCAAAGTGAACATCAAAAGAAGCAGCAGGGTATCTTGGGAAGCCCGCCACATGTATGTGTGGAAAAGCCGCAGAACCTATGGTTATTACGCAGATTATTAATATGGTAAGTTTGTATTTTATCTCTTGCTGCAACTTGAAGTGCTTTTACTATTAGTGTGTATCCATCAGACATGTGGCAAATGTGGAGTCAACAAGTCAATCTCCCATGTCATGTATTTTTTTCTGGCTGATTTCAGCCACTGCACGAGCAGGTGAGTCCGGCCCGTACTTCACCTGCGGAATTAACACTGTGCAGCACCTGGGCTCCACCCTAAGCTAATTGGCTGGGTAGAGGCAGATTCAGTATGTAGTTACGCTTACTGTTAAACACATTAGTGCAACTTTGTAGCTTGCTATAATTCTTTTTAGGTGGTATTGCTTTGGTGTAGTGAAGCTTTAATTTATTGTTTGAGTAACCGATAGCTTGCTCAGCTCTACTACACTGGACAAGTAGGGAATCCTATCTGTCCTATGCTGACTTCTTTTCATCGGCTTTCCTGTGAAATCAAGCAGAGAGAATTTGAGGAAATCCCTACTTCTCCCTGCAAATATCAGGCTTAAATGGGAAAACAAAAATACTTATGTCAGGCCAATTTATTGTTCGCTCTGTTCCCTAACAGAGCACTTTTTATATCTTTTATCCTGCAAGGATTTTACTTGGTAGGGGCTCCCATAAATTGCTCATGGCTGTGATATCACTGGACTTAGCAGTGATAGTTTTTTTTTTTTTGTATTTGGGGAGAATTTCGAAATTTCGAGGAAATTTACCGTGAGACAGTTTAATACCCATGCTTCGAAAATTAAATTATCACTCAATTCTACCTTAAATGGGATCGACATTCGATGAAAACGCCACCCCGAAAGAGTTACCTGCATTTTTGCATTTATTGTTTTGTACCACATTCTCGGCTTGATTTTAAAAAAGCGGGGTACGATTCTACTGGGCGGCATATAACGAGACCAAAAGCAAAACAAAACCGGCTGGCCTACTAAGCTTACTTACTATCTCATAGCTGGCAGAGTCTCTGTACGAGAGGCAATTGTCAGGTAGCCACATTAAAAAAAATTTAAGTATTTTGTGCCTATACTCTTGGGCATTGGAGAGGATTTATTATAAATGTTAAACATTGTTAAATTGGTGACCTGTTATGTTATTGCTTATTTGTCTTGTTACTGCATTTATTTTGTCAGGAAAACCTAATCCTGAATGTCAGCTGGCCTCAGGAATTATAGGGAATTTAAAATATTTTTGATCAACCGCGGAAACCCTGTATAAAAATAACTTTTATGTACTAAGCTGATTTATCTAAGAAAAAGTCACATTATAATGTATTTAGTATATCTTGTATAAACATACCTTGACTCTAAAAATAAAAAGTTATTCATTTTCCCAGCACTTTGAAGCTCTGTATCTTTTGATGATTAATCTTTAAGTTTTTAACCTGTAGTAAGTTTTTTTTAGATTTTAACATTACAATTTATATTTTTCCAAGCACACAAATATTAAAAAGCAAAGTTTTGTTTGAAAAGAATGTGCATGAAAGGATTGAAAAGCATGTTGTCACGTAATGTAGGCTGAGTTCATTATCTGACTTACGTATATACACAATTCAGGAACCTGGAACTAAAAATACCTAATTACAAAAACATTTAGAAAACAAACATGTTTCATTGATATATATACAAAATGAATATTAGAACTATATTTGTCAAACATTATATTGGGCAAGTTTATCATTTTATCAGTCTGCTTCATTCTATCTCTACTCTCCCATTTTGCAGAATTTGTTAGTACAATCTCTAACACTATGCTCCCTCTGCTTTTTCTCATTGTAGTTTAATTTTTTCTGCCCCTGTTTGGCTGTGACACCAGCCTGGAAAGAAATATCACCTGTGCTGCTGTCAGAGATGGGAAGTAACGAAGTACAAATACTTTGTTACTGTACTCAAGTAGATTTTTCTGATATTTTTACTTTACTTTACTACTTATTTTTATGGCGACTTTTTACTTCTACTCCTTACATTTTTACACAAATATCTGTACTTTCTACTCCTTACGTTTTAAAAAATTGGCTCGTTACTTTAGTTTTGAATCATTTCAATGGAGTTACCGTTATTATTTTTCACGTCATCAATACCAAATTCAATCTAATTGGATGGGAATCTACGTTGCATTTGACGCACCACTACAAGATGAATCGACAGATTCAGCGGTATTCATTCGCGGCAAATCATTGCAGCTTGGTGGCGGTGGCGTTAGCATAGTAGTATGGACGACGAGATGATTGAAAATGAACACAACGGAGATCTAGTCCT
>JAGKQL010000008.1:28460571-28507542 GCA_018398635.1 Cyprinodon brontotheroides | reverse complement strand
TTTTAGAATATGGGAGGTGGTGTTTTTTTTTATTGGTAGTGAAAGCGAGCAGGCAGTATAATAATTAGTGCATCATGTGCGGATTAGAACTACGCCGCGAACAACAATAGAGCGGCGGGGTGTGGGGAGGAGGTTGCTGATGAAACCTGTGCAGCATATCTGTCCAAAGCGATGCTCTGTTCATGATTAACCAGCGTTCCAGGCAACTGTCAGAGAGGTGATTGGATCAGTCCACGATCACGTTACTCTCCGTTACTCTCTGCCAGTCACCTAGTTACCACTCAAAGCTGTGCATCCTGTGTGAAATGGCAGAGGTTGAATTCTTGAGTAAAAAACGAAAATGTAGGACTAATTCTACGCAGCAGAATATACCAAAAGTATATCCTAGATCTAGTGAAGGTGTGAGGAACAATGCAGGATCTAGACCAAATAAAAATACCAGAGCATTTTTTTTCTATTTGTTGTGAAAAACATTTACCAGGTGCGAAAACTGGGATCCTGTCCCAATACCACTGAAACTATCACCTTATATTGTTTTTGAATAATTATTAAAACAAGAATTTGTAAAAAAAAAAAAAAAAAGAATGAAACACACAAGATTGGCCAGTATGAAAAGTCGCCACCTGGATTCAACTAGGCAAATAGGTACGAGCCTCCTATTGGATAATTACTGCACATGGGCGATTATTTTTCAGCTGGCAACAAGTTATTTAACCCCAACTGGTGCAATGACTTGCTTCTCATTTCCTAAACAACCATGTTGAAAGACACATCCCGAAGGTCATGGAAAAAATGATGTGCTAGTCTGTTTGAGAAGGTTCAAATCATTGGCATGCATCAAGCTGAGACAAAACATTTAAAGAGATTGCAGAAACTACTAAAATTGGGTTAAGAACTGTCCAACGCATTATTAAAAACTAGAAGGATAGTGGGGACCCATCATCTTCAAGGAAGAAAAAAATTCTGAATGATCGTGATTGGCGATCACTTAAACATGTGGTGAGATCAAATCGAAGAAAAACAACAGTAGACAACAGTAGTTGGCCCAGGCATATTCCAAGATGACAATGCCAGGATTCATCGGGATCAGATTGTGAAAGACTGGTTCAGGGAACATGACACATCATTTTCACACATGGATTGGCCACCACAGAGTCCAGACCTCAACCCCATTGAGAATCTTTGGGATGTGCTGAAGAGGGCATTGCACATTTTTCTTGGTGAAAAATTAATGCAACACTGGATGGAAATAAATATTTTGACCTTGCAGAAGCTTATCGAAACAATGCCACAGCGAATGCGTATCGTGAATCAAAGCTAAAAGCGTCCAGCAAAGTATTAGAGTGAGTGACCTTTTTTTTTGGTGGCGACTTTTTTGCCCTGCAGTATACAGGTGCTGGTCATAAAATTAGAATATCATGAAAAAAGTAGATTGATTTCAGTAATTCCATTTAAAAAGTGAAACTTGTATATTATATTCATACATTACATACAAACTCATATATTTCAGATGTTTATTTTGTTTAATTTTGATGATTACAAATGACAACAAATGAAAATCTCAAATTCATCATATCAGAAAATTAGAATATTACTGAAGACCAATAAAACAAAGGATTTATAGAAATGTTGGCCAACTGAAAAGTATGAACATGAAAAGTATGAGCATGTACAGCACTCAGTATTTAGTTGGGCCTCCTTTGGCCTGTATTACTGCAGCAATGCGGCGTGGCATGGAGTCCATCAGTCTGTGGCACTGCTCAGGTGTTATGATAGCCCAGGTTGCTCTAATAGTGGCTTTTAGCTCTTCTGGAATTGTTGGGTCTGGTGTATTGCATCTTCTTCTTCACAATACCCCATAGATTTTCTATGGGGTTAAGGTCAGGAGAGTTTGCTGGCCAATTAAGAACAGGGATACCATGGTCCTTCAACCAGGTACTGGTAGCTTTGGCACTGTGTGCAGGTGCCAAGTCCTGTTGGAAAATGAAATCTGCATCTCCAAAAAGTTGGTCAGCTGCAGGAAGCATGAAGTGCTCTAAAACTTCCTGGTATGTGGCTGCGTTGACCCTGGACCTCAGAAAACACAATGGACCAACACCAGCAGATGACATGGCACCCCAAACCATCACTGACTGTGGAAACTTTACACTGGACTTCAAGCAACGTGGATGAAGTGCCTCTCTTCTTTTCCTCCAGACTCTGGGACCTTGATTTCCAAAGGAAATGCAAAATTTACTTTCATCAGAGAACATGACTTTGGACCACTCACCAGCAGTCCAGTCCTGTTTCTTTTAGCCCAGGCAAGACGCTTCTGACGCTGTCTGTGGTTCAAGAGTGGCTTGACACAAGGAATGCGACAGCAGAAACCCATGTCTTTCATACGCCTGTGTGTGGTGGTTCTTGAAGCACTCACTCCAGCTGCAGTCCACTCTTTGTGAATCTCCCCACATTTTTGAATGGGTTTTGTTTCACAATCCTCTCCAGGGTGCCGTTATCTCTCTTGCTTGTACACTTTTTTCTCTTTCACATCTTTTTCCTTCCCTTCGCCTCTCTATTAATGTGCTTGGACACTGAGCTCTGTGAACAGCCAGCCTCTTTAGCGATTATGACCTTGTGTCTTGCCCTCCTTGTGCAAGGTGTCGATGGTCGCCTTTTGGACAACTGTCAAGTCAGCAGTCTTCCCCATGATTGTGTAGCCTATAGAACTAGACTGAAAGACCATTTAAAGGCTTTTGCAGGTGGTTTGAGTTAATTAGTTGATTAGAGTGTGGCACCAGGGGCCATCAATTTTGAACCTTTTCACAATATTCTAATTTTCTGATATGATGAATTTGAGATTTTCATTTGTTGTCATTTGTAATCATCAAAATTAAACAAAAATAAACATCTGAAATATATGAGTTTGTATGTAATGTATGAATATAATATACAAGTTTCACTTTTTAAATGGAATTACTGAAATCAATCTACTTTTTTCATGATATTCTAATTTTATGACCAGCACCTGTATATATATATATATATATATATATGAAAAACCTTAATGCAACAGATTATTACACAGTGACATTTTATGCACAATTAATTAAGAAATATGGCAGTGGTGAAGACTACAGGGATCACAGCACACTGACGTGCGGAGTTTGGGTTTCACAGCCTCATTGGTGCTGGCTTGGAATAGAACTCGTCTGGATTCCCTCACCGAAGTCCAGCCAGTAGGATTTCGAACCAGAGACTTTTTCCACAGTATCCTTGTTATTGCAACTTTACTGAATCTTCTATTGGACAAAATTTTGGACTGAATCAAACATTTCGACCACCTCATGTCCACTGTTCCAGCTGCTGAGGGCAAACTCAGGGGTAGTGATTTGTCCAATCAGATTCCATTAGAGGCCACAGGACCAGGCGGGGGTCCAAATGATGAGATTCAGTGAGCTTCAAAAACTCGCTAGGGTGCGAGATGATCTTTTCAAGCTAAATGTTGAGTTGAGTTTATTGAAGAGGTTGAGAGGGTCATAAGGACCAGAGAGAAAACAACTGAGGAACAATGTGATTTCATACTTTCATTGTTATGGGTACCAGCACTGGAGGAAGTCAGGTTGTGTATGAGAGATAGATCAGTAGGTCCTAGTGATTTTGCTCTTTCTTGAGGAATGCTTTTGGAGAAAGATGCAGTATTGTACAACTTTTACAGTCGTTTTACAATCGTAAACAGGCAGATGGAGGAGATCTCCATGATTACTCTCATGCACTGTTCCAGATACAGAGTATCTGATATAATAGATTTCTGTAGTAAAAAAGTTCACAAATGCTGTACCTGATGAGAAAACAGTTCTTAGAGATCAGTTTATTGAAGGTATAAGGCATGTCCCTCTGAGACGGGGGGGGGTTGGCTCACTAACAGAAGTCTTGGACAGAGATAGTTTTGGAGAGGGCGAATGTAAGACAAAAGAGCTACAGGGCGTGTCTTCTTGACACTGGCAGTCAAGTAAGTACCATTTCCGAGTCCTTTTTCAACAAGCACTGGTCAGCAAAAGGCAGCATCATCCATCCTACATTTGAATGGCTAAAAATCACAGCTGCTAATGGATTAGAAATACCTTACATATGTTAAGTTGAGGCTATGGGTCTGACCATTCCGGAAAAAGGGTTTCTTGTAGTTAAAGATTCAGCACAGTCATCCTCTGTGCCTTGCCTCCTTGGAATGAATGTGATAAAAAAAAAAGTGCCAGGAAGTGGTACATGGCAAATTTGAATCCTAGAGGTTTGGTAAACTTGACTGTAACTGGAGGGAGGCTTTTCATTGAATGCAGACAGTTGGTTTAGCAGACAGGCCCTGATTTGTCAGGATTGTTGGGAAAGATGTAGTTCACGTGCCACCATCATCTGCAGCTACTGTTATACCAGAATAACTTAAATCTGTCACTGAAAAAGGTTCTTAATGCTACTGGAGCCTGGCCATTCCCCCTTACCAGGAGGTTTGATGGTAGTGCCAACCTTGGTGACATCTGAGAGGCATGTTTTTCCTGTCCAGGTCATGAACGTATCTGAGGATATTTGGTTGCAACCCTGGACTAGACTTGGACTTTTGACCTCAGCTGATGCTGTAAATCGTGACCAGTTGCGTAAAGTTCAGTTTCTGAGTATTTCAGCAGATCGAGATGAAGTCAGCATTACCAGACAATCCGAACCACCAACAGATGTCCAGTCTATCCTCGAAAAATTTAAGGTTAGTGGAACTCCAGAGCAAGAAGCACAGCTAGCTCTGCTGCTGGGCAATTACTCATTTGTGTTTGCAGCAGAAGATTAAGCCTTAGGTTACAAACAAAAGTTATATTTTTAAATAAAGTATTGCCCTGGGAGCAGTAATGCAGCTGCAGATGCCCTCTCATGGCTGGAGTTTGCAGGGTAAAACTGCATCCTGAAACTGATCTAGATTCAGATTTAGATGGCTGTATTGCTGTATGTAACCTAATAAGACTAGGGACTGCTCTGGAGCCAGATCTGGTGGTTAAAGGTCTCAAATGCTATGAAGTGAGACAGATACGGGCAGTAGAGTCAGGATCAGAAGTGATGACAGGGCAAGGTAACACTCCTATGCTTCGAGTGTACACCAGGGAGGAATTAGTAGCTTTTCAGAGAAGTGACCCCACTATCACAGGTTTCAGATCATTTTGGGTTTGTGGAAGGAAACCTAGCTCCAAGGAAAAGGCAACTCTATCCAGCCTGGTGAAACGTCTATTAAAACAGTGGAGTTTTTTTCAGGAAAAGGATGGTTTACTGTACAGGGTTGTATACATATATATATATATATATATATATATATATATATATATATATATATATATATATATATATATATATATATATATATATATATATCTTTTCACCACCTATATATATATAGGGTAGGTGGTGAAGGAGTGAACACACAGCACCCTCTATCTTCAAGGATTAAGGTTTCTCTTTTTTACTTGTCTGACTTAATCATGCCCTAATAACCAGAAACACTCTATAGGCCTGTGAGTTAAAT
The DNA here is from genome assembly GCA_018398635.1 of Cyprinodon brontotheroides. NCBI lineage: Eukaryota > Metazoa > Chordata > Actinopteri > Cyprinodontiformes > Cyprinodontidae > Cyprinodon > Cyprinodon brontotheroides. The sequence continues at coordinate 28,502,009 of JAGKQL010000008.1, read as the reverse complement.
ATAGAATTACAACTTGTAAAATCTTGAGACTTAAACAAGACTAAAATAGAAAAAATTGCTACAATTTCTCTGGTTTTATTGATACCAACCGCACCTCCTTTTCATTTTCAATTAAATTTCTGAACTTCTTATAGGCGTCTGCCAGTATATGTTGAACTTTCATGTTTCGCCATGGTTTCCCAATGATCTCTGCAACCAATCAGCTTATGTTTTGCTTAGTTGGACGTGTCTTCCATTACCAACATTGTACCAGTGATGTGTTCTTTTGGTGAAAGCCTGGTCAAGATGGCAGAGGTGAGAGATGTGGAGTCAACAAGTCACCTACATTTTATGTATTTTTTATGCCCAGCCACTTAACATATTTACAATTTTATTAACTGTGCAGATTGGATTGGACTCACCTGGTTTAGTGGCATTAGATAAACTGAGTAGAAATTTATTTTGACATTTAAGAATATTTTATTACATTTTCAAGTATGGAATCCTTCTCACACTATTCACAGTCATGTTTATGATAAAAAAAAGTGTTTTGATCTGAATAAACAGTAATTCATAACCAACATTTCCTTAGTAACATTTGAGACATCTCTGAGATTTTCAGTGGATATCAAAAAAAAAAGTATGCAGCCAATGAACCAGGGCATTCTCATGATAATTTTATGGATAGATCCCATTTCCTTCAAAAACTAAATTTAAATATCAGAAACTTACTTTGGATAATTGAAATTGCCAAGAGTGAACCTGTATTTGCACAACCCGAAATTAAATGTTTTGGTTTTAAAATAATTACAACAAAACTAAAACTGTATTTAATTATGTGCAATTGAATAAAACCTTTATTCAATATTGTACACATTCATTAATTTGCCTTTAAAGTGTTTTAATTTACTGTGGCTGGCTAGCTCACAGCGGTGATTCACCCGTCCTGCAAATAGGAGGCCTGAGTTCGTATCTGACTGCCACTGTGGGTCCCTGTTCAAAGACTCTTAACCACACACTGCTCCTTGAGCATCGCACAATGGCAGGATAAATGCAGAGAGTTCATATCGTTGCTCTGTACTTGTGACAGCGTATTGACACTAAAATGCTGGAAGAAAAAGAAAAAAAGATCATTTACTAATTTGATTTTAAGATTTAGAAAATAATGTAATTTCTAAATTTCAAATTTGTTTTATTGCCACACAGCTGAGGATACACATGAGTTGTTCCCAAAGGAGACAGAGTCAGCTGTTCTGTTCATGAGAAGGATGTCTTGTAGAAAGAATTGTTCCTGAATTTGTTAGTTTTTATGTGCAGTGTTCTCTAGCGCTGACAGAACGGAAAAAGCTGGAACAGGTTTTGACAAGGGTTAGATGCGTTTGTAGAGGATTTTCCTGCCCGTTTTCCAGCTATGGAATAAATAACTCCTTAATTGAGGGCAGGTTGCCGCAGATGATCTGTTCTGCAGTCTTGGTAGTATCATAGTGTAGCATTCAACCTTGAACTACATCCACAGATTGTTTCTGTGTTGGGGTAATGCAATTACTGTGTGCCCTACTGCATATATTAATACACTGCTTGCGCTATGTAAGCATAGCTTTATATAAGAGCTGTGGATTTCAGCTCCTTCAGAAGTGGAGGGAAACGGGAGCTGGAGCTAAAACAAATTTTAAATCTCTTGTTTCTCTCCTGTTCAAAAAGAAAGTTGCAAAGTACAGCTTTAGTAACATTATGTGAGGTAGCTATCAGATAAAAATCATACTATCAATGTTTTTTTTTTTTTTTACTATTTAGGGGTGAAACAATTAATCAGATTAATCATGATTAATTGATTATTAATATAATCTTCAACTAATTTAATAATCCAATAATGGTTAACTGGAGTACAGAGACTATAAATGTATTTGCATTTAGCTGCCAGAGCAACCCAGCAGTAATTATATCAAAATTGAAAAAAAAAAATTAACATTTTGTATTTAAGAAAAAAGCTTTTTCATTTGTCAATATGCTCAACGCAGAACTCTTAAAGTGGAGAGCTTTAGTTTGACCTGGTTGAATTTCATAAAAAATATTCTTTAAGGAGCCTTCAGCTATAAGATTATTAATCAATTAATTGAAGAAATAATCAACAGACTAATCGGTTTCCAAAATAATCATTAATTGCTGTCCATAAACAAATAGATTAAAGTATTTGATTAAAGTATTTGTTTTGAGAGCTAACTCACATAAAATACTTTTAGAAGAAATGTGTTATATTTACAATTTTAGGTTTCTGTCCAGGCATATCTGCACAAGAACCTAATCCACTGCTGATGGTTATTTCCCAGATCTGCTCATTAAGAATGTGACCTACTCGTCCCCTGTTGCTTCCTGTGGTTCATCCTCATTAGGATCAACAGCCACAGAAAGCATCAGGGAACGAGTGGGTCACTGACTTTGTCAGTCAACCAGCTGACAAAGTCAAATTATGTAATCAAATAACACAAAATCACTGGATATTCAAAAAGTTTAGTACATGTTTTTTCTTTGCTTGGATTTCCAAATGACTCCTAATGAAGCGATTTTGTTCTTCATTGTAGGTTTTTCTAATAATTGCAACTTCCTCTGCTGTGGAAAATAGGGTAAATTAGGTAGCTGACAGGCATTTTCAGACCGTTAACGAGCATTTACCATTGTGTTATGTTAAGAGTAACTAAAATGATGGAATGTAGCCTGGCTAAAAAGTTTACTAGTTGTAAAAAAGGAAAAATGTTGCAAAACGTTTAAAACATTATTAGCATTTGCTAAGGAAATGTTGAGAGACCACACACCTAGTAATAAAAAAAATCTACATCAAACAAAAGCTTCATGTTTGTGTGCACATTCTCCCGCAGCAGTATGAGCTTTTTTTAGAAGCGATGATTATGATGAAAAGAACATTATATTGCTCTTCAGTTTAAACTGTATTAAATAATATCTCTTTTTTTATTTCCTTGTTTTCATTCCTTCATTTTTATTGTTCAGAAAGGGGACATTTTTAAAAGCACTTTTGTTTGTAAAACTATTTTACCCTATGAAACATTATTCTTCAACATTCTTTTGTATTGTCCAAATTTATTTTTACATTGCCTCACCAAATTTTGTATTTTTTTTTACTCTAGGTGTTAATTGGTTGGTATTTTTACTCTAGGTGTCAATTAAGAGTAGCATAAGTAAAGGGAGAGGAACCTTATTACTGTTTTTCAGGATTTTGTATGGACACAAATCTAAATGTGACTATATACGTACCGTATTTTCACGACCATAAGGCGCACCGGACTAAAAGGCTTAGTCTCAGTTATGTGTCCCATTTCTGTATTTAACACACACACATAAGGCGCTACCGACTATAGGGCGCGTTTTTATATACAGGTACATGTCCTCTCAGGTGGATTTTCTCACTTAAAACATATTAAAACTACTTTATTCCCACTGATCACAGCAAATAAAGCTGCAAGGTGTATTTATTACAAAGTATTATTCAAACCTGGGAACCAGCCGTGAGAGACACATCGCTGATGACACAGGGCTGCGATTACTCCTCTGATACAGTTTATTGACGCATAAATTAACTTAAAACATAGGCAGGATAATAATCTGGATGAACTGTCTGCAATGATTACATTTTCAGGTGGACTTTCTCACTCAAAAAGATTTAGATTATTTAGATGAAAAACACCTGCGGAGGTGAGCCCGTGATGCCCTGCGGCCCAGAGGCTGGTGTTGAATTAAGTTTTCAGGTAGAAAAATAGAGCGGAGCAAAACTGAGTATGATTGTGCTTTATTCATGTATTTATTACAGAGTATTAATCAAACCCATCAAAGTCCTCATCCTCTGTTTCTGAATTAAACAGCTGCGCTAAATCCGACATGCCAGTTTCCCCTTCTTCTTCGCTTATTGACGATAAATTAACTTAAAACATAGGCAGGATAATAATCTGGATGAACTGACTGCAATGATTAAATTTTCAGGTGGACTTTCTCACTTAAAAAGATTTAGATTATTTAGATGAAAAAACACCTGCGGAGGTGAGCCCTGATGCGCCGCGCCCAGAGGCTGCTGTTGAATTAAGTTTTCAGGTAGAAAAATAGAGCGGGAGCAAAATTGAGTATGATTGTGCTTTTATTCATGTATTTATTACAAAGTATAAATCAAACCCATCAAAGTCCTCATCCTCTGTTTCTGAATTAAACAGCTGCGCTAAATCCGACATGCCAGTTTCCCCTCTTCTTCGTTTATTGACGCATAAATTAACTTAAAACATAGGCAGGATAATAATCTGGATGAACTGACTGCAATGATTAAATTTTCAGGTGGACTTTCTCACTTAAAAAGATTTAGATTATTTAGATGAAAAAACACTACTGCGGGAGGTGAGCCCTGATGCGCCATGCCCAGAGGCTGCTGTTGAATTAAGTTTTCAGGTAGAAAAATAGAGCGGGAGCAAAACTGAGTATGATTGTGCTTTATTCAAGTATTTATTACAGAGTATTAATCAAAACCCTCAAAGTCCTCATCCTCTGTTTCTGAATTATACAGCTGCGCTAAATCCGACATGCCAGTTTCCCCTTCTGCGCTGTCAGAGTCACTTTCGTGCCGGGCGGCTCCTTGGAAATGATGCGGCTTTTGCGAATGCCTCTTTAGGCAAAAGTCTTTCTTTTAAAAATCACCATAGGCTGCAGTTTCTGTCCATTTGCGTGGCAGCCAAGCACAACAGTAAACGACGCTTTTCATACCCCGCTGTGTGTATCGCTACAGTGCTGGTCCCCTTCTTCTCCACGGTGTGATTCACCGGGATGTCGAAAGTGAGCGCACCTCGTCCATGTTGGTGATGTGGCTTGGCTGGATGACTTTGTCAGCGATGTGTTTGCTGCAGAAGGAGTGGAAGCTCGCCAGCTTTTCATCATAATCCGCCGGACGTCGCTGAGCAACTGTAGTCCTGGTCCGGATGGAAAAATTGCACCGTTTCATAAAACGGAAGCACCACGATGGACCTCCTTGAAAATTTTCAATTTTCATTTCTTCCGCCAGCTTTACTGCTTTTAGTCGAACAGTGACCGTTGAAACGCTGTCCCCACTCGTTCTTTGCTCGATCCACCGCTTCGAAGTCTTTCCTCCAACTCGGGCCACCTCGCCTTATGTCCGCGGAAACTCAGCTGCGTCTTCTTCACCAGTTGGAGTTCGTTTTCCAGCTTCCTCCACTTGGCGCGAACCATCTATTCATTTATATTGAATTCTCCTCGCAGCTGCTCGATTTCCATGTTCCTTCTGCGTAGCTGATAGCCTTCAGTTTAAACTGGGCTTCATAGGCGTGTCTCTTTGCCAATTTCAGGATGTGTTAAGACAACAATTTTCTGCATAGAGCACATACCTGTTCTTTTATACACAAGCCACGCCCACACTTCCCCCTTTAAGGTTCTCACATACTCATGGTGGTCTCAACAACGTCCGCAGATAGGGCGCACCGCACCATAGGGCGCACCCCACATTTTGAGGGGAAAAAAAGACGTTTAGGTGCGCCTTATAGTCGTGAAAATACGGTAATAAAATCTCTTTACTATCATTTATCACTAGATATAGAAAAACTTCTCTAAATTGTGATTTGAATAATCGCAATCCAGTGGACTGGAGGACAATTACAGAATAAAATTCCCTCTATGGAATATAATATTAATATGATAATAGCTGAGAAGGCTCCAAAGTGACAAACTGGTATTTAAGAGTATAACTTGCTAAAGATGTACTCTTAAAAGACACTGAAATGGAAGCAAAGAAATGGCGAGACGACTTAATGAATTTGATGTTACTTGATGTGTCCGGGGCAGGCTCAGTATAATTTGGAGAACCAGTCTGTCTTTGGGAGTGATCCAAAAACATAGCCAGTTGATGGAATGTCACATAGGATTCGATTACCAGCAGGGCATAGGAGTAGATCAGATCACCAGCTGTTCCAATGATCCAGCAAAGAGAGAGCTAGGAGTTCAGGTGGCACCAGAGATTTCAGATTATCCAGTTCCAATGCATAGTAGATATCCTTGTTGGCAGTACAACTAGGTATCAAATGAGTTTCAATTTTCTTCTTCTGCTGTCAGCCCTTCAACGCCTAAGGGTTTAGCCCATAACATGTTAAGACATGCCTTTTGTTCAAACCTTTGGAACCTGCTCCAATATTGAAGTATCGAGATAACCCCTGGTTTCAAACTCTGGCCGGCAGCACTTTTAAGTTATTTGCTCCTGGTTTGAGACCTGTGCACCTCCCACAGAGTGGCTTTATATCATGACAAGAACCAAATCAGTCTGTTGCTCACAGGTTCCTGCTTCAAGTCAACAAACGCCATCAGGTGGCTTTCCAAAAGTTGATTTCAAAAAAATGGTGAAACTAACTTTCTGGACCCTGATCATCGTCATTATCACCCCTTTCTGACCTTTTGACACACCTGTTAAAAACCTGGAAATCTCAGAAGGGAATAGGCAGTAACACCAGAGGAGCCAAGCACCAGCTACTAGTGGATAGAGCAGTCACTCCGAGACTGCAAGACCAGGCAGACACATTTGTGCACTGCCTGGATTGACTATAAGAAAGCCTACAACTCAATGCCACATACATGGATACTGGAATGCTTGGAAATGTACAAGATCAACAGGAGACTAATAACCTTCATCAAGAACTCACTGAAGCTGTGGAAAACAAGTCTGGAAGCCAAGGCAAAGCCAAATGCACAAGTCACCATCAAGTGCGGCATATACCAGGGCGATGCACTATCCCCACTGCTGTTCTGCATAGGCCTGAACCCCCTCAGCCAGATCATCACAAAGACTGGCTACGGATACCAATTCCGAGCTGAACAATCATCAGTCACCTCCTCTACATGGATGACATCAAGCTGTATGCCCGGAGTGAGCGAGACATCGACTCACTGATCCACACTACCAGGTTCTACAGCAATGACATTGGAATGTCATTCGGACTGGACAAGTGCGGTCGCTTGATCTCAAAGAGAGGGAAGATGATCAGAACCGAGGGGGTTGAACTACCAGAAGACCACATTACAGATGTTCAGGACAGCTACAAATACCTTGGGGTGCCACAGGCTAACGGAAACCACGAGGAGATGGCAAGAAAGACTGCCACAGCTAAATACCTACAAAGAGTAAGGCAGGTCCTGAAAAGTCAGCTGAATGGGAAAAACAAGATCCAAGCCATCAACACATATGCCCTGCCAGTCATCAGATAACCCGCTGGTATAATAAACTGGCCAAAGGAGGAGATAGAGGCCACTGACATCAAGATGAGAAAGCTCCTCACAATGCATGGAGGGTTTCACCCCAAATCCAGCACCCTGTGACTGTATACCAACCGTAGCGAGAGAGGCCGAGGGCTAGTGAGTGTCAAGACCACTGTCCAGGATAAAACAACTAAGATCCAGGAGTACATCAGGAAGATGCCCCCCAAAGACAAATGGCTTGGCAAATACCTCAGGCAGGAGAAAACCGAAAGTGAGGACAAGAAAAATTAAGGAGAACCATCATGGAGGGGCAAGCCGCTGCATGGCGTGTACCACAGACAAATAGAAGAAGTGGCTGATGTCAAAAAATCCTACCAGTGGCTGGAAAAGGCTGGACTGAAGGACAGCACAGAGGCACTAATCATGGCAGTACAAGATCAATAGAGGCTGGGGTCTACCACACCAGGTAGGAGCCCCTGATGCAGACTGTGCAAAGATGCCTCTGAAACAATACAGCACATAACAGCAGGGGTGTAAAATGCAGGCAGGAAGTGCATACATGGAACGCCACAACCATGTAGCTGTCATAGTGTACAGGAACATCTGCCATGAGTATGGGCTGGAAGTCCCAAGGTCAAAATGGAAGACACCTCCTAAGGTAGTTGAGAATGACCGAGCTAAGATCCTATGGGACTTCAAGATCCAGACTGACAAACAGGTGATGGCTAACCAACCAGACATCGTATTGATCGACAAACAGCAGAATAAGGTAGTAGTGAAAGATGTGGCAATCCTAAGTGACAGCAACATCAAGAAGAAAGAACACGAGAAGCTTGAGAAATACCAAGGGCTGAAAGAGAAGCAAAAAAAAAAAATGTGGAAAGTAAGAGCAGCAGTGGTGCCAGTGGTAATTAGAATTAGAGCACCCCCCAAACTGGGAGATTGGCTACAGCAGAATCCAGGTAAAACATCAGAGGTCTCTGTCCAGAAGAGTGCAGTTCTAGGAACAGCTAAGATACTGCGCAGAACCCTCAAACTCCCACACCTCTGGTAGAGGACCCGAGCTTGAGGATGGCATATACCACCCCACGAGGTATATGTATATATATATTTATATATATGTGTGTGTGCGTGCGTGCGTGTGTGCGTGCTGAAGCACTCTTGGTTTAATTCCATGTAATGGAAACATACTATGGATACAGAACAGGAAAAGAATTATTTGCTTAACCTTCCATCTGCAGGCACTTCAGAATAGGGAAACCCAATACCTGTTGATGATCCTGGGCAGCAACAGTTCATTGCACAATATGACAGAAGTTTAACCCTTTCTAATTGATGTTGGCCAAAACCATATGAGGAAATGCAAAAAGAGCAGGCAGGAGACAGAAGAATACAGTAGATTATGTGTGCATTTGTGTTTAGATTAGTATTCAATGAATCTGGGTAGTAATAGGCTGATGGCTAAGCAGGAATGGGTTTGCAATAGAAAACAAAGGATTATGTGTTTTAATTTCCTATAAAACTTTTAAATGCTCATACACAAGTACAGATGTAACCTCTATTTCCATTGTCTTTGCTGGTTGAGTTCCTTGATTGCTGATTTGGATGTTTGGGGGAGAAGAAATGGAGGATTTTATATTTCATAACAGATTCGGAATTAACAGAATGATCTCTTTAAGAAAAAAAAAAGTTAATCTTTTGTCTCTAGCTCATTTTTAAGTTTTGATTTGAGTAAGGGTTTAACATTTAGATTTTTTAAGTTCATTGGCACTTTTTCATAATCAAGCAGCTAACATAACATGAAAAGTTTGCAGACAACCAAAAACCAGAGTGAGAATGTCCTTGTTAAGTTCAAAGCATATGTTTAGATAGAATGACACATTTTGCGGTAGGAGAAAAAGAAACCAGTTTAAAATAATTGTGCAAAATGGCATTAATATGAAGCTCAGTGCAGTGCAAAAATAAATATGGTACAGAATGCAGTAGAACATTGTGTTGTGTCCTATTTCAAATATTTATAAAAATTCAGCAATGTTGGTAGTACAAAATAATTATTGCATGTGTGATGTAGAGTCCAGTTTTGAGTTCAACAGCTCAACAGTCTGATGGCAGTGGGGAAAAAGCTGTTGCAGAATCTGCTGGTCCTGCAGCGGATGCTAAAGAAGCTTCTTCCCAGAGGGGAGACAGAGAACAGTCCATGCTGGGGGTGTGAGGGGTCACCAATGATGTTAATGGTTCAGGACAAGGAACCCCGATAATCCTTTGTACTGTCCTCACCACTGTTTTCAAATTTGTCCAGTCTAAAGCACTGTACCTCCACACCACTCATTGAGACAGCTGGTAAGTATGCTCTCTATAGTCCTTCTGTAGAAGGTCGTGTGGATGGAGGTGGTGCTGCAGGTGGTCCGGTGGTGCTTCTGTGCCATTTTGACAAGTGAGGTGGTGTTCATAGTCCAGATTAGGTTGTCTGTGCTGTGCACACGCAGGAATATGGTTCTGCTGACCACCTCCACAGCTGAGCTATTCATGAGAAGTGGAGCTTGGTTTGACCGTTTCTTCCTGAAGTCAACAATGATCTCCTTCTTCTCCACGTTCAGGATCAGGCTAATTTCTCTGCACTAGCCCCCCAGCTACCCCACCTCCTTTCTGTAGTCCCGGTTGTTGTAGTCTCTGATGAGGCCCACCACCGTATTGTAGTCTGCAAACTTCACTAAATGATTGGTGGTAAACCTGGGGATGCAGTCCTGTATTATCAGAGTGAATAGCAGGGGACTCAGGACACAGTTCTGACGGGAGGCTGTCCTCAGGGGGATGACATCAGAGTTGTTCTGTCTGACCCGAACTAACTGAGGTCTGTTGGTGAGGAAGTATAGCAGCCAGTTGCAAAGGGATGTGATGAAGACCAGATGTTCCAATTTTCCTATCATATGCTGTGGGATGATGGTGTTGAAAGCTGAACTAACATCCAGAATCAGCATCCACACATGGGGGTTCTTCTCCTCCAGATGTGCCATACTTATGTTAAGGGCGGGAGATAAGGCGTCCTCAGTGGAGCAGTTCTGTTGGTAGGCAAACTGGAATGGGTTGAATCTTGGGAGCATCTGGAGATTATGTGTTCTTTTACCAGCCTTTTGAAGCACTTTATCATAATGGGAGTCAGTTCAACATGCCAGTAGCCATGAAATTAGGTGACTTGAGGCTTATTTGGGACCAGAATGATGGATGGAGATTTTAAGCATGCTGGCACTGTGGCTTGGTCCACCAAGATGTCAAAAGTGTATGTGAGGACACCAGCCAACTGACCTGCGCACCCCTGGAACACCCGTCCATGTAGGTTGTCTGGACCTGGAGTCCTCCGCGAGCAGACTCTCCTTAGAGTCTTCCATAAGTCTACTGTGTCAAGGCAGATTGCCCGCTCTTCCTGACGGAGAACAGCTTTCACTGCTGGAGTGCTACTTAAAAGGAAGTTCTTTAGTTCTTCCATTTAGGAAGTCAGCATCAGCTACACCAACCAGGATGAAGGGTGAGTTGTATTCTGTAATTGCCTGTATTGTCATGATTTTCTTAAGAGATCTGACCCACATGCAGTAAACCACTCAGAGAACCAGGGTAAAAGTTTGAACAGGTTTATTGATGAAACCAGCGGGGTGGGATTCAGGAAACACAGTAAACTAGTGAAACGGAACTGGAAGAGGGAAGGGAAGTTTCAGTGGTTGGTTCAGGATCCGTGGGAACTCTGAACAATGACTTTGGAGAGACAGAGAAAACAGGTCTCACATTAGTGGAGAAAACCTTCTTCCCAGAATCCAGTCGGTGTGGGTTTTTCCAGAGGTTGAGACTCGTTGGAGGGCGGACAGGTATAGACTTAGTTAGACCCTGAGGAGCTATTGAGTGGACTGTCACTTGGGAATCTAGAAGGACTTGAACGGAACTTGTGTAGGTTAATCCCCTGCTCAGTGTGAGACACAGCAATCCTTCCAGGGGGAGAGGGCCAAAACATCCAGCTTGCAGGATGACTTGCCGAAAGACAAACACAAAAAACACAGTTAGGCTCAGTGAAAACAAAGACTCAGTTAGACTCAGCTAATCTCAGTTTGGCAAGAGTACCCAAAACTGGTAAACACTCTGGCGCAGAGGTAGTGACAGTCAAATAGTCCTCAGTGATGAGTCAACCAGCCGCAGGTGTGTGAGAGAACCAACTAGGACAGGGCACCACCTGGTGGTGGAGGAAGAGAAAGACACAAAAACACAAAAACACAACCCACACAAAACTGGATTCCTAACACTTATTCTCTGTAATTCTCCCTATTTTCTGACTGTGGCTCCGCTTCACTAACCTGATGGGATGGTTCAAGTTGGCTCTCGCTGTCCTCAGTGCCTCTTTGTCACCAGACTTGAAGGCAGAGTTCCATACTTTTACCATTTGTCTACCCTCCTCAGTCCTCCAGGGTTGTTGGTTGGGCTGGGTGATGATGTTCTTTGTAGTGCTGATATCCTCAATGTATTTGTTGATGTGGACTGACACAGTAATAGCATACTCATCAATGTTGATCTTGTTGTCATATGTTGCTGCAGCTTTGAACATGACTCGGTGAAAGCATTCAAAACAGTCCTGCAGCAGCATGGCATTCCGTCTGTCAGCCCTGTTAGACTTATTTGTCCTACTCTCTTAGATCTATGACCCCTATGCATCAGCTCTGTTTGTATATGATTGACAGGCACTTCTCCGTGTAAAACATTCTCAATACATACTGTACAGTCAACACGCTGAGCACCAGTCCTGTCCGACTCCTCCCCTGCTGGCAACATACCAGCCTACCTGTCGCGCTCGCCTTGTCCACCAAAAAGAAAGCGCTCAACGAGAAAAAGCAAGGAGATGGTGTCCTCGTAAGCCCATTTCCGATTCTATAGGGTAGCTCAAACTGATCCGAGGCTACGTTGGATTCATTCCACCGTTCCTTGACACTTTAGCTTCATATTAACTAAAACTTGTAAATATCTCAGGTGGTTTTCCAGGTGCCTTCAAACATGCAGTTGTTTAGCCTCTCCTGAAAAAAGACAATATTGATCCTGGATCTTTATCTCCCCAGGCCTATCTCTAAATTAGAATTTGTATCCAAATTTTTGGAGAAACTGGTTTACTTCAATGAAAACTGCATTTTAGAAAAATCTCAGTCTGGCTAGGCCTGGGTCCTGGAGGGCTCGGGGGGCGCTCGGAGTGGGTGCCCCGGGCGGCTGGGGCCCGGCTGGGACTCCTGCCTGGTTGTCGGGCGCCCCTGGGGCCTCGGATCCCTGGGGCCCAGGGCCGGATTTACTTCAGGGTGGCTGGCTGCCGGCGGAGCCTGTGGACTTGCCGCCGCAGCTCCCCGGGGTGCCGGGATTGCGGTGGCTGGGGGACTTCCTCAGGGCTGTCTCTCCTCCTCCCTTGGTGGGGGTCTGATTTCCGGGGCTGGCCACTCCTTGGTGCCTTTGCTCTTGGGGTCCCTTTGGGCCTCTGGGGCTTTGGGTCTCCCGGCGCTTGACCCAGTGCTCTGGGTGGGCACCTCTTCGGCTCTCCACAACCACTATCGAGAATTTTTTCTATGGATAAATTTCCATGCACAAATGCACTCTCATAAACAACTACAGGTGCTTGGTTCCAGGTACTCAGAGATTCACTTCCATACAGAAAGCCCACACTCCTATCTTCAGGTACCACAGATTGCAGGTCAGACTAATTAATACTACTTCAGCGATAGTTTCAAGGTGTTGCTTTATTGTATGTCTCCTATTATGTCTTTTGGTTGTTCTTTTTGCATCTCGTTGCAGGTGATGAAGCAGACTGAAAATGTTTTATGATTATCTCCTTTCTATCTCCTCTTTCTTTCATTTTTCTCTTTTTTTCTGTTTTTCTGTTCTATTTACATTGCAGTGTCCATATTAACTGTAAAACTCCCCTGCATAATTATAATAAAGCAATTTATATGCATGAAACAAGTGGAGCAATATGGCAATTGCCATACTGCTACACTAGTGAAAGTAAAATCTGTTGGGCTCTTTTTGGCATCAAGACAATTATACTTATTGCAACATTGCCAGACAGGACACTTTAAAAAAAAAAAAATAATAATGCAAAATGCTAATAGCAATTTTAAATGTTTTGTAAATGTGTCAAGTATTATGAACATTAATGTAGAGAGTTTAGAAACCATCAAAAAATGTGTTAGTTATAAGCTTATCTTGAAAGAGAAGAACCAATACATACATTCTAGAAGTGGTTGAGGTGAAGGAACCAACAGTTTGGTGATGTTTTTTATGTTTTTATTCATTTATTTATTTTTTTGTTTCCTGTCTAGCAATGTGGCAATAGGAATAATTGTCTTGATGCCAAAAAGATACCCCAACAGATTTTACTTTCACAAGTGGAGCAGTAGGGTCATCGCCAAATCTTTATTATAATTCATGCAGTGAGTATCACAGATTTTATGAACACTGCAATGAAAGGAAGATGAGATAAAAGGGGAGATAAAAGGGAGATAATGATAAAACATCTTCAGTCTGCTTCATCACCTGCAAAGAGATGTAAAAAGAACAGCACAACCAACGGAGCCCAGGCCCCGCAACAGCCACAACCAAGCCTCCGGACCAGGCAGTTCGCTCTTGCAGGCCCCAGACTCTGGGTGGCAGCCGGAGAAAAGGGGTGTGAGAAGACCCCGAAGCAAGCTCCTGCGTTGACTCCAATAGGCAATCCCGTTCCCCAAGAGCTCCCCCAAAGGGAGGGGCCCTACCAGTCGCACCATGTCACCACCACTTTTTCGCTTCTGCTGATATTTAGTCATTGTATTTCAGAATTATTATGCTGGAGAGCAGAAGTAACAATGTCTTCAGGACACTGATGCATAGGCTACTACTCATCTTATAGTTCAATTTATCATGCGCACTTATGCGTGTGCTATTTTCCAATCTATGCTCACATCAAACATTAACAGCAACACTAAAACCATTTGTACAGATCTTATAAAAGGCTCCCTCCTAAACAGACTGATGTGTCATAACTTAAAATGGAAAATTTTAATCTTTGCAGTTATTTTCCTTTTTCACTTTCATTTCTTACTCACAAAAAAAACCTGAAAAATAATAATAATAAAAAAACTGGCTTAAAAAAACAAAAAAAACAAGCCATTTGTCATAATTTCCCAGCGTCGCTGGCTTTGGACAGAATGAGAAAGTGGTGGCAGCACTTGAGCATGTGATGGTACATATTAAACCTGCAGCTCCACCCAACCTTGAGAGAGGAGGCGTGGCCAAGAGACAGAGTGACGTGGAGGTGATCGAAGGCCCAAGGGGCTTTAACACAGGGCTGTGAGTCTGGTCAGTGTAGAGGCCTGCTTGTCTGACTGGTCTCATTACTGCAGGACAAAAGCCATTCCTTACATACAGACAGTTACACACCAGGCTCAATGAGGCTGAACCAAGAGTCTGACTGGAGGTGTGCGTGATGGTGTGTTTTGACTTTTACTGTGCTTTTTTTTTTTTTTACATGAATTTAGAATATTAATGGAGCCTGCTTCTTTCCCTCTCTCTCATTTCACCAGGTGGGTAAAGGTCATCACAACAACTACAAAACCTAAAAACATAATCAGCCTGAAAGAGAGGCTGAAATTAGAATTTTTTTAAATTTTTTATTTATTTGTCCATCTGTATCTGGTCTGTTCCCTTGTACACTATGTCTTATATTTTCCAGCGAAAGTGAATTAAGTACTGGAAAGATTGTGTTAAATAAGCTCTGATATAGTACTAAAATTAGTTTCTCAATTAGAAGCAAAGAAAAAAATCTTTAATTATTTGAAAAAACGATTGAATTCTTCCAAGGGATGTTAACTGAATCAAGGAGTGAAGTTAATTTGAGGAGTCATAAACACTTTAACTCCTTTTCACAAAACTAATAAACTATTCATTGAAAGTAATGATAAAATTGCTTGCTAATCAGATTTATCATTTTATGTTGTTTCAGTGTCATTTTTGTTGTTATTGTTGTTTTTGTCATAATTACAGTCGTAGGAAAGTCATATTTAAATGTCAAATCATTCTGGCTTAACCATGTGTATAAATGTACTCTTTATCAGACAATATTGTCCAAACGTTAGAAAAATTCTATTTTCAAAAAAACTTTTCTTAATATCAGTGTTTTTTATGTTTTTTGTTATCTTATGCAGGCCAGTTAGTTATATGTCAGTTTGTACACCTATATTCGACCAATCATATATCAACGGGCATCTGTTCATTAAATTTTTTCGGTCATAGCATGTTGATTCATATGTCACAGCTAATATGGGGAACAGTTGAAATAAGAAATAAGAATCATTATTTGCTTTACCATTGAGTTACATCCCAGGGTTCGCAGGGATGGACATCTGAGTCTTCAGCAGGCATGGAGCTAACAGAACTGGTAGCGTTGCGAGGCAAGGGCTCAAACATGTACGGCTGGAAGTCTTCTACACCAAACGAACTCATGCTGTTCTGGCGTCCTCTTCCACACAACATCTTTGTCCTCGCTTTCCTCCTCTAAATAAAAGTATTCATGATGGAGGAGACTCATCCAAGACCTCAGACACATACATGTTTCAGCTGTCCATACCGTTCCTTGACAGTGTTGCTGCTAAGTGCTACTTGGTCCCAATGTAATTTCCCATTGGGAACCTACTAGCACTAAGTTGCTAGTAGCCACAACAATCCTGCCCTCTTGATAAATGACCAATCACATTCAATTTATTCACTTGTGTAAAGTTGGGCACACAGAAAACGGTTGGAACAGTCGCTTCCCAATGACTTTAAAGGTGGAAATTATATTTTAAAACAGACTCAGGCTGGTTGGAATACCTTTTTTCCTCTAAATTGGCTAAATAAACTTTAACACAAACTGCACCACACTACATGAGGAAGTAAAATAAATTGACATGTACAATTTTCTTATAGCCCTTCTCTCATGATCTCTGCACTGATGCTTGTCTGATTCCTTACTAGACACACCTGCTCAGCTCCGTCCCATTCTCATTACTATTCATCTGATCCACCTGCACCTATCAGTATACAACCAGCCTTCAGACCAAACACCAGTGCCAGGTTATTTTGGGCTATTCTGTGATATTTATTGCAGTGTTAATTGCTTATTTCTTGACTGCTTGATTTCTGATGTGTGTCTGCCTCTCGATGACTGCATGTTCTTCATGACCCTGATCTATTTGTCTGCCTGCTCATTGCTTAACCTGAAATTGTTTCTCGACCTCTTCCTGTATTTCCCTCTGGTGCTTCATTGAACTTCTGATCACCTGGCTGTGACCGTGGACTTCGCCCCCTACTTCAGATTCTGGTTTGTCCTCCTGTTACTCCTGACAACTTTTGTCTTCATGGCTCTGATATTCTGACTGTCCATGGATCATCGTAACTCGGCTGGAGCTCTCTGGGACTTCTTGACCAGTGACAGCAACATCAGTGCTGCTATGAAATGGCTCGAACTTAGCCATGTGGTTCTTCCCAGATTGACTAAGAGAAGGTTAGCGACTATTACATTTCTGCTTGATGTGTATGCACAAAGAGGAAGGGAGGCTTTTCACTAATTTAGAGAATTGGAATGTTTTCAAACCAATTCACAATGCAAATCCATGAAGTAAATAAAACACTATTTGGCCAAATAATGTTTTATTAATTGATTTACTTATTAGGGTACCAGTAACCTTTAGTTAAATGACTATTTACCCTATTTAAAACAGCTAGCAGCGAATAGACATGAGGATCCCATTAAATAATTCTTGGTCATACTTGGTGATAGAGATGTAATGAGCATATGAGGAACACATGAACACTAATGTTTTATCAGTGTTTAAACCCTTAGTGAAATAAAGTTTGTCCAAGCTTCAACAACAGCTCAAAATATAATACTGTAGCATAGCGTAGTATCCAGTCCATCCTGAGCGTAGTATCCAGTCCATCCTGTTAGCTTTGTCTTTATCCAACAGTAAACACATGAAATGATCAAAATCATCAAAAGACATATTGCTTGTTCTATCCCTAATTGTGCCAGATCTGCAAACCTTTTGTCCATGTCCATGTGGAAGGCTTGAGTTTTCATCCAGCTGCAGCTTAGCAGGCAGGCTCATAGCAAGACGGGGATTATTCTTGTCCGTTTGGCTCACACCAAGGGATCCATAGGAGACTTCCTCCTCCAGTCTCGCTCTGTAAGTTTGAAACTCAAGAGAAATGTGTTGCAAAAAGTCTGTTTTGCAGCAGTGTGGTTCTGAAAAGTCAGCCATCATGACCCATCATTCTACAGATCTGGGCCTTTTTGGGCCTTGGTCTCCATTGTGGTGGCCTCTTCCGATGTGGACCATGAGGAAGCTTCATAGGAAAGAGAGTGAAATCTTGCGAGCTGTCATCTTTAAGCCGGTCTTTAAGTCATTGTACTTCTCACACTGTACAACTAAACCGCAGTGTTTCGTTGTACAGTGTGAGTTCACAGCTCACAATTTATGTTCAGCCCGATGCTCTGATGCAATTTACCTGCTCACACTGTATGACTAAAAACTACATCGAACTGAGCTCCGCAGTGAGATGGAGCTACTTTGACTCGTCTATCAGGAAGCCAAATAAATAGCAGAGGAATATTTGCTCACTAGAGTGAAATGTGCTGCCTTGGCATATGTGCAATTTTGTGCTAAAGGCCCTATAAAGAAAAGGCATATTTGACAAATTTGGACAAAGATGTCTGAGCAAATCTCTGTTCAGAATTTCTCTGTTCTGATCATTACACCTTAATTTCATCCATGTAACACAGTCATTTCTTTCCAGGGGTTTTTCCACTAGCTGTTGATAGTGGTGATATTCATGGGCTAAATCACAGGATGTCTAAACATGGTTACATTTGTGAACCTTCATTTCCCATTCATTTCACTACTAAGCTGCTCATTCACTGTCAGAAAAGCTATAGGTATCTAAAATTTCGCTTTGTATACACTCTTTCCTAGTAAATCAACAATATAATTTATAGTTCTCCTCATTTATAAAACCAAAAATAATAATATGTCAGAAATCTGGTTGTTCAGAGCATAAGGACTACTTGCAGATTAAGAAATTCTACTAACCAAAGATAGAATTAGACATATTTATTTTGTTATTTTGTATACTCAAGTGTAAAAAAAAAAAGAAATTTCATTAAGAACAGCTCTCTAGACAATTTCATTTTTTAAAGTGCAGCCTTGATAAGGTAAGCAGCAGCAGTGTTGAGCTGCTACTACTGCCTCCAGCTCCTGAAGCACTCGCTTCTCCTGGCTCAGGGGAGGAGAGGAGGAGGAGGGGATGATGATAATGAGGGTGGTAGCTCCCTTGGTTGAAGAGGCTGACATGGTTGAAGCAGCAGAGGTGCCATCAGCAGGCTTAGCAGCGACAGACGATGCTGGAGAAGGTGTGGAAGCCGAAGGGGGCCAGGAGGAGCTGGCAGTGGATGTTTTAGCATTTGGCAGGGAAGGATCTAAAATGTTCTCCTCATTTTCACCTGCAGAGGGCTGTGCTTCACATCTAGATCCCGAAGATTCCCTGGGAACAGTCTCAGAGGAGCCTCTATTCACGCAGAGCTCTTTGTTTCTATCGGCGCTGATTTCTGACTGTAGCTCCAGCAGGCATTAGCAATCATAGATGTGGGTTTGATGTCTAGATTGTATCATTTTAAGCGGCATATTTTGTGAAATTGTCGAGAGGAGCTGCTCTTGGCCGCTGCTTTGGGGCGCCGCCATGGTAACAAGATGAAAGTAGTTACTAGCGTTTCTAAAAGTATAATAGGATGCATATCTTTTAGTTAGGCTTCTCTCCTAAGGTGGCAGCATTTTGGATTAGCTGAAGGCTTTTAACTACAGTTTGTGGTCTTTCTAATACTACAGAATTACAATAGTCCAGCCTTGAAGCAACAAATGCATGGACTAGTTTCTAAGCATCACCCTTGGAAAGGATGTTTCTAAATTTTGCAATATTCCGCAGATTAAAGAAGGAAATGCTAGAAACCTCTTTGATATTGGATTTAAATGACAGGTCCTGATCAAAAATAACACCAAGATTTTTTACTTTTTTATCTGAGATCAGTTAAATCCCATCCAAATAAAGTGACTGGCTAATCAGCGTCTTTTTCGAAGACTCTGGTCCAAAGACTATAACTTCTGTTTTGTCTGCATTCAGAAGGAGAAAGCTTAGAGTCATAAAGGTTTCTAATGTCTTGAAGACATGGCTGTAATCTTAGCTTCATCTGCATTTATAGACATATATAGCTGTGTATCACATGCTGTCTAATAATTCTACGGATTGGGAGCATATATAACATATAGTATAACCAGCAATATATATATATATAAACGCACGCTTATAGGTATATATATATATATATATAGCAGCAGACATATATATATATATATATATACTATATATATATATATATATATATATATATATATACCGTACTAAAGAGAATTGGTTCTAGCACCGGTCCCCCTTAGTTACTCCCCTGATAAACCTGATAAAATAGATATTCCTACAAAATATTGAAATCCCTTCTAAGAGAATATTATGATCAGCTGTATCAAATGTAGCACTTACATCAAACAGGACAAGTACATATGAAAGTCCATTGTCTGCAGCTAAACATGGAGGCTGCAGAAAACTGGTGGAGAGAATCAAGCCTAAAAATGCTAAGAGAAAATCATCACTACCATGCAAGATTATATATCTCCAATATTATGAATTGTCTTCTTGCTGAAATCGTCATACGAATAAACTTGCCTTGCCCTAAAATTATGCTTCTATCTCCTTGAATCCTAGTCGGTCTCGACAGAAGGCTGCTCACTTTGAGCCTGGTTCTGAAGGAAGTTTCTTTCTGTTAAAAGGGAGTTTTTTCCTCTCCACTTCCACTTCATGTGTACTTACTGTAGTTTGAGTAATGCTGAAGAGTCAACAGAAATACAAAGTAAAATCCTTGCTGCAAGCTCATCTAGAAGTAGTATGTTCATTTTTCTCTGTGCTTCAGATAATCATTGACCATGACCTGTACATTAAAAGAAATGAAATGCAAGTAAATCCAAAGAAATTTTGAAAAAACGGTGGCAGTAGTGATAAAATGGGAAAAGGCTAAGGTATGCATATTTTTGCAATGAACTCTGCATCCTAAATCTACCTTTTCTGACAACATATAAAAATGTGGGGTTGATATTTTCCCTTTCTTTTCTGTGTCACCTGACCTAACTTGTTATCATCTGTGTGGTTTATTCAGACCCAAATTAGCTCATGCACATGTTCTTTCTTTCTGCCCACATCTCTGGCTGTTGTGCTATTCCTGCTTATTTCCAAGCTTTTATATCCATTCTCCCCCATCTCGCCCTGCTCTGTTTTCTCCATAATGTTGTTCATAAAAAAGGTTAAATGGATTATCCAGATTCTTGTGGCAGCCAGCTGTAGCAGCGTTTCGTCTCTTGCTACCCTCTGTAAACTGCAAAGAATCATTAACTGGGTCTTATCACCTAATCCTAATGCTATCAGAGCAGGGACACACAAACATCTGGTTACTAATAACTGAGGTGCTTAGATGGCCCAAAGAGAATTCAAATGTTAGAAAGTGGAAAACAGAAGATACCAGAGTTGCAGGAAGCTATAGGCCACTTCTAATAAAGCAGAAAATGGAAAGAAATCAGACAGGTGGAATCTTAAGACTGCTTTCCAAATTTTTCCTCTTTAAAATCCTAAGCAGACATAACTGTAAAAGTTTTGGTCCATAGTCCCACCCTCAGACATGATTTAATTGCTCTAGCAAACTTCTTGCGCACTAACGAGGCAGATCAATCTATCAGACTCTCCCAGACAGTGTATGGGTAACAGCTGACATGCTGTACTTCCATTATGTGTGTTTTCTTAAAAGCCTAAGTTTGCAGAGCGAGGGAAGGTAAAAAGTGATGCCTCTCTAGCCCAGCCTGTGATGCTTCACATTATTTTCTTAACTTCTCAAGAGAGTGGCTTGGATTTATTTGCTGTAAAAAGTGAGAAAAAGTAGTTTTAGGATATTATTAAGCAAGTAAGTGCAGTCCAAAAATTCTTCCTTGCAGCCATTTCACCAAGATTATGAACCCCTCTGTTTTAGTTGTTCCAAGTGAAAGAACACTGCATACAAGGTGGTGATGGCAATGGGAATCTGGCAAACCAGGATTTCAAACTCTAGCATCTTGCGCTTTGGAGGTGCATCAGAGGTTTAAAAGCTCAAAAAGCGGCACATTAAAGCTCAAAAGGCATTAGGATGCATCACAGGACCTTCCAATGCACTTATCTATGATAAACTTTCCATTTTAAAGAGAATCCTGTGAATCTTAAAACACTTTCTATCTTAATGCTGCATAATTGCATTGTTTTCCATAGAAAAGGTTTAGGCTACACATCTTTGTAATGATTCCAATAGGTATATCAAAGCAAAGATCAAAAAATTTGTAAAGATCATGAGTGGTTAAATGATGATATATGGGTAATAGAGCCATGAAATAAACGCATTCAAAAAATTTAAAACTTAATTTGTTTAATAACAGTCCCCAAAAAACACAGTAAACATGCTTGTTTCCTTTCATGAAAACTTCAGCAAAAGCAAAGCAAATTTAACGGGGCAGATGTAAAAGGTATATTTGTCAAATATAATGTTAGCGAATAGAAGCCAAATAAGTAGAACTCAAGGAAACAGAGGTGAGATTGTGGCAAAGGGGGCATGAGGAAGAGGGAGGGAGGGAGGCAGGGAAAAAAGCAATTGCCAAGAGTTGAAATTAGGATGGAGACCATACCTGAGAATGAATAAATGCACTTTGCAGTCCCCTTAATATGGTTATCCAATTAACTCTGAGGCGTAACATGGCAGTGCCAGAGATTGGTTACGGCATCAGTCAAGCCATCCACAGTCAAATTATCTGGCATCCAAAGCGGATCAAAACGGAAAAGTGCTTGATTGAATTTAGAAAGGGATATCTTGTAAAAATTAGAAATAAAAATAATTATGTCTTTGTTTTGGTGGGTGTGCATTTACACTTCAGAGGCTTTTTTAACTCGGTGCCGGAAACGAATCCAGATGATGCAAGAACATGCTTAAACCAATTGGATTTATTCTAAGTTTCTTCTCACCTCCTCTTCCTTTAACTCTCTTTCCTTTGCTCACTCTTTGCTCCTATCATCTTTTAGACATCATGCTTTATTAGACTTAGACAGATTTATTTTTTCATTTTGTATACATGAGTGTAAACAAAAAGAAATTTGTTTAAAACAGATCTAGACAATTTCATCTTTTAAAGTGCAGCCTTGAAAACAGTAATACATAAAAAAATAGTAATATAAACATATGACTGTATATTTACAGTTCTAAAAAAATATATTTTTATTTTATTTTATTTTATCATTTTTTTTAATTAATAAAATAACATTTTACAGAAAATTCAGCAGTCTAATCGCAGTGAGGAAGGAACTGTTTTGGAATCTGCTGGACCTGCATCTGATGCTTCGAAACCTTCTTCCCAGAAAGTGCAGCAGAGAGAACAGTCCATGGTGGGGGTGTGAGGGGTCATTTATGATGTCACGGGCTCGGGGCATGCAGCGCTGGGATGAAATGTCCTTTATGGAGGGAAGAGGAGCCCCGATGATCTTCTCTGCTGCTCTTACTACACTTCTCACCTTCTTCCAGTCTGAGGCGCTGCAGCCTCTACACCACACAGTGAGACATCTGGTCAGAACGCTCTATATTAGGCATCCCCAAAGTCGGTCCTCGAGAGCCGCTAAGGTCCTGCAGGTTTTAGAGGTTTCCCTTCTTTAGCACAGCTGATTATGATGATTGCAGTTAATCAGCTTTCACTAAAACCAGCTGTGCTGGGAGCAGTGAAACTTCCAAAACCTGCAGGCACAGCCGCCCCTAAGACCAACTTTTGGGGATGCCTGCTCTTATATTTCACTATATGACTTCCTGTTTGGATTAACTGAGTGTTGTTGCTGTCCAGACGATCTCCATCTCCAAAGTTAAGTTATTTTCTGTATATCTCTGTATCTAGTAACTCTAACGGACCAGAACTTCTGCTGCACTTTTCTACTGAGCACCGTGCCAGTTTCACACATTTTTATTGCTGATAGGTAAGGAGTAGCTAGCCCTGAGGCTAGCGCTAGCTAGCTTAGCACGCTATGGCTTCTCTCACTTACCTCCTCCCTGACTCTTTTCCAACTCTTCCTTCTTCCAACATGGGCTGCATTAATAATTGGCAACTTTGGGGAAAGCCTGGTCTGATCTGTAGAGACGGCCTCCATCCAACTTGGATGGTGCAGCTCTTTCTTTCTAGGAATCTGGCCACATTTATTAGTCCTCCAAAACCCCTGACCACCCAGGTGTGTGAGACCTCGTTTTTGAAGGTGAGTCGTAGTTTAACACTACCATCTCTGCAGCTTCCCTACTGTTACACCTACTCTTCTACTCCATCCAGACAGTGTCTTGCCCACGACCAAATCTCCCAAGGCAGTTAATACTTACTACTCTTTTGAACATTTAACCCTTAATTTCCCTCATCCAAATTCGCAAAGCAAGAAAAACCTCTTCTTTTTATAACTTCGTATCGTCCCAACCGGGTCCTTACTTTGAATTTTTAGATGAGTTTTCAGAGTTCCTTTTATGATTTGGTATTAAATACTGACAGGGTCATAATAGTGGGAGATTTTAACATCCATGCTGATATTGAAGGCGATTAGTTTAAGAGCAGCCTTTCATGCTATCTTAAACACTATTGGATTTGTTCAAAATGTGAATAGTCGCACACATTCTCATCTTCATACTTTGGATCTTGTGCTGACATACGGTATAGAATGTGAAGAAATAAAAGTATTTCTCACAACCCTGTCCTCTCTGACCACTTTCTAATAACCCTTCAGGAATACTCTTTTAACAGAGTTCTCCTCCCCAAAAAGAAGGTTCAATTTTAGTAGATCATTATCAGATAGTGCAGTTCTACATTTTAAAGAATCTGCTTCACTTTCTCTCTCATTGGTGTTGCTGAGCAGTGCTGCAGAGTGCAAAATATTAGTTTATTCCCCTTCACAGGTTGATGAGCTGTGGAATCTAAAGCAACTCTCATGCACTGCCTTGTGACAATGCAGCTCCTTTGAAAATGAAAACCAAGGAGCAAAATAGAAAGCTGGCTCCTTGTTTAATGTAGTGCTGGGCACTTTGAAGCAAAAATACTGGGAAACTGGAGAGAAAATATCGCCCACAGGCCTGCGGAGTCCTTCCTAGTCTGGAAAAAATAGCTTACTGCTGTATAAGAGTGACCCTTTGTAAAGCAAGAGCAGCATAGCTATTTATCTAATTAATAGAGGAGAATAAGAGAAATCCTAGATTTCTTTTTAATATACTTGCCAAACTCACCCAGAGCCATAGCTTAGTTGAACCGTCCATTCCCACCTGCTGTTAGAAGTAATGATTTTATTGGATTCTTTATAAATAAGATTGATCTTATTAAAAATAAGATCGTTAGCACTCCTCTAACCGCGATTGGTTTGTCTCTGGAGGGTGGGGCAGCATCTGAGGTAGTCATGGATTCTGAACTGGGTTTAGATTGCTTTGATCCAATTTAACTTTGAGTTAGCAAAATTATTGACTTCATCTGAGCCTTCAACTTGTATGTTAGACCCAGTTCCAACCAGGTTATTTAAGGAGGTATTCCCTTTGATCTATTCCTCCATTTTAGATGTGATTAATCTCTGTTACAGGGATATCTACCAAAGGCTTTTTTTAAGGTTGCTGGAATTAAACCTCTGCTTAAGAAACCGTCTCTTGACCCAGATGACTTGGTCAATTATAGACCTATATCTAATCTTCCTTTCTTATCTAAAATTCTTGAGAGAGTAGTTGCCAAACAAGTGTGCGATCACTTACACCATAATGAACTTTTGAAGAGTTTCAGTCTGGCTTTAGAAGCTCATCATAGCACTGAAACAGCTCTGGCGAAGGTTGCTAATTATATTTTCATGGCCTTAGATAATGGACTTGTATCTGTGCTTGTCCTGTTGGATCTCAGTGGTCCCACTGGTTTAAATCTTATCTTTCTGATCGATTTCAGTTTGTTCACCTTAATGACAAATCTCATGTCAACAATGGGTGGTAAGGTTGCTTAAGGACCCAGATGCAGAGATGAGTGGAGCTGAGATGAGTTCTGACAGATTTAATTGAAGAACACAGAAAAAAGAGGTACAAATCCAGAAATCTAACTTTTTTGGGACCGGAAAATGTTTATATCCATAAAACTCTCTGAATTAGTTATCAATTCATCCATCACAAAATCTAAAATCTCGTATCACTTTCCTTATTGGACCCCTTCTTTCCTCTGCATTACAGCTCAGCAGAGGCTGAAGAGAAACTTAATTTGAACTGTGAAGTTTCTTAAGAATTTTTGGATGCAATTAACTGAAACTGTAATTTTCCTCAGTGCTTTCCACTTTCATTGTCACTTTTCTGTTCTGTTCCCCTTTATTTACCCCAACACAAACACACACACACCAACACACCTCCCGCCACCTCACCCCAATTAACTCAGCAGCTTAATTCATCACCCAGGGGGAACCACCTCAAAACGGATACGGCTTTGGGGAGGCAGTTGAGAAGAATCTGCATTAATTACTGCTCTATTTTTCATCACAAAGAGAAAAAAAAGAAAAGCTTTCTACAAAAGAAGCTACCAAGTGAAAGAACATCCCATGAAAAACACTATACACAAAATTGTTTACTCTATCCTCAGCTCCATAGCAGAAACCTCATGGGAATGTCATTATGAAAACACGAGAGAAGAGCAATACAGTTGAGATAACACCCGGGCACAAATACCATGGGACGAGTAAAATGTAGCTCATCAGAGAAGGGAGATGTTTCTATTTGTGTTTGCTTGTGTGTCCTGTGTAAGATGTTTCTCCATGGCTATACACAGGAGTGCTGTCATAAAGTACTGATTTAAATTTCAAAAGAGGAAAATGCTAAATTGAGGTTTATCACCTCAGGCCATATTTTGTATGCTAATCAAAATACATCTTTAGAGGAAAATAAAAAGATTGTCACTCCTGGAAACCATGACCCCACTTGTGCTAACTTTATCATTATTATGGTTTGAAAATTCAAACTAAGATAACATAAATGACCAAACAAGTGTTTGTGTTTTAACAACTGTACATTTATATTTAAGACTGCAGTATATCCTAGCACTTCACAGCACCTATTTGACCCAACTGTTCAACTCAATTCAATTCAGTTTATATAGCACCAATTTAAAACACACATCATCTCAAGGCACTTTTACAGTTCACCAGATCCTACAGTCAAATTGCTTCAAAGTTTTCTATCTAGGGAGAACCATTTGATTGCATCGACCCATTGACTCAAAGGCAATCCCTTTCACTAAGCATGCTTGTAGTGAAGTGGAGAGGAAAAAAATCCTTTTAACAGGAAGAAAACTCTTCTGGGGCAGACTGGGGTTCAAGGGAGACAAAAGCAGAAGATACAAAAGGCAACTGTAAAAGGCGGCCCCGACCAGGAAACACAGACCCAGGCAGGCGAGCTCAGAGCCAACTCCTGTGTCAGAGAATGAAGAGAGCACATCCAGCCAGTCACAGTCAGTAAAACAGAGCGTCACTGAAAAACATGTTGAAAAGGTTGTGTATAATTTGTTTTATACAATATGATACAACATAACTGTACATTATACGGAGGCCACAAAAGAACAATAAATGAGAAAAAAAAGGAATGCCATAAGTTAGGTAAGTTCCCTTTTTGGCAAATATAATGTCTTTCTTTTTAGAATCTGAGATTGGTGATATGCTGTACAAACAATACATCGTCATTTATATATTTAAGTTTTTAAACTTAGTCAAACATCTGTTTTGTCAAACAAATGGGATAATTGATTAAAACACTAATCTGTGAAAGATCACATTCTCTTCTGGTTCAGTTTAAAAAGTATATCTTCCTATAAATATATATAAACTATATCTTTTAAAAAATTCTACTTGGACAAAAGACCTGTCTCCTTATTCTTTCCTAAAGTAATTTTTTTTTGTCTCAAGTCACATGGAATCACAGGTAGGTATGTCTGTCTAGACCTTGCTTCCCTTTCTGCTCAATTTCTAAGGTTCGTCCTTCCAAGGCTGGATAACTGCTGGATATCACATAACAACGTTTGTTTCCAAGTTCTCATAAAACTAAAGGATATTTTTCTCCTGTTAGCATTTTAGATTATAGTTGTAATAAATCTCAGCCCAGCTTTCTCAAAGGTGTGCATCTACAGTACTTGATTATTGTGTAAGCTCATCCAAACACCGTCATTCTCACCTAAACAAATAATAAAATAGAATATAAAATAAAAGCAGATTCGGAAATAACATGATGTAATTATACCACTGAAAGCACATGCATTCCATGCTTCACCTTCCCTCAATGAAACGTCTCACCTAATCCAGAACTATACTGTGAATAATTTTAATCGGCTTAAGCAGAAACATCACAAGAGATCAATTTTAAATCAATAAATAGAAGCAAATTTTCATTGTGATTCATATTTTGAGCATTACTAGGTTCAAAGGGATTTGGAAGAAGAACTATACTGAGAAAAAAAGGCAAAATCCTGCCAGTATATTACAGTCAATGACACTGAATTGGAATGACAAAATATAGACTTGTTACATAACTTCTGGGAAGGTCTGTTCTTCAGCTCCAGTCTCTTTTTCAATGAGTAATTATGTTTTGCTATGTTGACTGAAGAAAGAGAGAGAAGTGTTGATTTTGCAATTTAATAAATTTTACCAATGGCTGCATAGGAGTGAAATTAATATAATGTTGTTTTTAAAACTTACAGTAAATTTTTTGAATGAAATTGATGCTTACCCTTAAAAAATAAATGTTAATAAAAATGAAATGACCAATTTTAAATGTTTTAACATATGTATAGATTTTTCATATATCTCAATTACTATTTCTTTCATATAATCTACCTTTTGTTTTATTAAAACAGATGCAACAATCAGAAACTTTGCTGCTGTTTTACATTCATCAATTTTAGCTCCTTCCTTCTTTATTTCTTCCACTCATTAAAAAATTGGAAATATGAAATTCTTCTTGCACATCACTTGTTGACTACTTCAACTATTATCAATTATCTTTTATTATTTTTCTCTTCTTCTACTCAAATGTTCTGTTAATCTGACATCATCTCTATAATGAGATGGGCTTTTATTTCCATCTAGAGATGAGTCTCACAAATAAAAACCTTTCCAAAGGTTTGTTGAGGAAGCACTGTTACTCTATCTGTGTAAGGTTAACTAGCAACTTGAAAATAGACCTCGTAGTTTTCAGAATAAAATCACTGGCTTTTTATTTGAAAATAATGAGGTTGGGAGATATTATCTAACAGAGCTTTTTTTTGTTAGGATCCTTTTTTATTCCCCCACCACCTGCATTGAGTTCAGGGGGCATCCAATCACAAAGCTGGCCTCCCTGATGAGCCCATGTATTTCACAGTCCACTATCTCAATGTCCTTTCCCTTGATGTTCACTGGTGTCAGTGGGGTGGATCTACTTCTGTGAAAGTCCACCACTGCCTCCTTGGTTTTCCATGCATTATTCAGGAGGTGGTTCTGCTGGCACCAGTCCACAAAGTCCTGAGTCCACTATCTCTGTACTCTGAGTCACCCCTACTTGTGATGAGGCCAACTATGGCAGGATCATCAGAGAACTTCTGGAGGTGGCAATACTGTATGTGGAGTTGACGGAGAAGTCTGCAGTGTAGAGTGTAAAGAAGAACAGTGCATGCATTTTACCCTGTGGGACCCCGTACTGCCAACCAACCTTTCTGAGATACAGTCCTATGCCCTCACATACTGTGGGCGTCCAGAGAGGTAGTCGAATATCAACTAGTACATTTACTGCTCTGCTCTTGACAGCTCCAGCGTGTCCCTTAGGAGTCCTGGCTAAATGGAGTAGAATGCACTGCAGAAATCAAAGAACATGATCCTCACAGTGCACCAACCGTTCGAGGGCCTTCATCAGGTGTCAAGTCAGCACTACCTGCCTGTAGCTGCTAAAGTCCTTCGGATGTTTTGTCTTTGGCACTGGTACCACACACAAGGTCTTCCACACAGTTGTGGTACTTGTCCCAGCCTCAGGCTTAAGTTAAACACGTAGAACAAGATGCCACACAGTTCATCAGCAAAATATCTCAGAAGCCTGAAGCTGATGCCATATGCACCCACAGTCTTTGGCACCTTGATCTTTTGCAGCTCATTCTCCAACTGTCTTGTTGAAAGGGAAAGGATGGAGGGGTGGGCCGTGGGATGCAATCCTTTGGAGTGGGGGGCTGTATGGTGGTTTGGAGCTGGGAGTTCTTTATCTTCTTATCTGACATAAATTCTTAAATAAGCTTGAATGGAAATCCCATTTTCTTTAGATATTGTATAGATTTGGGATACAGATTCCATAGTACCCCACCATGTAATCCTATCAGGCTCTGACTAGCCAGCATTCTTTACATCTCATTTTTTCTTTAAAGACAGACTGCTCAGATTGGAAAAAAAATGTAATTCCCTGGGTTCAACCAAGGTGACATATATGTATGTATTTTATATCAAATTAATCAGAATTTGTTATTTTTGCAGTATTTCAATTGAAGTATTCATCCATGTGTCAGCAACAGTGTTCATGTTGTGAAAATATTTCAACATGAAAATGATTTCGATGCTGACTTGATGACCTCCTATACCCTATAGCAAAAGTGTTAGATGCAACAATCAGAAGGGGATATTCAGTTACTTTAAATGCACATATATAAAAGTGGTTAAATAATCTTATTTTTATGATTGGGCACTAAGGTGTTAATTTATTGTTGGAATCAAATTCCAGATTTTTCAATTTGCTATTTTTGAGGCACTTCTTAACTTACCCTTTGTTGCTGACCTTTAACTTAATGCCTATTAGCACTATTTATAAATTATATATTTACAATGTGTTGTTCTTTCAGTTCGTATAAAACAGTCCATAGAAGCACCAGAATGTACCTTGGGGAAGAGTAATAAAAAGCAAAGACAATTTGAAGCCTCAGTCATCAAGAAAAACGTTTTCCTCTTGGACAAGAGGATCTATCAAACATTAGAGTGGTTACTTCTCTCAAATTCCATCTTTAACTAGGAAAAAAAAAAAAAAAACAGTTTCCCAAGCAATGCCAGAAGAAAAATCAGTGTACTTTATATTTTAGAGCCAGGTCTAGATCAAGCACACTACCATCTAGATAATCAAAGCTGAGCTTCCACTTAAAAACAGACAGTCTTACATAAACACTCCATTAAGTCATAGTAAAGTAGGACTGAACCGAGGAAGCAAAGACCATACCTTTTCAAATGATATGTGAAACTCCACTAAAATATCTGTCCTGAACTGGTACTGACTACTGTATTATTTCCCTTTACTCATTCTGGAATTAATTACTAACTGATAAAAGCATTGTTGGTCCTTTCAGCTTATTTTAAATTGTGATAAGGGGCAATATTTGTTCATATCCAAAATATAGATAGAGTAGACAGACAGAAAGAGATTATAACCTGTTATCGTACATTTTCTGAATGAATGAAAGGAGATTTTATGTTTTCCTTGCAAGGATGTAGCCAAATCATGTTAATAAGTTTTATTATACACTCTATATATTGAGCTTTAAGGTTTTAGAGCCTTTTCTCTGCCTCGTTTTGATTCGTGGAACCTTTATAATATTGGGGTAATCTGAACATAGTCTAAATTTTAAAATTGTTTGGATATAACTAAGCTATAAATTACAAGTTAACTATTGGAATCAGGACTGACTGCTAAAACAAAAAAATAAAACGAAGATTATGGGGTGGAGCGCTTTGATAGCAGGGCTTATATTTCTATGCCCTTAAGTGACTGTTGACTATCCTACATCAAATGTGTTTAAATTTTATAGTGGTAAGGAAGCACAAGCAAGCTCTGACATGCCGATAGAATATCCTGTAAAAGGCAGTAAACTCAGAGTGATATGGGACAGTGATTTCACCAAAATATAGACCAGCATTATCTTCTACAGAGACTTTTGGACACAAAAATAGACTTGATAAATTACCTTTGCTCAGCTTGTTATTTAATCATACAGTATTGCAATCACTTTTCTCTTCTTTTAGGAAGGTTTTTTACTTTTAACTAAAAACTATTTTGTCTCCCTTTATATAGCTTGATATAGCTATAGCTAGATTAACATCCTCTTACAGAGAGGAAGATTATAGCTATCGCAGCTCTTTAGCTTCTTTTTAAGATTGAGGGACCCATTTGGCATGCACTTCACCACTCCCATCCAAAGTTCAACACTGCCTTCATGGTCAATGAAGTCTTAGAGAAAGGGATAGCTTTACTCAAGGCATCACCGTTTAAGTGTGTCTTATAAAATGCAGTGCATGACCGTATGGCAGCATATGTGAAACATGAGATTTATTGTATGACTCAGCAAATACAATCAGAACAGATGACTCATTCGCAAACATAGTTACTGCTGAGTTTGAATAGCACAGGTCACATCAAATCCACAGCACAGAGTGGTACACAGTGGAAAGAGCTCTTGTGGGAGTTGTCTTCTGGTTCTGATTATTGTCTTTTTTGCACTTCTCTCACTGTTGTAAGCATGGCCCCTTTTGTGAAATGTGAGCAGCAAACACCTATCCCGGGGGCTTTTCTGATAAAGGAAAAAAAGGACTTTAGTGGTTTCAACTAAATTCAATTATTTTGATTTTGGGGCATTTGGGTCATGCAATGTTCCATAGATTTGGAGGAAAATCTAAGGTTTTTACCCAAACTAAAGCCAAGCATTTGTGTTGATTATGTCAGGATGTTTATTGCTAAGGGTTTTAAATTTTTCTTGCAGTTTCCAATTTTCTTTTTCTTTCATGGAGTAACATGGAATAAAGCATTAGGTTACAAGATAATTAAGTTAATCTCAAAAGTCTTAGTGTTTACTTAGTTTACCCTCCTGTGCAAGCTGAACAAAATACAAGAAAAGAGAAATACAGTATACAGAAGATTACATTGCAATGGCATTAAAAAGGTGGGTAAGCCAGTCTTCTGAAGGTTTGTACCATATACTGTAAGTAGAAGATAGAACCTCAATACAGGTTTTATTTCAAGGTATGCAGAATAGATTTGAGTCAAAAGATGTAACTGATCTACATGGTTGATACAATGAGATCAAGGCCATAATGTATTTTAGTGCTGGGCAATTAATTAATTTCCAAAATAACAAAGGTATTTTTAAAGTCTATTTTGTTTTTACATTCAGATTTTCTTTAGTTAAGGAACACAGGCCAACAAGGATTTTTTAAATGTATCTTCTCAGTGTTTAAATAGGTCCATAGTCACCTGGTAAGACTGCGTTGTAGAGTGGTTTGGCCTCTGCGCAATTGTATTTAATGGTAACTCATCATGGTTGTTATATTTAGAGCTATAGGGAGTATGTTGATTTTAATAAGACGGTTTTAGTTGTTGGTCCTGCTGAGTGGTTGGCTAACAGGCCCTGTTATGTTGGCACCATTGGTTCCTCTGAGGGCTTGTCCTGTGGACCGTCTGGTCTAGGTGTGGGATGGGGGGCCAAGATCGGAGCAGGAACCGGGAAGATTGGGTTGTGGTGGAGTCCCTTCCCTCCCCATCTCAACTTTAGGGGTCCCGTACCAGGTCCCAGTGGTTGGTCCTTTTGGGGTGCTGACACCTTGACCTGGGAATATGAGACGTGTGTGAGGAGAAAATGTGTGTATCGCTTCATTCAGATGCCGGCTCACTTCTGCCGGCTGCTTTGCAGGACCTGAACCCTCTTGGGGGTTGGTTGGGGCCCCCTATTCCCCTATTCCCTCAGTTGGGGAGGATTTGCTGTATTGGCCCCTATAAGCGCCTTTGCTCTGAGGGTCCCTTTTGGGATACAGGGTTTTGGGTCCTCTGGCATCTCCCTTTGTTTCTCTTTTTTATAGAAAAAATCTAATGTGTTCCTATAAACCTGAGGAGGCCACCGAACGGGCAGTTTTAGACACAATCATGGTTTCAACACCTGTGCAGTGAACTGTTAAAATAATACCATGGACATGTAAGTGAAGCCTAGGCGGAAGTTAAACTGCATAAACACTTACCTGTTCAACCAGACCTCATCGCTATTCAATCAGCATGCTTAAAAATCTTTCAAATCAATAGCCCAACCTGCCAACAACAAGCATCTGTATCGGATCACATGTGAGATTTTGATTCCAAAGACCCTGATTCACCCTCCTCCATCCCCTCTTCCACCATCCTTGCAAGCCCCATCTGGCTCCTTCTATATGCTGCTAATTGCTCCTATCAAAGTAATTCCTAGGGCTCACAGACATCCCAAGTCTCCCGGATGTCTCCCCGATATAGATAGTTGTTCACTGATGCACGTGAGTCGGATAAATTATCCCGGATTTTAGACTATATGAGGTGGTGTCTTTTTTAATGCGAGTGAGAGCAGGCAGGCAATAATTCATGCATCATGTGTGGATTAGAATTACTGCGATTGCGCAGACATCAAGAGAACGCGGGGTGTGGGAAGGAGGTTGCTGGTGAAACCTGTGCAGCGTTTCTGTCCAAAGTGATGCTCTGTTCAACCAGCGTTCCAGTCAATTGGTTGTCAGGGGTAGAACTGATTGGATCAGTCCAATAAGTTTCAGGTTACTCTCTGACAGTCACCTAGTTACCACTCAAAGCTGTGCATCCTGTTAAACGGCAGATGTTCAATCCTCGAGTAAATAACAAAAATATAGGACTAATTTTACAGCAGAATATACTAAAGTATAACTACATCTAGTGAAGGCGAGGAACAGTGACGGATCTAGAACAAATGTACCAGGGGGCCAGGAGGAGGCCAGTGTGTTTTCATGAGGGCACAGAAAAGCATGAAATAAAAAAAAAAACAGGGCAAGGGATTCAAATATATTAGGAGAGCTGCATGGAGTGAAATTTCTATTCAATTAGGTTCAATAAAACATTTATTTCTTATGAGGTCAATATAAATTTATAATATAGTATTTTTACATATTTTTGACTTAATTTAAATTAAAACTACTGTTTTCTATAAAATTTGAATTAGAACTCAAGAAAAACTGTTAAATTAATCTGTAAAAATTAGAGCATTTTTTATAATCTTTTATAATATAATCTTATAATTATGAGTTATAATTATAATCTTATAATCTAATTATAATCTACATGACATTCCAGTACTGATGACACTGCAAACTGCTCATACTACCAATGTTCAGAATGTGTTTTTTGACCTTGTTTTACCAAGAAAGAGAAGCATAGAAATGTCCATAAACACATTTATTTAGTTTCTATAGGTCATTGTCCTCCCCTGCATCAGGTGTGGAACACATGTAAATGTCTCTTAAGACTTTTTAATCTGCAATCTAATTTTTTCCCCCCATCACACTAAGTACAGTGCGTATAGAGAGGCTCCTCCTATGCAGGGTGAGCAGAGCATGATCTGTGCAGATCTGTCTCTGTGCCCCAAACCGGCACGACTACCAATGGTGTCAAAAGTACACACATTTATTACTTAAGTAGAAGTAAAGGGCTCTGGCTTGGGGACTGGTCCGCTAAGGGACTCTGACTCGGTTAAGTCTGGCTGGTTGGGAGCTGATTTAGGTGGCAGGAAAGGGAAAAGGTCTTTGCCTTTCCGTAGAAAACAAAGACAAATATGTATTGAAATGCAACTAAAAACTCAAAAGAAAACTAAAACATAACCAAGACCATGACAGTAGGGATATTAGATATTTCAACAATAACAGTGCCCCTCTGGGCTTCATCAGGCCGACATATATACAATAGGATACTTCTTTTGCGATTCGCGAGATGTGAGCTTGGCATGAGATTATGCGAGACTAGAAGGGGAATTCTAGATGGCGGTCCGATGATGACCAGACGGGCATATTTTGAACATTTGAAGTAAGTTTCTGGGGGAAAAACAGACCATAGAATGTGTCCTTTTTTTAATAAAGGCCGTACGATGCTTGGCTGTTGGCATGGCTAGCTAAAAGCCAGGTGTGAATCCCCCTAAGGACAGACACCACTGATAAGATTTTTTTTTAATATCAAAGAACTAAGAACAAAAGTTATCCTTGACTGTATTAATAGATAACCTTGGCTGTTCTATATTTAAACAAAATTAGCTTCTTAAGGAGCAGAAAGCAATGCTTGTTTTGATTTTGGATACATCAGCAAGATGTCTTTTAAGCCTTGAGCTTTTTAGCAAAACCAAAAGGAACAAATTACCCCATGATGTAAAGCAGGTTCTGCCCATAAATTTATTGCACTGTCTATTTACTCCACAAACAATTCTGCAGGGAACCATCTGGGTCTAATAAATAATTAAAAACACAAGTTGGACTTGTAATATAAACAAGACCTGGGGATGTGGATTTCAAAATGTTATGGATAAAACTTCTTGATGAAAAAAGATGGAACATTGAAGATTTGCTAAATAATATAGTTTTATTTTATAAATATATAATTAACTCTATAACATTAATG
Source organism: Cyprinodon brontotheroides (assembly GCA_018398635.1). Taxonomy (NCBI): domain Eukaryota; kingdom Metazoa; phylum Chordata; class Actinopteri; order Cyprinodontiformes; family Cyprinodontidae; genus Cyprinodon; species Cyprinodon brontotheroides. Next base: position 28,466,155 of record JAGKQL010000008.1, on the reverse strand, counting down.
TAACAACATTTTGTGTTTTTTGGGGGGATCTTAAACTGACAGTTTGGGACACTTTGCAGTGCGGTGCCATACATTTATTAACACTAGTAGCTCAAAATATCGTAGTAATATCACAGTGAGAAAAATTTATTTTATTATGGTGTTTTAATAAATATATAGATTAATAAATATATAATCAAAAAACTTTTTTATGTAGTTAATGTGACACATTTATCTTTGTTTGCAATGTTGAACAGAACATATAAAAGGTTTTATCAAATGTTACTTTACAGGATTCCTGGTAATTGATTAAGCTAAACATTAAGCTGCATTGGTTTAAAAAACAATTAAATATAAGAATGGGTTTTCTTTGCTTTTTAATTTTTTTAAATTAAATACATTTTAAGTCCTTTTCTTAATCAGCTTCAGTATTTTTTTCCTTCTTTTTGGTTAGCATACTTTGGTTTTATCATTGAAAAAAAATAAATTCCAATTACTTGGGTTGGGCTTGGAAAATTTTATGTTATCCATTTAAAGGACTAACAGTTACAACATTGTTTGCTACTGCAAAATTATATAATATAAACAGGAAGAAGTGATCATGCAGACAAATAAATGTCTTTCTGTGTATGCTTCTATATATGCACACATGAATATATTTTATGAATGTATTCCCTTCCTAAGGCTAAATAAATCTAAATATTCATCCATTCATCCATCTATACATGTTTTGATGCTTATTCATCCTGGTTACAGGAGAACTTGTGCCTGTCTCCAGCAATGTATTGGTTGAAAGGAGGGGAACACACTTGACAGGTTGCCAGTCAATTGCAAACTTGAAGAATATCATCGATTAAACTGATCAATCTGAAATTCATCAACACCTTTTCAGTTTCTCAGAAGCCTAAAGAAAACAGTTTTGTGACCTAATTTATGAAGAGTAACAGCAAACTTTATGAAAAAGTGTACAGTAATCATAAAACATTTTGAAAAAATTGAACAACACAGACTTCCCCATTGCTAACAAGACAAGACAAGAAAGGAAGATGAGAGCTAGACTCAAAATTACAACCCAGTGACCCAGTCATCATTCTGTTGTCATTTCACAGTGCTGGAGAAAAAAAGGAAAATGTTAAGTTATTCAATTTCTTTTGTCAGCAATCACTCACTAAATTTGCATCCCTGTATTGATGGTATATTAAAGAGACTTCTCCTCATGTTTACTAATTTATTTTGTTTTTTGTTAACAGCTCAGTTGAGGATTAAGTCAAGCGCTGTTCAATGGCGTTCCAAAAAAAGTTGTGAAGAAAAGCGTTCCTGTAGTGTTTTATTTAGCATTTGTAAATCCCATTGAGTGGTTCTAGCCAAGGAATAGTCAATATTCCGCTGCCACGGGAAGCGAATGGAGCCTGTTGTTTACACAGTTGTAGTGTCACGATTTGGTGGTGTTGGTTAGAGGACCCAAATGCAGAGATGAGTAGGTTGAGATGAATAAAGTGATTTAATAGGAAAACAGGTTCTGAGGCAGGAGTCAAAAAATCCAACAAAATATCTCACAAGACAGGAGTCAAAAAATCCAACAAAAATATCCTAAGAACCAGAATCTAAGAGTCATCAGGGGAAAAGCAAAACTAAGAACCAGGAAGAGACAAGGAAGGAACAACTGAGAACTGACCAGAGGTTTGATGAGAAGTAAGACAGTGATCCAGCAAACAAGATCATAAGCCTTAGGGTTATTAAAGGGGACAGAGACAAGGAGAGAGCTGATGAGGAAGCATTGGCAACAGGTGCTAGCAGCACAGTGGTTATAACAAGGGGGGACAGAGCTTAGAACAGAGCTAGGGGATAGACTGACACAAGGGGCAGCAGAGAGGACTACAAATGGAAAACCTGGAGGACAGGAACTAACAAGAAAACAAAATAATAATTAGACATTATTACAAGAAGCAAGTTCTGATACTCTAAATAAACATAACAGACCAGGTTATGACGCATATAGTCTTTTAGAAAGCTATCTGTGTACTCCGGCGTCGAGAATCAGAATCCACCTTTAAGTATTCCATTGTCAGAGTTTTAAAGTGTTTAACAGAGGCGTTAGCACCTCGGCGTCGGAGTACACAGAGTGGAATACGAACTACAACTGTGTAAACAGGTATTTCCGTTTCGTTGGCAGCTGAATATTGACTATTCCTACAGCATTCAATGGGATTTACAAAATGCTGGGTGAATCACTACAGGAACGTTTTTCTTTACGAAACTTTTTTTGGAACGTCATAGAACGCTGACGACCCGGTGAGTAGCATATTTTATAAAAAGAGCGTATAAGGTTGTTTTAAGGACATTATCGGACAGGCTGTATGCTAGCCATTCTAAAAGCAGCCAGGGGGTGATTCTAAATGAGCCAAAAAGCAGGACAGAACTGTGTCTAACTTTTGGTGTCGATCATTCGATTTCATCCTGGACGCTACAGAAAATGGGCTGCTAGTGTAAAAAACCCGAACTGCTCCTTTAAGTTGTCTGGGTCACTACTGTCAGCAATCACTGACTAAATTTGCATCTTTGTAGAAATGGAATATGAAAGAGACTTCTCCTCATGATTACTAATTTATTTTGTTTTTTTTTGTTAACAGCTCAGTTGAGGTTTGTCAGCTTTGGCCAGAAGCGTGACATACGCTAGATGCTACATAGCTGTGGTATTGGCTCTACTTACATTAAGTCCAAGGCAGCGTTTACTGACCATACCACCAAGGGTTTAGGGCTCTCATTATGCACTTAGATTGTACTGTAAAACATGAAACAAGCCAGAAGCTACTGCTTCAAAACCACACTATTTCCTAACATGACTTGAAAAAGGCTTTCTCTTTCTTTTGCAGTTTGCAGTGATCTCTAAACAAATCATAAGCCTTATTATGGGAATTACCACCATACTAGGTAAAGCATTTTTAGGCACAGTGGTTATGTCGCCTTAGAGGGGAACAACGTTTTAGTTTTTTTTTCTACATTGGCCCCTTCATTTTTTACGTTATTACATCATGTTCTACTCACCCATATGAGTTTTGTGTGTCTTACAGACTTTTCAGAAGATATTTGATTTTTGGCAAGTAGCGTCTTCTTGAGGGCGTAAATTGAGCACAAAACTCACCAGTTCATAATTTGTTCTTTTTGATATGCAAGGAACTAATTAAAAATGTGGGTCCCCACTGTCACAGACATCCTTGCTTTCACACTGGCTATCGGTGGGTTTTACCACAACCCGGCGTGTAGGACATCGCCTTCGCACGCTGGCTACCGCCCATTTATCCTGTCCGGCTCACAACTGCATTGGGTTTACTCCCATGCCTGGAAGATGTCTAGTGCTTCTACCACAGATGATCTAACTCTCAAAATGGAACTGAGCGAGAACAGATTAGCTAGGCGAATGAGTAGAAGGGGGTGAAGCGATAACGCTTAAATAAGGATGACCCGGCTGCCTAGGACAGCTCTAGTTTGCGCGTTGCTGACATCATACGCGCTCTGCTTTGTTTTAAAAAATATAAATATAAAAAATAGGACTGAGATGTCACCAGACAGTGCCTACATGTTATGATGGGGTACCATAACGAACAAATTATGAACAGTTGAATTTATTAACGCTTCAACGCGTTACTTAAGGAAAGGCGTTACTTGAACAGAGTAACGAATATCTTCAAACGGCGCCGCATGACACTTTTCGCATATAGGTGAGTAGAACACATGATAATGTTAATAAAATCGAGAATGAACTAAAAAATGTACTTAAGATAGAGATTCATCCAGTGGAGTCTTGTTTTGTTAAAAAAATGTATTGTTTGGTGTAACTGTAGTTTATGACAGCGGACCTTCGAACTAGGGTCCGCATACCACAGGTTGGGGGTCAGCGAAACAAATTGTTGAGGCGAACCGCAGGAGGCACTGCGGTGGATCTCTCGGGTTTTAGCTTAGTCACACAATGGACAAATATTTAACTCAGATCAGGTCCACTTCAACAATGCAAACACCAAATTGGCTTAAATCAGAAAGTATTACAACTGTTATATCGAGTTTGGCATAATGGAGAATGAGGATAGAAGACCACTCTTAAAGTGCTAGCAAATGAGGCTATGAAGCCAGCTAACATCAAGCGTTATCTCATCACAAAACATCCAGACTTAAAAGATAAAACAAAAGTGTCAAAAAAAACAAACAAAAACAAAAAACAAGAAAAATACAATTGGTGAGCCTGGTCACAACATCAGAAAAAGATCAGAGGGCTTCCTATTTGGAAGCAACACTCAACTGGAATAAAACTTGTGCTTCCAGCTTCAGTGGATATGTGTGAGATTCTACTTAGAACAGATGCAGCTAACAAATTGAAAGTTGTCCCACTTTAAGATGACAAGGTAAGGAGAAGAATTTAAAAGCACATTGGCTGACATTCAGGAACTGTTACTGGATAGACTGCGTTTGTATAAACAGTTTTCCATACAGCTGGACGACCTTTTAAATGCTGCTCAGCTAATAGCGCTATTGTGCAGGGCTGGCCTGTGGCTTAGGCAGTATAGGCAAATGCTAAGTGTGCAAACCACCAGGGGGTACCATTTGCATTTGCCTGTACCTTCATAAAAATTAAGCCCCACTTCTTTTACCTGCCACTAGGTTCTAATTATTTTTTGCATTTAAATATCACCATGTCGTCCTAAATTGTCTGGTGCCCAGGGAAGAAAAAAAAAGAAGAGAAAAGGAGGAGAAATGTGATAAATATAGAGGTAATGTTACAATAATGCTATTATGTAGACATTGGCATAACACAATTTGCTAATCAATAAATAGCTAGCACTATATGTTAGTTTAAACATCAGTTAATAAAATGGAAGGGCCCAGTTGTTGGAGAACATGTATTTAAGTGCCCCCTTTTTGCCTTAAACGGGCAATTATATACATTTAAAGAAATGCATTTGTTAATCGCAATGAATGATTTTGTTTATTCTATAAACGTCTATCAAATATGCTTTTTCTAGATTGGTAACAGTCAATGAAGATACTATTAATTTTCCGTGGTTCTACGCGTAGCTTTTAGCTGTGTTACAGCTCATATTATCTGAAGTTTATTGATCATATTATACTAATTAATATTTAACTGTAATAACAATAAATTGCAATTATTACTAATCAGAAAAAGGATAATGTTTATTATACCACTATAGTGTACAGCATGCAGGCAACTTTTTTTATTTATATTATTTCATTTTACTTTACTTCTTTTCTGACATCATGTAATTATTATTGAACTGTTAACCATTTGAAGGTGCTTTTACAAGGTAAGGATGAAAATATGTTGGATATCATCTTTCCTAGTGCTTCAGTGGCTGCTGTTGCCTCCATCTCAACAGCACAACCCAACAGTCACAATTGGCCCTGAAGTGCAAACTGCAACTACAAATGTAAAAGCGCGCAACTACATTAAGGGAATCGCAAGTACATAAAGCAAAGCGCAACTACATTATGAAAAACAAAACTACATAAAGCAAAGCGCAACTACATTAAGAAAAACAAAACTACAGAAAGCAAAGCGCAACTACATTAAGAAAAACAAAACTACATAAAGCAA
>JAGKQL010000008.1:28386439-28454086 GCA_018398635.1 Cyprinodon brontotheroides | reverse complement strand
TGTCTTTTCCAGAGCATATCATCATTAGAATATGTTTCAAGTATTATGTCTTCAGTACAGGGGCCATAACAGGGGCCAGGACATGATCTACAGGGGCATTGGCCTCCGTTGGCCCCTGTATAGAGCCGGCCATGGTGAGGAATGATGAAACCGTGGAGAGGTGCAATGTATGCTGAAGTCCCATGAAAAACAGAAAGCACATCCGATGTTCAAGGCTACAAGATTGAAAGTATTGAAAATTGAAAATAAAAGACCAATACTGTTCTGTTTTGTGTTTAAGAAATTACTGTTATTTAATAAACAGTTGTTGAGAAGTTGCTGGCCTTAAGTGTGTATGTATTGGTCATCTCCCTGAAATGAGTTTTTGGAACTTGGGATGTCTGGATAATGTGATAGTTCGGTCATTATCTCGAGAAGGCAAAGAAAAAAAATAAAGTTCAGTACGACCACTCTCGGCTTCCATACTTTTGTATTTTAAAATATATATACATTTAAGTCCCATAAGTCTTATTATTCATCTTTTCTACTTATAGCTTCTTCTAGTTTCAGCAGTAGAAAGATATTTCTCCTGCTGCTTATTTTATATATTAAAAGTATTTTCTTTTTCTTCCCCCATTTCACCCTTTTGCTATTCTTTCTTCAGATCTGGTTGATGATACTCCTTTTCTCTAATTATTTCCATGTTTTGTGTTTTTTTTTTATCTGGTTGGGTGTATTGCAACCCTTTGTTGTTCTAGTGTAAATTACTGTACAGGTACTGTATATACTGTATATATCCTATGCACCTTTTTCTTCCTTTGGCCCCTTCTTCTCTTTTGACTATTTGAGCTAATGTAATCACAGGTAGTGACCTGTGCAGTAGCTTTCAGCAATAAATCAAGGTCCAGTATCTCTTTGCATACATTGGCAGAGCCATACCCGCACTGGTTTTACTTTGATTATCCAAGGTATAACCTCAAAGGCCTTTTACATCTTAATGCCCTGCTGTACATATAAACAAAGTATGTCAGCCATCCAATGACAGTGAAATTTGGTCAACTTTAACACTATTTTACTTATGTTTAGAGTCTATCTCATTGAGAATCATTTTAAAATGTTTTAATGACTTAAAAACAATAAAACCTAAACATTTTTAATCTTTTAAAGTTGTCTTTGCCCAAAACATTCAAATCTACAAAAGATGTACAGCAGAGAATATGCACTTAATATCCTTTAATACAGACAGCATTACAAATACAAATCGTATTTGATATCCAGCTATCTTACACTGAAATTTTTTTAACTTAACAAATAATTTCAAAATCTACATAATAGGATACATTCTGATCAAGCAGCACAATCCTGCTTTGTTTGCCTTTGTATTTGAAGTCCAGCATAATGGATCTCAATGCAAAAAGAAAATTTGCCAAGCAACAAATTGTCTTATCTGGCTTTCATCTGCATAGCAGTGGAAAATGAAAATGCTCTCTTCAAGTAGATCAGAAACAAGTCAGGGGCTGGAAAACACTTTGGAGAAAGGCACATTTTCACCTTGGATCGCTTTAACAAAGGAAATGAGTCAGAATAAAGAGATCAGTTTTTATGAGCTATATCAAATTGAGAATTTGCAGAAAGATTAAAAACATAATGCTTATTCAATCTAAGGCTTATTCCATCTTTAAAGATGAAAGCAATAAAGCTTAAATATAAAGATAATTGGTTGATAAAATGATTTAAAAAAATTTAAATACGAGGGCTTTCTTTCTTTCTATTAACAATCCTTTTTTATAATCATCTTATCATTACAATTATTCTTTTGTATTTTCTGTAATTAATCATGTTCACTCATTCAATTATATATATATATATATGACACTGAATGTGTTTTCCCTATGTTTGCCTATTTATTTTTTTATGTACATCACTTTTCATTTCAATTCAATTAGGTTTATTTATATAGAGCCAATTCACAACACAAGTCATCTCAAGGCACTTTACAGTTCAGCCAATTTAATTATCTTGCTACAGAAATGTGCTATATAAGTTAATGTGGTCAATATGGCCCCAAACTCCGCCTTTGGCACAAGGTGGAGCAAGCAACTCAAAGACCCAAACCGTGAAGCACTTAAGTTCCATCCATCCATTTTCTAACAAGCTTACTCCCAAGTGGGGTCGCGAGGGGTGCTGGTGCCTATGTCCAGCTGCTGGGAATGGGTGAGAGAGGCAGCTTACACCCCTGGAAAGGTCGCCAGTCCTTTGCAGGGGCAACACAGAGACAAACAGGACAAAACAACCATTCACACTCACATAATTTAGAGAGCTAACCTATTGTAACAGTCATGTTTTTCAACTGTGGGAGAGGAAGCCTCCCAATTACCCGGAGAGAACCCACGCATGCTCAGGGAGAACATGCAAACTCCATGCAGAAAGACCCCGGGCCAGGAACTCCAACCCAGAACCTTTGTGCTGCAAGGCAGCAGTAAGTACTCACTGCACCACTTTAGAGCAGGCGCACTCAAGTTCAAAATGTTTTATTTATACAAACGTGCCACCTCAAAAGTCCCTCTCTCTTCCTTACAAAACCTAAAAATTCAACAGTTGTTCTTAAAAGTCACAAATCAGAGGCTGGAAGGTGGACTCAGCTTGTTATGGTGCTTCTTGTGGGGACGATCCGTCTGCAGCGCACCCTCCGGCTAATCCACAGCTGACTCTGCGACGCTCCAGCACCAAAACCCTGTCGGAAGATGTATGTCGCTGCTGATCCTCTGAGCGAGAGGAAGCGCTACTTCCTGCTTTTTCCTTCCATTCAGAATCCTTTTATGTTGGCCTCAATCAGTCTCTCTCAATTACAGAGAGCATTAATTGTGCTCCGCCTCCCCAGACAACCAGGTTTAGTCCTGTTTGCTTGGATTGTCACAGGGGAAACAGGAAAACCAAAACAATCCAAACTGGAAAAAGTCTAAATAAAGGAAAAAAGTTAGTTATATTTCCCTCCTCCCAACATGCAAAGCACAAAAAGAAAATGTAAATAACAGAAAAACATAAATCATATTTTCCCCTGTCCAACATCATCTTGCCTAAGACACACATGCAAAAAACACATTTGAGACAGATATTAACATTCCTCCATTCCATATTTATATCCCAGTTTGAGTTTTTATAATATCACATCTAAAATCCATTGCACTTAAGAGGTATTGTTTAATAAAGTGTATATCTCCCATTTCCTTAGACACTCTAACTGTGAAATAAGCATAACTTACCTTTGAGTGTTCTCCACACCCAAACGGCTCTAGCAACTCAGATACAATAATTCATGTTTTACTTAATGACACTTGCCCCTGCCAGGGTATGGGCCACCTATAAAACTTCTAAAGAGTCCTCCTCCCTAGGCTATCTGGTCTAGCTGACTCCAACTGTAACCCATCTTGGTGATGCCAGTCTAAAGGTCATTTCTCCCAGTTTTCTTTGGACAACCTTCCATGTGGGTTCAATATTTAGCGCCTGCTGGGTAACATTAGTTGCTGGATGAGGGTGGTATACTATAAATTTTATTTTAAAGAGAAGCCATTTTATAGCAGTACCATATTTAACCAGGGCAGTAGTACGTCATAAACTAAGAATAAAGTGATTAGAAATGATACTATTTGCATAATTTCCAAAGACCAACCTTTTCTTCTATCTAACTAAAGCACAATTCCCACCTCTCACTTAAAACTGGATCTCAGCTCTTAAACCCAGCCCTAATTTGGCTCTCTGTTCCAGCTACTGAACCAGACCCCAGAGTATCCAAACCCCATGGACAGACTAGGCCGCAGGGTGGGCCTACTGCTTGTGGCATCTGGATCCAATCAAGGGTGTTTGTCTTCGGGGAATTGAATCAAATTAAAAATATTCATATTTAACACGACACCAAATGGAAGCAGAGAGGGGAAAGATGGCTTGTGGTCAGTTCTAATATCCTTTCTTCAAGAGTCATCATACATTCCTGGAGGGATAGTTGCTGGAAACATGCACACATGCATCAGCAAACGTCCACATGAGCATTGGCACTGGCAAAAGTAATAAACACTCTGAAGAAATGCTCAAAGAAAGAAAAGGAATAGAGTCCATTAACTCAGAAGAAAACATACAGAAGAGACAGTATTTTAAATCATACCGGGTGAGCTTAGAAAAAAATCTTTTAAAATCTAAAAAAATATTTCTTTTACATATGTGACTGTGACATTCTGTGATTAATGAGGGGGTTCTTAAACTTTATATTACAAAATAATGTACAACATCTTTTGGTCATTAAATATTAAGTGGTAAAAAGCACAACAAACACTGACAAACAAAGAAACAGCTAAAACTATTTTGGGGTCGGCTACCATTGAATGATTGCTTAACAGACTTTTGGAAAAGGGCATATAAAGAACTTTAAAATAGGTTTTGTTTAGAAAGTTCTTTGAGTCAAAGAAACCTGATGGACAGCCATTTGCAGTGACACATCTTTTGGAGTTCTTGTGGTTCCAACTCTATTTGGTGGTCAAAGAAATAGTTCATGTAGTGGGTTATTTTTAGACAAGATCCTGATGATCCTGTTGATAGCACACATATCCATGTTCAACTAAGGCAATAGGGGTTTAATTGGGGGGGCATGAGGGTTTAAAAAGCTGTTTTTTATGATTTGGCAAGACACCTCTGTGGTATAATTAACCTGCAAGAAAGATTGAGACTTTAAGCAAACAATAAAAATGCTGAATAGATTAAAGCAAAATTGCTCTATTGTACAGCTGACACTAACGACTAATCTTTCAACTAAATGTTTTATTAGCAGACTAATTAAAAAAAAAACTGTTGGGGGTTGGCAGAGTAGCTGTAGGGTGGTGACGCAGGGTTAAAAAAGTTAAATTCGTACTATGTATGTGTGTGTTCTCATATGATAAACCCTCGGTCTGGTACCATCTCGAAAGCACAAAAATTACTATATATGCGCATGCACAACGTTGTACAGTGTTCATTCTCCATTTGAATAATAAATAAATATCAAGGAACATCAACTCTAAATGTAAAAAAAAAAAAAGAGCCGGAAGATTAGACTGTTATGTAGAAGGAACAGAGAGCAAGCTCTGATCATTAGTGATTTCACTAATGATTGATTTTAACTTGCCTATTTTTGTCCAAAGTAGGTATACCCACGCTCCTATTCTTTGTTGTGTCTCAGCAAATAAATAGGTAAAAGTTTGAATAACAAAATAATGTATTTAACATGATATCTGCTATATTTTATTAATATCACCAAAATAAATACCTGAAGATAGGGTTTCCAAGTACTCAGATGCCCACAGATGTGTGAAAGTCTTGACATGCAGTCTTGTTACAACAAACATTTACAAAAAAAATGGCTGCTTAGTCAATTTCAGCAATGTACTGTTCTAGAGCTGGATTCTAGATTATGATGCATTCTTCTTAACCAAAAATCCTGTCTTTCTCCCTGGCGTTCCAGTGGATAGGTAAGTGGTACCTTTAAGTGTAATACAAAGCTAATTTTTATCCAAACAAGATTGTTTTTTGTTTTTCCCTGTGCATTCAATAACATTTAGAAGAGTCTAATATTTCCAACTTTTAGAAAAAAGTGCTGGTTAGCCCTTTTTTATACCAAGGTAACTGCATCAGTGTACATTAAAATGGGCAAAAACACAGGTGAGTGAGTATTAGTTTCCAAATTCAATGATGTTCTTAAAGACGAATGGTAAAAATATCATAATGAAAAGTTTCTATTTTAAATGTGATGTTCCACAAATTAAGCCAAGTGACCTGATAATCTTTCCCATATGATTCAGATTTTTTTTAAAGGCTTTGTTTTGTTTTTTGTTATCTCTCTTTGATTTGAGACATATGACACGTAAAAGTTTAGAAACTGTGTAAGCAGTAAGCATAAGTAACAACGGTATGAAGCAGTTGACAGATATGCATAATTTACATGATGGCTGCAACAGAGAATATGTTTTGTGATTGAGTTGGCTGATCATTCCCATATGAATTTGATTAACATAATAAGGATTGATTTCAAATCACACAACCACCCCGATGGCCTCACAGACGTTTCCAACACCTAGTTGGCTTTCTCAATGTTCAGCATACAAATACAGACCCCCTTTTTTGCTCATAATATTAAGATTCGATGATAATTTAATATTACTCCGGCAAATATTTCACCTGCATATGTTTGTTTTATACAGCCAATATTTCACAGTTTAGCTTGTCATCAGTGCAAGCCTCCTCGACGAACTGCCAGGAATGCAGGAAAGCAAAACCACATTTTTTCACTGGGAGGATAAAACTACATCAAGCAGAGAAAGATCTATTAAGCTGTAGTTGCAAAGTAGGTAATCAAAACAATATAAAATATGTCTACATCTATCATTAAAAACAGATAAGAATAACCCTGTTAGTGAATGATCTTTTAAAAGAAAATATACGGTTTTGATATTGAACTAGTTTATGTATTGCATGAAATCATGCATAAAGACAAGCGACAAAAGGTGTCATTTGTTCTTATTTGAACAATTTGACATTTGAATTGGGAAAGCTTCCTGGAGGGGAAGCCAAACGTCGTCAAACCTTAGAAAACCAAGTTTAGTGGATTGTTTTTTAACTTTTATGGAATGACTATGACCTGAATGACTGAGAATCTTCATAAGCACATTTGTTCTTATCGAAACAAGTCCACATACACAAGTATTCTAGGTATACTTTCTACAAGGTCAAGAATGGACAGTTCCCCCAGGTGTCAGTGTATTCCTTATTAAATGGTAATTAATCTGATCTTTGTCTTTGGTACCCCTTGCATGGGCTGGTGATCTGTGCAGGGTGAAATAGCCACTTGCCTGTTGACCACTAGAGCGTTGTCAAACTCAACAGCAGTCCAAAATGGGTGGATGGACACATAATTTCCATCAGGGTGGGGAGAAATTCAATTTCTGATGTAAACGTTTTAGATTTATAGTCTTGTTAAGAAACCACATTCACTCATTAGATATGGTTTTCCTGCTGCCCTTGTGTTGTAAGGAGAACCTTTTCCGTGTATTCTTGATCATACATCTATGATCCCATTGATTTCCACATTTACTTCAGAAAATTGCCAAAGCACTCACACCCTGTGGAAAATGAGACTGACCACCAAACTTTTACGTTGCAAACAACCTCCTAAGAAGAAAGAAGAAAGTTGAGATTCTGCCCCACTGCAAAATGAAATCTTATAAAAGCTTCAGTGTAATGTTCTTTAACACTAGAAGTCCCAGAGAATTTCAGTTTTCCTGCAAGACCCTCTTACATCTTCAAGTTTGTGTATTCACTCTACCTTGCTAACTGTCCTTGTTGTAATGCAAATAACCTGTGATATGACCAGCCCTCCTACATGAGATTGGATAAAGACTGAAACAAACTAGCATCAGAACTAGAGCATGCTCCAAACACTTTTCATTACCTGCCCCTGCAAAATCAGACCTTATTGCAGAAATATATTGATAAGTCATATCTAAATCTTTTATTTAGACAAACCTATTGAACAACCAGATATCATACGGGTCCTAGTTCCTGAGCTGAGAACAGGTCATAACCAAGCTTTTCCAACAAGGAGAGGCAGAGCTTATTTATATTGTCCATTCACCAACAGACTCATTTATAATGCAAAGCTCACTATGTGAAAGAAAGAACAACTTAGAGAATAATTGTATGTTGTCTGTTCTCGCCTTTTCATGTCATTCAACATTTCAGCTTAGTAAATGACAAACAGTATGATTTCAACATTTGAGTGACAATTATTTCTCCTTAGGAAAAGCACTACAAATGAAGTTACAATTGTCTCATTTAGCAGTTTTCACAAACCCAAGGTGAGTCCTTCCTGATTTGTCACAGGTATACTCAGTGCAGTGCACACAACGCTTAGTTCTGTGGTTCCTGTTGCAGAGATTGCACACCTAGCAAAAATAGAGTTTATCACATATTCTGAAAATTTGGTAGCACTACAATGATCTATAGCATGGGTCTTCAACGTTTTCCAGGACAAAGACCCCAAACTGATGGTGAGATAGAGCAGGGACCCCCTAATTATATATATTGTATGAAATAGTGTTCTATCAAACTGGTCCTATAGTCACTCTATTACAGATGGAGTAATGTAACTAAAGTAATTTCTCCCTGGGATTATTAAAAAGTATTTCTGATTCTGATTCTGGTTGATGGGACCAGGTGTTGTGAATGAAAGCGGTGCCCAGCTGAATGTGTGCATTGATGACTGAAAGACATCTTCTGCCTCCATTTATCTGTTTAACACATTATGTCTAATTCGTGTTTATGTGTATTTAAAGACTTTTCAATTAGTGGAAAAATTGCAGGGGGGGATATTAAAAAAAGAGTGTTATCAACCAAAACTTTCGCAACCCCCATGCAGTACCTCCGTGGACCCCCTAGGGGTCACGGACCCCCCGTTGAAGACCTACGATCTACAGTATAGTATAGTCATTGGCTATTATGTGCTTATAATAACAAAGAGAAATCTCCAAAAATACAGTTTGGCCTATCTTCACAAAGTAAGAGTTGTATTATGATCCAGATGAGGTTATCTGTGTATCCCACAATTTTGGAGGCACTACAATGTTCTATAGTGTAATTATCCTAATAATAGGATAGGATATCCTAGGATATCCTAATTATCCTAATAATAAAATAGATGTGCCATTTGTCATTTAGGCTTTGGGAAATTTCTCAAAGAAGTATTATTTTCAAATCCAATAAATATGATATTAAAAAACATGAGATGAGATATACATGAAATTTATGGATAATAATCCAACTCTCCTTGGTGATGCTTTTGAATATTTCTCTCTGATTATTTTGCAACTTGCAGACGGTCCCTAAGCATTTGTGGAGGAGCAAGCTCTGCATAGGGTCCAATGTTATTCTCCCAGCACGATAGGAGACTAATTTTGAGGAACCTACGGTTGTAGCTCACTGTCTGCCTTGCTGTGAAGGTGACATCTGAAAAAAAAAATGCTATCCCCATCAAGGTCAATACAGTATGTCTTTAAATCTGATTTGATTAAAACAAAACAGGACCAGAGCTAAGTAGGACATGCATAGAAATAATGGTCTGAAGGAAAAATCTACTTAGAAAAAAAAAACATGTGGGATTTAAGTGCTAATGTTTTAGGTGCAGTATTTAGGTCTGGCATCCAAGCATTTTCCAGTGATTTTTTTTAACCCTGGGAAATGCTGATGATTTAGTTCCAAAGTGAGGACTTGCTAATATTTACCAAGCAGAGTGGTTAAAGGAAGTGCCACAATGTTACTGCTTTCCTTTAGATGTGTGCAGTTTAACCTCTGGTTCTTCAATGGCAACATGTCTTTAGTAACTAGAGGTGGGTGTCAACTTCACTTCCTAGTGTATACATTGGAAGTGAGACCCTGTTCAATTTACCACCACTGGTATACCAAAAAAACAAAACAATAAAATGTTGGAAAATGTTTAGCATGAGAGTGTAAAATAAAAGTGGTGTGTAAAAGCATGTAAGAATGGGTGCGTATATCTACTGCACACATGTTGTCTAAAGGCATGTATAAGTGCCTCCAGACATCTGTGTAGGCGTTGGGTATGCCTGCCAGTCTGGGGCTCTCCTGGCAAATAGGACTTCCTCATGCAGCATCAGAGGTGACGAGGTGCGAGGGCGTGTGTGCACGTGTGTGTGTATATATATATAAATATAGTATATATATATATATATATATATATATATATATATAAGGTTATATAACGTTGTATATGTGCACACACACACCAAGGGTTTTCCTCGTTCTGTGCCAAAGTGGAGAGGGAAAAGACCAGTGTTGGGTGTTGGGTGCTGGGAAAATAGCAGTTCAAGAATCACGAGGGCTTTTTCCACTGGCACATTCCCACATATGGGGAGTGCAGAGAAGTGACAGGTTAGTGGGTTTGCTAAGAATTCAGCTTACACACATAAACCCCATGATTACCGCAAACAGACAGTACATGCACTTACAAAAAGCAATTAAAAAATGTCACCGTCTTCAGAAAGCCCTTGATGCAGCTATAAACTGGTAAACAGATAAAGCATCTATTGTAACGGAAGGAAATAAGAAAATCAAGAAAACAACTTTTAAATTAACAGTCTTAAAACTTTGGGATACATGTCTTTGAAAAAGGGATATAATACTATCCTGATTCACATTTTTACCATGCCTGTCCATATTTCACATAATGTGCCCTATCCATGTCATTACTGCAAAGCTTTGTCCACCACGCTTATAAAGCCCACATTTACATTTGGTTGAAAGGTGAAAAGCCACATTTTTCAGGATGTTGAAAAGACACATAAAAATGGGTTTTCAGCTAAAGTCTATTATTGGATTAAAGTAGAACAAAATTAGAGCGACCAAACGCAGTCCAATTTTCAACAATGATCTTTGGACTACATCAAGATTATGACAGAACGACCAGATTTAGCTTAAAAACCAACGTCTAAAGTAGGTCTTGTGTTTTTGGGGGGTGGGGAGGTGACTTTTGGTTGGCAGGTTGGATATTGAAACTCAGAATCGACAATTAAGAATTTGAACGATTCCGGGAGAACTGAATGGTTTCAATCAATTATCAATTGTCGATGTCCCACCCTACTTCTAACCCATTGCTTTGCTCAAGACATCATTACTCAAACCTTCCCTCAGTTCTGACTAAGGACATCTGCTGCTTAAATAAAACAATGACAACATGAGTTAAAAGAAATTGCACATAAGAAAACATCCAAACATGACACTTTATACAAGATGATGACAATAAAGTTTATGTGAATCCCATGTCCACTAACCTTAAGGATTATTTAGCCTAAATTAGGTGTGCCATTTCTTCTTAGGTTGCACATTTAAAATGACAAAAGAAATACTGCAAATATGTATATTGTCATTATGGTTTTGCTTTCCAACTCTCATGGACTTATGGACTAGTATGGTCTTAAGTATTTTAGTACAGTGCATCATTGTTATGTGATGCTCCTTTCTACCAGTTGTCTTTCCAGTAATTTTCAGTCTCCAGCCTTGGTGGGATTGTAGAACAGGCAGTCGAGAACAGCCTGTTTACCTGTGTCGGCCCCTATCTATTTTGTATAGCTCTTTATTTGGGCAGCCAAGGCTTGGGGTATTTGTCTAGCAGTTTCCAGAATCGCTAATGCTGTTCTATATGTCAGCTCAGTGGTTTCTGTGATGGTCGCAGTAGGGAGTGTACTATGATGCTGTATTCACATAACCCAGGAGAGCATTTGGAGGCATCTCACTTAAATCTACTTGCCGATGTTGGAATTGACAAGTTATCAATTAAGTTGTAATCCTTTTTTTAGGTTAATCTCACACAGCATTCGATGCAGGTCCAGATTCTGAAACAGCTTTTATCTACCTCAAGAGTTGGGGAATATGCGAGAGGATCCACGGTGCAGTAACCAGGCTGCCGATAAAGCATCCCCCGCTCTCTCCTGCTTATAACTGGTGATTTCAACCGGGCCTCCCTCCGTTCTACCCTCCCCACGCTCACCCAGGACGTCACATTTAAAACAAGGGACAACTAAACCCTGTAAAAAAAAAACCTGCTGCACTCCACCCACTAGGACGCTCAGATTACAACCTTGTCTACCTGCTCTCCCACTACATACCAGTGGTGAGAAGGACACTAGTGCAGAAGTCAGTACAAATGTGGTCAGATGAGGCCCCTGAGAAACTGAGGGATTGTTTCAGAACAACAGAATGGAGCATGTTAAAAAGCTTTCATGTGATAACATCAACAGCCTGACTAATGTATCATGTAGCATTGACTACATGACCTTCTGTGTGGAGAGTGCACACGATGGCTACGGAGCTTCCCAAACAATAAACCCCTAGGTGGCCCCTAAGCTGAAAGTCCTCCTGAACTACTAAAAAGGGCTTTCAACTCATGAGACAGAGAAGAGCAGTGTAGAGTCCAAGGCAAGCTCCAATGGAGTATCAGGGCAGCAAAGGACTATGGTAGCAAAATAGAGGAACAGTTGGCAGAAAACAACATCAGAGACATGTGGAGAGAGCTCAAGAACATCTCCGGCTTTGGGCAGAGGAACACCACTAGCAGGGCTGCAGACAGAGTCACCAAGTTTGTAGAGGAGTTAAAGAGGTTCTTCACACATTTTGACCCCCCTCACACCAGCCCCCTCTCTGTCCTCAATTCTCAACTAGCCTCCAAACCCCAGGCCACCAGTGAGTTACCCTCCCCCTCACCATCACTCTTACCAACCCCCAACCCACTCACACCCTCTGCCCTGCCTCCCTCCACCCTCACGGTCACTTCGATGCAGGTGAGTGGCCAGCTGAAGAGATTTAAATAGAGGAAAACCTCTGCACGGGAGGGGATTCCTCCAAGGCTGTTGGGGAACTGTGCTAATGAGCTATGTGAGGTCCTCAGCTACATCTACAACCTGAGCCCCATGCAGCTTGAGGGTGGTCCCCTCTCTCTGTAAGACCTCCTGTATGGTACTTGTTCCCAAAACCCTGCACAACAAGGAACCGGCCCACTTTAGACCAGTCACTCTGACCTTCCACCTGATGAAGACCATGGAGTATGTCATCCCACCTGCTCACTGTAGTGAGCCCCACCCTAGACCTGCTACAGTTTGCTTACTGACCTGACATCAGAGTGGATCGGGCATTGTAGACTGACATTAGCCATTCTAGGCTGTGTTTCTGAGGGGTGTATCGATCGGTCATCATAAACTTTGTGAACTGGTGAGAGAAGAACCACCTGTGTCTTAATACCAGTAAGACTAAACAGAAGGTGGTCGCAGGAGAAGACCCCCACATCACTTCCAGGTGAACATCCAGAGGCAGTACACAGAAACTGTGGTTAGATTTAAATACCTGGGTGTTTACGTCAATAATAAACTGAACTGGACTCATAACACTGACACCCTGTATAAGAATGGCCAGAGATGCCTCCACCTCCTGAGGAGGCGGAGGTCCTTTGGAGTGAGCAGGCCCCTGCTTAAAACCTTCTATGACTCTGTGGTAGCATTAGCCCTCCCCTACGCTGTTGTCTGCTTGGCCCCTGGCAGCGCCCAGCAGGACAGAAAGACTCTGAACAAACTAATGAGAAAAGCCGCTTCTGTCCTAGGCTGCACTCTGGACTCAGTGGATGAAGAGGCTGAGAGGAGGGTGCTGTCGAAGCTTACATCAATCATAGAGAACACCTTCCACCCTCTGCACTTGACTTTAGAAGGAGCTGAGTAGCTTCTTTAGTGAAAGACTTTTACACCCTGTTTGTAAAAAGGACCACTACTGCAGGTCATTCATCCCTCCTGCAACCAGACTCTATAATGCGACTCTACAACGGCGATAACTTGGGCAATGTATATTGTGCAATTTACTATTTAATATCCTGTGCAATAACTTTTTTCTCTATATTTGACACCCAGTCATATAACTATATATACAATACGAATATAAATATCCTTCTTTATAAATACCTTTGTAAGCACCCTGTACAGTAACCCTGTATAATGATCCTGCTTTAAAAAAAGCTGTCAAATGTGGACGCACTGCACATACTGTATATATCCCATGCACCTCTTTCTTCCTTAGTCATATTTTGCCTCTTCCACTATTTGAGCCGATGCATGGAGTAAAGTTGATCAGTTAATTGGTCCCCACCTCCATCAGACAGCTGAACTGTCGAGAAAACTCTAAATTATGTCACAGACTCTGCATCACACTGACAACACGAAACCAAAACACTGCATTTCTTACTATCTGAGAATGTGTTATCTCAAAACCAATGGCCAGAAAGAAAAACAAAATATAAATAACCCTAAATATCCCTAAGTCCCCAAGTAGAGAATATATGGTGTGCTAGCAACAAGGTAAAGGAGAAAAGGAAGCAAGCAGATTCACTGGAAGTAATATAAAAAATATATAAAAACAAAAATGTGTGTTTGTTGGCTTAAAAGAACTAGTATATCATTCCTCTGAGGTCTGATATTTACAACCTAGCTTCTTGCTATAAAATGGTTGTAAACATCCATACTCAGTTTTGCATCTTGAATCGGTCTCTTCTTATTACCCTATCCATTTTCACCTTAGTAACATCCAGACCAAAACCTGTGGCTTTGCCCAAAAGGCTCAGAAGGTAGATGTCTTTTCTGCCTCTGGCAAATTGTTTCACTTCAGATTAAACACAATTAACCCATAAATAGGAACATTTTATTTTAATGTGCAAATACAGTAGGTCACATATATAAAGCCAGTATCATGCAATCACATTGACCCTGTTTTATCCATTCAGAGAATAACGTAATCAAATCTGCAATGCCAGAAGGGGATAGGAGCAAGAGATTACACACCTTTACTACACAGCTTAAAAAAACACAACCCCCCATTTTATAGTAAACTGATCTTTATTTAGGAGGGTCCTCATGTGAAAATGTGTATTTCATTTTGTTTGCTGTTGAAGATTTTCAGTCTTCAAGGTCATAGTCATTCCAGTTAAAAAAAACAAACCAATGGACTTTGTTTTCCAAGTTTGAGGCGTTTTGCTTTGCATCCAGTAATCTTTTTTTTAACAGAACAGGGGTGAACTTGTTCTTTTGCTTCATTTCAAAATTATGGATAAATGTTTGCCTCATGGTGAGTTGTGAGAGACTCCTTAATATGTGTAAGTGTGGGCAGTAGGGACTTCATAGCTGAAGCCTACATTTGGTTGCACAGATCCAGGCTTATTATGTTACTGTGCTCTTGAAGACTCCCATTAGTAATGCAGGCCAATGCATTTTTTAATGATAATAAGTGAATCCTAAAATGGTGGAGTTTTATATATATATCAGAATAAGAAATACTTTAATAATCCCAGAGGTAAATTACTTATATATATATATATTTATTTATTTATTTTTTTTAAAGAGGGGTAAAATGATCAACAATATAATTTTACCCGTACTCGTTACCTCTAATCTCTTGTAAACTGTCCGTCTGTGTATCTTTGGGGGTCTGTGTGTGCCTGTGTATGTCTTTCAGTTTGTCTTGAGCTGAAATTACTCAATGTGAAAATGTGCCAATGAGCTGGACAATTATTCTAGTAGAGGGAGGGAGCCTGTATCAATTTAACAATGGGAAGCACCAATTTTATAAATTGCATTTGAGCATACGTTGTGTATACATTGTGTCTCAGAGCTGAGACAAGCATGTCATGGAAGTATGAGAAATCTTGCAAAATTCCTGCCTATTTGGATAAGTTGCACAGCAAATTGTGCTTGCACCAGTGATAGATAGGTAAAGGTTAGGTAGGAGCATTTGAAATGTAGACTTTATATTTTCCTATATTTTCAAACACAAGTGAGATGATCAGTGGTTTCAATGCAGTTTAAGGTTGAGATCGTATTATCGGGAGAAAAGAGAGTGCAAACTCTAGAACATGATAAACAAGGTTTAGTGAGACTTCACTTAATCACAATAGTGATTAAGTACAACTTGTAATAATAATAAAGTACATTATTTACAAGCATATTATACTGCAGATTAGGTTTATAACATAATGTGTTTTGGTTCCATATAGTTTTAAGTATTCCTTTTAGTACATACACTTAAAATTTTATTTTTTTCTATACACAGTAATAATTTTTCCTATGGTCCCCATGAAAACTCAGCATAAACTACATCATGTTTAAGAGTGATCCTTATTTGTGAAAATGTAATTACAGAATTGCATCCTAACATTGGAAATTTGGATTGAAACAACAGTCCATTGCATACATACACGTGTATTGCTGTTTACATAGAAATGGCATAAAATGTGGTTGAAATACTGTTAGAGGAGGATGTGAAATGTTTTTCTGAAAAAGGGGAAATAATTGCTGTGTGACGTCAAGCAGTGAGGTTGATGGAGTGGTGAGTATGACTCATTCTGTTTCCCCCCTCACTCATTATTTTGTCATAGAAATTCTACTTGAAACCTTAGTAAATTTTCAAAGTAATCCAGACTCTCCAACACCTAAAAGTTAATACCTTACTAATTACAATCTGTGCCCTCTGTTTGGAAAGCCCAGGTCGCAGACAGGATGGATATGTGATGCTTTGTCTGATGGCAGTCACTATTCTCCTTTTTCACACATTTATCCTATGTCTTTAAAATATATAAAGAAATTATTTTAAGTAACTAAACATGACAGCTTAATTTCTTAATAAAATCTGCAATTAAAGTAGTTTTTACATTCAACTAACAACTGACCCATTCAGATATACAGAATAAATTGTTCTAACATCTGACGGAAATGTTTCCCTTTGTTTGAAGAATGTTTTATACCACACACTGTCATTCAAAAGAATCTTGATACATTTTGCTAACTTTCACTTATGGGATAACAAGAAACTCCAGCATGTCAATTTATGTAACATACTTACAAAATGTCTGTTTATAACTTGGAGGAATCTTATTTGGTTCCAGATTTAGAAGTCCTGAGTCTGTAATGATCAGAACAGATGGACCCTGAATTCAAGCCAGACAACCAGTGTGAAACTTGGTTTACACAGTTTATGGAAAAGAAACTGCTGCAGGTGGTGTCAGCGAGGCAGACAGGCAAACATTTCAGGGTCAGGCAGGTAGTCATGTCAGACAAGGATCAGGCAGGCCCATAAACAGTGACACATCAGGTCAGGCAAACAGGCAGGAAGTCAGGAAACAGAATGCTGGAATAGATCTCACCATTGGCTTGAAATAATCTGGCACTGATTTTCTTCTTTTTTTGTGAAGTTTAATGGCGGTTGGTAAACAATTTGAAAGTCAGTTACCGCCACCTACCAGTATGGATTGTGGGAAAAAATTACACTGTACTAACGAATAAATCTATCTACTTTACTTTATAATCATAACATAATAACCCAATATCCTATATCTTTAAGTAATTTAATTGGAAAAGGCTAAGACTAATCAAATACTGGTTCTTCTCAAAATATTAGCATATTGTGATAAAGGTCATTATTTCCATTCATTGCACACTAACTGATATATTTCAGGTCTTTTATTGTCTTAATATGGATGATTTTGGCATACAGCTCATAAAAACCCCAAATTCCTATCTCACAAAATTAGCATATTTCATCCGACCAATAAAAGAAAAGTGTTCTGATCATTTAAAATGTCTCCAGACCTTTACTGATTGATGATTTTCTTTATTCAGACCCCACTGATTGTTAATTGGTTACCTCTGGTTTAATGTTTATAAATATTTATTTCACATCATGTGCTCCATCCAATGCAGATCATTGGCTCCATCCACATCTAGTGAAAACTAGTGTGATTGGATGAGTCATATAAAGCTAACTCTCATTGGTTAGCTAAAGGAAATCATCAGAAGCAAGCACGTGTTCTTTAAACTAAACGTGAATTGTCTATGCCATGCTACAATGTGTTATAATGGACTTTAAAGATCTGTACCACATGCAAAGAATCACTCAGAGACCAAGGGTAAAGTGAACTGGCTTATTGTGGGTTAGCAAAAACACAGATAGAGAAAGATATTCTGCTGGGTAATACTGTTGGACCTCAGCGGACTGGTGAACCGGAACCGGAAACTCTGAAGGGGCGATCACAATGATCAGTTCAGGGACCTTGGGAAAAAAGACAGAGGCTTGTATATAGCTTGAGAGGCACTGTGCCTTTGCACAATTATACATCTTCAGAAGAAAATACAGAATAAAACCACATATAACGGGCATGTTTAGACTATATTTTGTTAAATTGGCACATATTTACCTACTGTCTCAGTCACTGGTAAGTTTAAATGCAAACCTTTTCAAAGTGGAAAAAAGTCCTAATTCCACATTCATCAGAGCCGGTGACGCTTCATTCATTGATAAACAACATCCAGTGTGTGTAATGCTTATAAAATTAGTATAAATGTAGCAGGAAATTATGCTTTTCTCTTTAAACAAAATGCACCCTGATGCTCACGTCAAGCATAAATAAGCATGCATATTTTTGCATAGGTCAAATTACATTAATAAAACTTTGGACCAATAGTGTCCCTACCAAAGTGGAATTCATATAGCGGCATCTGGCTGTTTTTTTTAAAGGTTACTTTATAATTTTATACTTTAAGTAGTTTTTGGAGTACATACTTTTTTCACTTTTACTTGAGTAGAGAGGTCAAGTTGATACTTCAACTTTTACCAGAGTGTTTTTAAACTGCAGTATCTATACTTCTACTGAACTAACAAATGTGTACTCTTGACACCACTGTTAGGTGCATAGCTAGTTTAGTGACCTTTTTACATGATATGCAAATTTAGTGAGATAGGAATTTTGGGTTTTCATGAGCTGTATGCCAAAATTATCCATATTAAGACAATAAATGACCTGAAATTTTTGAGTTAGGGTGCAATGAATCTAAAATATGTGAATATTCAAGTTTTATCATTGCATTATGGAAAATAATGAACTTTTATCACAATATGCTAATATTTTAAGAAGGATACAGGTTCTCTGAATTCAGTAAAGATTAAAAAAAAAAACAAAAAAAAAACTGCCAACTGGAGATGGACAGAGCAGCACTGAGTCCTTTCTGACAGCATGGGTGCAAGTGTACAGCCAGGGACATCCCAGACATTAGGCTACTACTGAAGTAGTAATACAGGACCTTATTATTTAATGTAACCTCTTTGATCTAGAAGCCCAGCTTTAAAAACTTTATGTCAGTGGTGGAGGAGAGATACTGCCTGCCAAGTGGCAGCACAGTAACGAAATGTCTTCCTGCAGTAAAAGTTTCCAAGATTAAATCCAAGTTAATCTTGGACAAGTTAATCATTTCAGTGACGAAGATGGAAACACAAGGATAAATAAGGAAGCATGCCTTTGTAAATTATTGCACTTATTTTTATTAAACATGTAATTAGAATGTATTGTGTGATTAATTGATTATCTCAACAGGCATACTCAATACTTGAGATTTGACTTGGACTTGAACCCTCAAGACCTGAGCTCTCAAGACTTGAGACTTGACTTGGACAAAAAATGTATTGTGAACGTGTCTGTCTCAAGCCACCTTTTCCCCTTTTACCTCTTCTATCTCTTTATTTCCCATTTGAAACTGTTGTCCTGCCTTCCTCATTCTAATCTACCGGACTTGCCATTTTGTTCCATCCACCAACCCATCAAGCGAAAAAACATTTTTCACAAACCACTGCCAGTCCCAAAACGAAAATCTGAAGGCTGGTTATATACAGACAGGTGCAGGTGGATCACATGAGTAGAAATCAGAATGGGGCAGAGCCGCGCACGTGTGTCTTGTGAGGAATCAGACCTGCATGTGTGTTGAGATCATGACAGAGGAAATTGCTAAGTTTGAATCCAGCGGTTTGTCCTCTAAAAGGCAGATTTGTATTATCTAAATGGCATATTCGTCTGCTGATTACGTAAAAGCGTGGGCCGAGGTCTGTTTGGATTGGAAAACTCCTGGTTAGGTGGCAGACAAATGCAGCCTTCTTTTTGCCATTTGTCATTTTGATGGATGAGTCCGGTGTATCCTTCGTAGCCTTGGGTATCCCGTGATTAATTGCGAGTCCAAATAAGCCAGCTGGAGAGTTTTAGATAATGAATATAATGCCTAATTCTCATCCTAGGAATATGGACAAATTATAAATTGGTTGCCTCAGAAATATTCCAGTAATATTTCAGTAATATTGTGATGCTCCTGGCACTGGAGCTGACTCTATCTCATATTATCACTCTGGTTCAGTCTCCACCCCCATTGCAATCATCTCTACTGGTTTCACCTGTCTCCACCTGCATATAAGCTCCGTCCTCATGAGTCTCCTCTGCCAGATCTTTTCAAGCCAACCCGGTGAGAACCTTCCAGCCTTATTTCTGAAAACCTGTCTTTTGCCTGCCTGCCTGCCTGTCTGTTGTTGATCCTGTCCTGTCCTCTGATTTTTGAGCCTGCCTGTCCCCTTCTTGGATTTGTCCGCCTGCCTGAGACCAACTCTGTCAGTCTCTGGATTCTGGAATGATTACCTGTGCTTGAGACCCGTTTCTGTCTAAAAGTTAATGAGCCTGTCAGCCCCCTTCAAGTCCTGTGATACTGGAGATCATACCTGGGTCAGAAACTGAACAAACCTGCTGAAACCCCCCCTGCTTATCAGCTGGACGTCTGAAACAATATCTGGACACACTACCTGTTCCTGGCTGGTCCTCTGAGCCTGTACCCTGTGTGAAACCAGGTTTGTCCGTCAGACAGGTTCCACTCTAACCTGCCAGTGCCGCCTCTGACCTGTCCCTCTGTCTCCAGGTCATATCCGTCAGCACACGGAAGCTAAACGCCCGAAAGTCGGCGTCTCAATCACCTGTGTCCTCAATAAACTTCTTAAATTGTCACTGAATTGTTGTGGTGAATCTTGGGTCTGCATCCAGTTCATTACAAATATTTCAGTAATATTTCATATATTCACCTCAACTTAAAAATACATTTACTGAAGGAATCAATATAATAGCCAGAAAATGCAAAAACATCTTCCTAAGGAAAACTAACAAATATTTTATATCCGAACCCAAATAAAAAACTTTTCCTATAAGAAGAATACTCCTAAAATGATATCCATGTATTGAGAGCCAAATATCGTAAAATTGCTATTCTGCCTAAATTTTAAGAGATTAATTTTAACTTTAAATGACAATTATCCTTCCAACCAATTCAAATGCTCCAAATTTAAATTTACTGTAGACAAATATCGTATATGTGAGCAAGAAGTGGAATGAAGTAAACACTTTTTTTTGCTTCAGTAAAACGCAAACATGTTTATCCTCAGTTCATAACTGGCTACTCTCTAAATTCTTATACATATATTTTATCTCTGATATTATTGTCCAAGATAAACAAATATCATTCATTAATAATAATATAAGTTTTATGGTAAAATTTTTCAACTGTAGTCTCACCAAAACTCTACGTACATACATGGCATTTAAAAATGAAATGAATATACTTACTTTTATCTTAAAGAAAATGTCTACCACTAGTGCTAAAAGGCTAGATGCGTTTCTGTCCGACTACAATTCTTAATTACTGTGCCCTTTTGTTATATTCATTATCTTTTTTATTCCAGTGATTATCCATTGTCAATT
The DNA here is from genome assembly GCA_018398635.1 of Cyprinodon brontotheroides. Taxonomy (NCBI): domain Eukaryota; kingdom Metazoa; phylum Chordata; class Actinopteri; order Cyprinodontiformes; family Cyprinodontidae; genus Cyprinodon; species Cyprinodon brontotheroides. The sequence goes on along the minus strand of JAGKQL010000008.1, from coordinate 28,432,932 downwards.
ATGATATCTTTATTTTATTATCTAATTTACAATTGAATCGTTTTTTTTATTTTCTTTTTTATTGCTATTTTACACAATCTGCTTAACTAAGTATGTTTTGGTTTTTTTTGTTGTTGAATATGAGAGATTTTGCAAATATATTTTTTATACATACAATTGTTAATTACAATTGCTTTATATTTACTCATGCTCTCAGTGGTTGTCACCTTTATTTCACTCTCTATTCTCACAAGTATAGTCTTTGTTCACTTTACAATAAATAAAAAGTAAATACAACAGCGGTGGATATCCATTCTTTTCCTGCTTTTTGTTTCAATTGTCATGGTTACTGGGCAACAGGGCATACTTGGGGTGAAAGCTGGAGAAGGCTGCACTTGTCTGAATCCATAGCAAAAACTCTTCCAGGCTCCTTATTGTCATGGACTTGGAAGGACCCAGTCCAAATAGACCAGGTCCTTAGATACTGCAGCCTCTGAAATCGAACACACTGAAATCGAATGTGTTGTAGAATTATGCCCGCCACTACAGCAATAGGTAATGGTGTTTAAGATCTTCTGACAGCTAAATTCTTGGTCTAATCATCTTTACTTCTGAGCTGTAACTAAGATTAGATGGGGTGTTTCAGCTGTTTGCATGCCTTACTTAAGATGTTTAACTCCATTTAGTTCTAAAATTTAACTCAACCATTCTTACTAATAATTTAAAAAAGAAAATAAGGTCTTTAAGCATAGATAAGACCATATATTTGTAACAGTAGTCCTTTTCCTGCTATGTGAACCTATATTTGTTTCTCCAAGCAACCTACTGTTATCACAGAAAGTTTACATTAAACCACTTATAATTGCCTTTTCATAAAAACATTATGTTTTTTAACTTAAGTCATATGGGTAAAATTTCAGAATTTATCAAAAGATATATGGATTTTACTCTAATAAATCTCAAATTCTCTCCTATGGTTTTATTTTATCATATAATTTCTTTGCAATGTAAAATGATTAAAGTAGTTCAGAGGTTTGGTAGTGATATCTGGCTACATGTATATAACACACACAAGTTTATATATATATAAGCTAAACTATCCTAAAAAAATACATTTCTAATAATTTTGTCCTTTCAGGGTCTAGTTTGGGCTTGGTCTCAGACAAACCTGCCTAGACGCCTAGTCTGACTTTTTTATATTTTGATTTCTTTCCACTTCACTCTTGTGTGCTTCTTTGTGTTTGTCGATCAGATAAAACCCTGAAATCCATTTGGATTATGGTGTTGACATCCCAAATGTCACAGGTTAAATAAGTTTAAGTATCTTTTTAGATTTTTAGTTTGGTTTTATTAAGAAATACTGCTGTTAATGCGTACCCTTCATGCTTTATGTAGTCAGCGAATAAGCAAATTTAGAAAATATTTATCTTCACACTGGGGCCTGATCAAATCTCTACCTTTCCTAGTTTTTCTTCTGTTTATTGACTGTGGTGTAATGCTAACAGTGAGACTGGTTATATTAAGTTTTTGCTATAGGAAGCACATGTCAAGATCACTCAACATGATATGTTAAATCCAAACATCCTATATTCCACTGCTGGAATTCTAGGAATTAAAGTTCCTGTAACCCTTTGGGTCTTGCTGATATGCAGCAAGAGTTGTCGCTTTAATACAGACAAAACTCTCGTTGTTAGCAAGTCTATAAGTATGTGAGTGAGTGTGTGAAAGACTGAATTTAGTATAAAGTGCTTTGATCAAGTTTCTTGAAATGTCAATACAGGCCATTTACCTTTTATGTTATGTCCAGGTTAGCTGGTGTATTGCAAAAGTGGTTTGTAATAATGAATTTACAACTTAAAAAAATTTTTGAATGAAGCAGAAACTGAGCAAAGGATGCAAGCTTGAAGAGAAAACCCATGGACTAAACAGAGAAAGACATAGGAGCATTTGGTTTCAAGCTTAAGTGAAAAAACTTGTCTTGGAAGACTCTCAAAAAAGCTCTCATTCCATTTCCTTTGTGAACTTTTCTCTAACTCTTATGTGTTTTCTCAAAGAAGTGATCCGCCAAAATACTTCATTACAGCAATAACACAATCACGCCTGAAGGTAATAACGATTACAGTTGAATGGTAGCTGCTGAGAGGGACACCTGGTGAGAAATATATATATTTCCAATACATTTTCTGTTTGGACCTTTTTTTTCCAGTCTTTATTCAAAATGTTATTGGGACAAAAATTAGCTGGGAAATCAAAAAGAGAGATTGATGTTTCTTAGCAATTCCATTGTTATTTTTTCAAGCATTGTAAGCTTTAGTATTTCCAACATGGCTGCGATGTAGGCAGTGGCTTGATACAGTTCTCGACAACTCCACAAAATATGCCGGATAGGACACTAAAAATTAGGCATCAATCCTGCATCTACGACCACCAGCGCCTGCTGGAGCTTTGGTCACAAAATGTTGTTTCTGGACTCGTAAATACAGCCACTCTTGACCACCTCCAAGCTGTGGAGTGCTCCGGAATGATGAAAACACTATAAAAGACTCAGGGACCAGTGTATGGGCAGGAGAAAGCGGTTGTGCATGATTAGAACAGAGGGGCTGCAAAGATGGACTAAAGGCAAAGCAACTCAAACTCTGTTCAAAATGAGAGCAGCAACTGCTGCGCCAACATCCTGACTGAGTGATGGCTACATTCATCCATACCAGTCAATGCTGTTAGCCTGGAGGGTCTAATATTATACCGCACCAATAGAAACAGTGAACTCAGTGGTAAGACTACAGGAGGGTAGTCTGTATGTGTAGATAAACAACAACTGGTCTAAAAATGCTTAACCGGTAGCCAGTTTCTGCTCTCCAGACATCAAGTTTCTGACTGTTAACTGCAGACCATTCTATCTGCCCAGAGAGTTTACCGTGGCTAGCATCACTGCTGTTTATGTCACCCCCAGTGCTAATACAAAAGAAGCCATGAAGATGCACATGCACACACAGAGGAGTTCTCATTATTGCTGGGAATTTTAATTAGGCTAACTTGAAAACTGTGCTCCCTCTTTTTTACTTTGCAACTCGGGGGCAGAACACTCTGAACATAGCCTTCTTTAACATCAGAGATGCATTCAGAGCAGGTCTCAGGTTGTCAGATCAACTATCTGTCATGCTAATTCCTGCATACACTGCCTATATAATTAGAACAAACAGTAAAGCAGGTCAGGGTGTGGATAGAGGGGGACATGGAGAAACTCCAGGACTATCTTGAATGCTCTGACTGGAACGTGTTCAATGCTGCAGCAACCAAGACAACAAGATACATATGAATGAGTATGCCATGACTGTGTCAGTCCATAACAAGAAATTGAAGATGTCAGCACCAAAAAGAACATCATCACCCGGGCCAACCAACAACCATGAATAAATGGGGAGGTCCGGAAAATGCTAAAAGCACGGAACTTAGCCTTCAAGTCTGGTGACAAAGAGGCACCGATGACAGCGCATGCCAACTTGAATTGTGCCTGAGATCAGCAAAGCGGAACCGCAGTGTGAAGATCCAAGATCTCTTCCATGATGCCAGCAACACCAGGAGGATGTGGCAAGGCACACAGCCAACCACAGACTACAACACACTCTCCCCCCCGATGGGTGTGGCTGATGCAGATTTCCTTAATGAAAAAATAAACAAGGTTTGGAAGCTTTGAGGCACTAAACGGCACTCCAGCAGTGAAAGCCATTCAACATCAGGGAGAGGAGGCACCCTGCCTTGATACAGCTGATGTGTGGAAGACTCTGGGGAGAGTCAACCCAAGAAAGGCCTCAGGCTCCAATGCTACTACATACCTTGGTGGGTTTTTAGGGATTTTGACGGTCAGCTGGCTGGTGTCCTCACAGACATTTTTAACATCTTTAAGTCTGTCACCATAATTCAGGTCCAAAAGCAGACCCCGATCACCTCATTCAATGACTACTGGCATGTTGCCCTGACTCCCATTATGATGTAGTGCTTTGAAAGGCTGTTAAAAGAACACATTGTCTCCAGTCTTCCCCAACATTCAACCCATTCCAGTTTTTCTACCAACGGAATCGCTCCACTGAGGACGCCATCTACTCCGCTCTTCACCTGAGCCTAGAACACAAAGAGGTGAACAACATCTGTGCGGATGCTGCTCCTGGACTTCAGTTCGGCTTCAAACATCATCATCCCACAGCATCTGATAGGTAAACTGAAACAGCTGGGCTTTAATACACCGCTTTGCAATTGGCTCCTAGACTTCTGCAGAGGGTGCAGAGATAACAGCCTGATCCTGAATGTGGAGAACACGAAGGTCATCGTGGGAAGAGCCTTCACAGCATCCGCTGCTGGTCCAGTAGATTTTGCAACAGCTTTTTCATCACTGCCATGATTGCTGAAATGTTGAAAAAATAAACTCTAAATCTGTCATGTACAGGAACTGAAAAAAGATTTCAAACCAGCACAGCTCAGTGACGTTAAAAACAAGCTTTATTTAAAAAGTACACAAGCACAGGGAGTCGGGGCGTGCTGCTTGCTCTTAAACAGGAAATCCCCTGTGGCAGAGACAACAGGTTAGTGGTTCGCTGATGGTAACGGACTAGAGTGAGAGAAGTTGGAACACTTGCCTGATTGCTGCACTTCAGAGCCTGAGGGACTGGCTTCAATGTTGGTGAACTGGTCCAGTACTTGGACTGTATTTGGGGTACAAACCGTTGGGTGGCCAAGAAACAGGCAGGTAATCCGTTGAGGGTTTTTCAGTTCATACACTGAGACGCAGATTTCCAGTGGCAGTACAGGTAGGGTAAAGGAATTCAGATAACTGAAGGGAAAGTTGAGTCAGGCAGTCGGGATAAGGAATTCTGGAATGCTTGTATGGGCTTGAGACAATCTTGCACTGCCAGCTGATCTGCATGGGGTTATATTGAAGTGAAAACAGGTGGGACCAGTAAGAGATAATTGGAGCAAGGAAGGAGGATCAGACCAGCACCAGTGCCGAGATTGTCAAACAATCAAGTCACAGACTCTGCATCACAATGATAACACCAAACCAAAGAACTCTACTCATTAAATGTCTTTCTCTACTGTTTTTTGCACCATATATATATTGTCTTTGCAACTGCTCTGAGCTTCCATATCATTGCGTTTTACACCATGTTGTTTACATTCAATCCCTGCTGCGCTATATGAAATGGAAATGTTCAATTCACTGCTAAGCTGCTGCACATTTACTGTCTAAAGGCTGCACAAAACTAAATTTCATTTGTATATACTCTGTGCCTTGGGTTGGGTAAGTTGCCCGATGGTTCCTCATAGGTGCTGTTTGTGTCTTTGGGTTGTAGTTTTCACCATGTTCCAATGGATGGATATTTGGTACCAGTGTCGCTGTGGTGTTGGCTTTTGAGGTTTTGCTTGTCTGGCCTGGCTCTGGTCATTCATTTGAGGGGGGCAGCAGCTTATTTATGGTTTTGGCTGTGCCCCTTTTGTGGCTCTCTTAAGTTGGTTTTCCTTGAGCTCCCCAGGGGACTGGGCTCTGGGCTTTCTGTAGGTTCTTTTTTTGGTTCTGCCCAGGGTGTGTGTGAGTGCGTTGGTGATTTGATTTTCTTTATGTGACATATTTGACTGTCTGATCTGGTGAACTGTAAAGTGCCTTGAGATGACATGTGTTGTGAATTGGTGCTATATAAATAAACTGAATTGAAATTGAAATATTCTTGTTTTGGGTGTTGTGTTGGGTTGGCTGTTGGGGTCTTTTTTGTTTAGGTGGTGTACTCTATGGGCGAAAGGTGGGGTACACCTTGGAGAGGTCACTAGTCAGACACACAAAGACACACAACCACACACGCACACAGACACTCATACCTAAGGACATTTTAGAGAAAACAATTAACCTAACATTCATGTTTTTTGGACTGTGGGAGGTAGCTGTGATACCTGTAAAGAAACCCACACAAGCACAGGGACAACATGCCAACTCCATGCAGGAATCAAACCCAGCACCCTCTTGCTGCAAGGCAACAGTGTAACCAAATGCACCACTGTGCAGCTCCCTGTCTGCAGTATGAAAAGATTAATCACAAATATGTAATCATAACTGTGTTATGCAAGTATCATATAATATTCAAATATACCATTCTTGAGAAAAATTGTTGAATATTTCACGACTGCACTACTGTGATCAAAGTTTGATGGATAAATCGGCCTGAAAAACAACCGAACACTGATCCAGCTGCTGCAGTTTAAAAACTCCCCCTGCTGACAGAATGCCTCTGACAGGTAAGAAGGTGCTTGTCCAGAGGGAGGATCCGACTTGGGTAAAGGTGTGTAAAGTGAGAACAGACTAAGGAGTAGAGACTGTATATATTTAAAAAATAAATGAGGTAACTGAAGAGCTTCAGACTGCTTCGGTAGGCTATGGGACAGCTAGTTTTTCGGTGCAGTCTCTCTGTATGGATATTTATATAAATAATCTCAAAGTCCTTGAACTTTTCTTCTGTCAACCAATGAATCCTGGTGAGGTGATGTAGTGAGATAATCTCTAATTATTTCAACCTAACATATGTCATCTCTAAACCTAAAGAAGCATACTGCAAGGAGCAAAGCAACAGATTCTGAGAAAATTACTGAATTATCCTATCTACATAGAGCACAAATACAATAGTGCTGAACTGAGCTTTTACCTCACTTTATCATCTCTGCCAAAGATGAGCAGAGTTCAATTCTTAACTAATACATACCAGAGTATAACATTTTTTGGGTTTTATTTTGCATTTTTATCTTTATTTTCCACTTTTGAGTCTAGATGAACTAATGTCTGGCACCCTTTTTTACTCTTGTTAAAGGTAGCCCTCTTCCGCCCATGGTTTAAAAGGCAGAGCACCTAACTACACTACCTTTACTTAGCTTATATGTAAACTCATTGATATGTCTATCCTTGCTCTCAAACTGATGCGAGTTGATACATTATCTCAATTTATGACTTCATTTAGGCTGCGGTAGGCAAAGAGTACTTCGTTTGCAGCTCAGAACAAGAAGGTAATGGGTATTTAGACTGAAATTACAAACCAGATTTTTTTTTTTAGAGTAGACTATATTGATATCTTTTCAATATGTATTTTGAATTCAAAGACTTTCTTACTTTGGTATGATACACAGTATTCACAAGGCATCTTTAAAGGCACATTTAAAGCCTTTCTAAAGAAACTGTTTTGAGTAAGAAGTGAGCCTTTTAGTGAGCCTAAGCATGTCCACCACCTAAATCGAACAAATAAATTAAGGCAGATTCTATAACAATGATAAAAACATTAATATGCAGATAAGATTAACTTCATTTTTCAGCAAGAAATACATTTCAGTGGCCATATGGGTTAAAGGGGCACCTCTAGTAATAAAATATTACTGAAGGTAAATAATATGAAACATATTAATTAACAATGTAAATTTGAAGAAAACATTAAAAAACTATATGATATAGCAGAATTTCAACAGCCTTAACTTGACATATTAATATAATTTGCCATAGGCTGAAGTTGTACTGTTTTTTTTCTTGTTTTTTTATTTGAGAATTTCTTTTAGGTCTAAAAGAAAGCTAGCTCAAAAATTCAACAAACACATTTGCCATAAAGAGAAAATATAACTGATCTGATGACACAATAAAGTACTGATATTAAAAACTCATAATAGGATACCAACATTTATTTCTCAAAATAACTCTACATTTACATCTGTTTCCATTTGTACCTCCAGATACAGCTAGATCCAGAGCAATAACATTGATAAATGTGTCCTAGAGTCTGTGCGTGTTTCCAGATGCAGCTTAGTGAACAGGAAATCAGATGTTAACTGAAGTTTCACTCAGGCTGCCTACAGGTTAAATGGTGTCACATTAAAGAGAAAGGGTTAAACGGACCCATATGGACACACATGCATAAACACAGAGGGACATCTTTTTGGACAAGGTGTACAATTACAAATACAAGCTTATAAACACTCTTTAAAAATTATAATTTTCAGAAAACAAAGTTTTTACTCTTAGCCACAGATTTTGTGAGAAACACACTATCAGGGTTATGAGGTGTCTGTGATGTTTTTAGGGTTTTATTTTTATCAGAATTAAATTAAACTTTTTTTTTTTATTGTAAACAACATTTTGTATTTTTCAGAGAACTTTATTGAGGAGTACAATAATGTAAAATATTCATACCGCTGGCAATTGTTTACCATAGCCTCCCCTTAGTTGAAAGCCCTGGATTTTTTTGTCCCTGGCATTTTGGTTGCTCTCTGGTTCCACTACTTTGGAAAAGATCAAAGGTGTTTTCACAACTGCAGCATTAGGTCGACCTATATTTAGGTCAAACTAAGTTTGCTTAAGCCCAGCGTACACTGTGCGATTTTCGGGGTGATTTTCCAGTCGTGCGAGAATCTTTCGATCGGGTCGACTTTCAGCATGATCGCGCATTGTGCGTTGTGTAGTGTACAGGGGGTTACGAGCAGCGATCAGCCTCTCACGACCACCTCCCAATCGGGAATCGTGAGGTCTTTGATTTTCTCCCGACCGTTGTGGGCAAATCGCTCAGGGCTCATGCTCAAAGAAAGATTCTTCTTCCTCTCAGATGTAAACAAAGAGACATGGCAGGGATGCAATGAGTGAAATGCAGTTCTGTCTGTAAAATTGTCAGGCGGTTGTAGCCACGTTTGCTCAGCCATCTCTGTTTTCAAAATATGTCGTCGCCTTTTGTTTTCAGGGCTTTCAGCACAAAATTGCACAAATTGCCAAGGCAGCGCATTTCACTCTACTGAGCTTAATATTCCCCTTCTATTTGTTTGGCTTCCAGATAGACAAGTCAGAGCAGCTCCATCTCACTCCGGAGCTCAGTCTGACGTGGTTTTTAGTCGTACAGTGTGAGTTGGTAGATCGCATGAAAGCATCGGGCCGAACGTAACTCGTGAGCTGTGAGCTCACACTGTACGACAAAACCCTGCAATTATTTGTACAGTGTGAGCAGTAGCTGCGTGCAACGACTGAAAAAAAATCGCACAGTGTACGCCCGGCTTTAGTCAGTATGAGAGCACAATTTGACTCTAATGACCTCCAGTCAAACTATGATGTGCAATAGTTGATGTCTGAAAATACCCATATTCAGGTGCAACCCCAAAACGAGGTGAACTCAACAAGTTTGAGTTAAAAGGACTCCTGTAGTTGCCTCACAGCTGCATTATGGGTTGGCTGAAAAAATGTTTCACAATAAACAAAAAATACTGAGGAAAGATGGAAACTTGTCATGGAGAGACTTGGACATCAAAAGAAATACGAGGTTGGATAGAAATCTGGTCGGAAGATTTTTATCATTAAGCAATTGTCCAGAACACACAGAAAGAGCAATATCTATGCTAATTTTAGTCAAAAGATTAAAGAAAAGTTAATTGTTTTATTCCACTGAGCAGTGGCGCATAAAATTCAAGAAAACTGAGAGCAGAAGATTTCAAATTGTGTATTGTGCGTGAAAAAAAAAACTGCAGTTATATTCTTGCAGAATTAGATTCTTGCAGAAACTCCAATTATGGATCCAGTTGATGTTGAGACCTATCTGACTCCACCAGCAAGCATCATTAGCAATTAAGTTTCTGTAGCTGCATCAGCTAAAGAAACGTTTAACCAATCTGATTGAATTGTCTCCAAAAGTCATCCTGCCTAAATGAGAGGACTTGTTTTGAACCAACCTTTAGTGTATTGTACATTATCAAACATCCACACCAGACAGCATTAGACTAAGGGTTAAAGGAAAAAAAAATAGTTTCAGGTATGTTGAACCAATGTTGGCTTTGTGTTCTCTGCTGCGTCTCTTGGTTTCCAAGCAGTGGTTCCCCCTTGAGGCCTGGAAGGAGAGGTTGGCCTGTCTGATGTCCTGCTTGGTCCCTTTGCTGAGGTTGGACTTTCTGGTCCCTTTGTATGAGGAAAAATCCTGTACTGTATACACGGGCATGCCCATGCATATGTATATACTGTACCACTGGACATACTAAATACTACATATACAGCTACAGATTTACTGTATACCACCCTGAAAAATATTGTGTAATCACTATAGGCTTTGCCTTCCAACCACATGGATAACTAAGGGATAGCCTTTGCTACTGTTTCCTTTGTTTGTTTTTTTATGTTTACTTTGGTTGTCTGTTGTCTTCTTTTTGTTGTTATGCTCTCTGTTTTCTTTCTTTTTCTTCTCATGCAGGTTTGGAAGCAGACTTCTATGAGTTGCTGTAATCATAAGTTTTCCCTCATTCTGTGTGTGTCTCTCTCTCTCTCTGCTTAAAAAGCCAGTGTTTAAGTCTGTGAGAATTTGTTTTTGTATGTTGCAAGTGTATGATAATTGAAAACACATGTTTACCTCTAGGACACGCACTCCAGCAGCTGAAAATTCCTCCGCTGCATATTAGTGGTTTATGTCAGCCCCTTGTGTTTGGACACACTGCCATGACATCTGAATCCTGAGGGGACACTTGGGGTCTTCTCAGTTTGTGTTAATGCTGTTTATGATGGCACGGACTGGGGGAGGGAATAAAGGAGAACCAATCAGAAATAGAAGGTGGCTTTTAGTGATGTTTTATAAATTTGTAACCCCTGACAGTACTTGCTGGTTTGAGTAGCTTTCTTACATCCTGCATGTAAGAAGTACAAACTGCTGTTTATAGTAATTTAATGTGACAGCTGAGAAACTAGTGTTATTTCTTATTTGCATTTAAGCACAGGTTTTGCTGATCATTTTACTATACCCAAGTATATATATATATATATATATATAGTAGTAGCCATTCAAAATTTCCTCACCTTCCTTAATGGGGCATTGGCTGGTCATTGGCTTCCTTTTTAAACATCAATCTTTGTACTAAAATATTCTCTCTTTCATCACCTGGTCAGACTCTGTAATTCAGTGAAAGGATGGAGTCAGACTCATGCACGCTTAGCAGTGTAAATTGAAACTCCAGTGTTTTATCCAGACAGTTTTTGTTCACTTTAAAAAGGATAACTAGAAAAGAAAAATGAACATTTGCACAGTGACATATTAAACTAGATTAGACTTTAGAAGAACAACTTTAGGGGAACAACTGTGGAGAGAAACAAAGAACGCAATGTGCTTTGGTAATATCTCTTTTCACCCCGATAATGTTTTCTTTACTGGCACTGCAATATCAATGAATATCAAGGGCCCTTTCTTTCTTTGCTCTATTCTGCCTCAGCAGCTCCCCTTTTTCTCCATTTGACGTCAAACTGTACAGCTGTGAAATGTGCTGCCTGGATATGGCAGCCTCACAAAACCTAATAACACATGTCAAGAGTCCCTGACTCAAAAACGAGTTGTGTAACGTCAGGGGATCATATCATGTTCTATTTTTAACTGCTTTGGCAGCAGACAGCCTGTTACACAATAAATGGCCCAAGACATTCTTAATTCACTCAAGTTTTATGAATACTAACTAAATCAGGAGTCCAAAGACCTTTTTTTTCATTCTTATTATTTCCTTTTAAGATTGAAGGCCTCATCCATATAAATGAGATTATCTATAGCATTGGTTATGGTAAGACTCTCAGTTAAGTCTTTTTCTTCTTCTGATTTTCAAAATTCTAAACAGGGAGTTTTAGTTAATCTCTAAAATAAGAACAAAGGTATTTATATTTTGTGACACAATTGACTGGGATAGCTGTGAGGAGTAGAACAGGGTGAGTGGCTGAGCTTTGGATCACTGATTGACTGATACAAATTTTGATGGCTCTAGACAGGGCTATTGCTAACACGGTAATACGTCATAGTCAGTCCAGGGAGCCTTGCAAATAGAAGTATGAGGCAGACTTTTTCCAGAATGGCTGGACTTGGTTGTGCGGCAAGCAAGGAGATTGAAGGTCCGAGGTGATTAGCCAAAGGAAGTATTTGACAGAGACAAGGCAAGGAATAAAAAAAACACGAAAGAGACAGGTCGAGAGAAAAAGGAATAATAGATGGTCTACTCACATAATCAGCTCTCAAGAATCTGGCAATTAAATATTGCAAATGTTAGGAATACATAGTCCTTCTCTCTCCCTTGTCTCTTTGAAGTGCCTTGAGATAATATGTGTTGCAAATTAGCACTATATAAATAAACTGAATTGAATTCTCCCACATGCAGCAACTCCTGGTAATTGTAACTGCCACAGGTGGAGAAACCGCTTAGATTTGATTGCCAGATTTTATTGCCAATGCTGCAGCAAGAGTAGTGCCAATTTCCAGAAATCTGGTTTTATATAAAAGCTTATATACTTGTGACTGTGTACATAAGCCAGTAATGTGCTTTTTTCCTTTATAAAACTCTTGTTGGTAATTTTGGGATGTCATTTTTAAAATTGATATGTTTCTAAAACACCTTTAAGTATCTTAACAAACTGAGATCAAAATAGCTGCAGCGGTATGGCTTCCCTTCGTGGCGAATCATGTAAAAATGTATCCAACTAATCTTCGCGGTTTGCCTGCCGGTCAAGGGGTCACCGCTCATTCCCTGGCAGTCTGGTGGGAGTGTCGGTACACCCTGACAGGTCGCCAGTTCGCTCAGGGCAAACACAAGATAGACAATGCGATGTACAAACCGAACACAGGAGCACAGGTTTTTCCTTTACACTTAAGAACAATTTAGAGAAGCCAATTAACGTAACAGTCAGGTTTTGGGAGTAAGGGAGGAAGCCGGTTTACCCGGAAAGAAACCATGCATGCACTGGGAGAGCTTGCAAACTCCATGCAGAAAGACCAAGTGTCGGCAATGAAACCCGGAACCTTCATGCTGTAATGAAATAAAGTAAAATATGGAACCTAATTTTTAGGCTTTGAAATTGCTGACAGCATTTCTAGGTCAAATACACAGGTTTTAAGATAGGAGTTAAAAGCTCAAAAGGTTGAACAGAACAGCTTTGCAGTACAGCTTCCAATTTATTTAATGCTGGGTACCTCCTTTGTTGCACATAAAAAAAAAGAATTCAGATTAAGGGAATTCGAAAAAGAGCTGATTCTGAGTATGTTTCCTGTGACTCCATAAACTTCTGCATGCAGTGGTCAGAAAATGAGTGCTTCAAAGACTTTAAAGGGAAGTATTTCCTTAACTTCCTGGGATCCATACTGGGTGAGAAGTTTTTTTTTTCTTTTTTTATCCTAAGAATTGAAATAATTATAATTTTAAGTTAACTTTGAGGAGGCTGCCAAGGCATATGTAAATCTAGTGAAGAATCTCTCGACAAGCTCGGGTTCTCTAACAAAAGCCTGGGAGCTTAAGGGTTCTGCGTAGTACCTTTGCTAGAACTGCATTTTTCTGTCCTGAGATGTCTGATTTATTTCCAGGGATCAGCTGTAACCACTCTTCAAGTTTTGGGGGTCATGGCCCCGAGTGTCCCTATACCCACAGGCACCACTGATGCCTTGACCTTCCAGGTTTTCTCCTGCTCTTCTCTGAGCCTCTGGTATTTCTCTAGTTTCTCTTGTTCCTTTTTCCTGATGTTACAGTAACTCAGTGTTGCTACGACAACAGCTTTCCTCTGCTTTTGATCCACCACCACAATGTCCGATTGGTTTGGCATTATCATTCTCTCTGTATCTGTAAGTTTCACAGGATCTTGGCTCAGTCATTCTCTACCATCTTTGGAGGTTTTTCCTACTTTTATCTTGGGGTTTCCAGTCCATACACTGCACAGATGTTCTTGTATGCTATTCCAGCCACTAGGTTATGGCGCTGCATGTAAGATTTCCCTGTCAGCATCTTAAACCCTGCAGTTATGTGTTGGTTTGTCTCAGGGGCCTCTTTGTGCAGCCATGATTAGTGCATCTGTGCTGTCCTTCAGTCCGGCTTTATCTAGCCATTAGCAGGATTTCCTAATATCCGCCACTTTGGTTATGTTTTGGTGGTAAATCCAATGTAGGGGCTTATCCTCCCATGATGGAACCTCCAGTACGTCATCTTCTGCTCCCCATTGTCTGAGATATTCACTGAGCATGTCATCTGTTGGAGAAACAGGTGAGTCACCTGTCGGGTTGGCACGCCCTCCAAACAGGGATCTGTAGGGAAACCTGAAGTCTCAGCCACACACAGACACCATGACATGTAGTTTCTGGAGAGATGTGTACAGGCTCTGTAGGTTTAGCACAAATCAAAGAGTGGTGACAAACACACAAAAACTCTTCCATCCTCTAATAAAATACGTATTTTTATGTTATATTAGACGGACTAATCTCATTTGGTAATTTTTGTGGGTACACAGAGTTTATACAAAAACCCTGAAGCTTAATGCTGCTTTGAAGCCCCTGCCAAGTTGGCTCATTGACCCTCAGTGTCACCAGAGTTGAAGGCTAAGTTCTGTGCTATTAGCGTTTGTCAAACTTCTTCAGTCCCTCAGGGTTGTTGATTGGCTCGGGTGATAATGTTCTATGTGGTGCTTATATCTTTTGTATATTACATAGTTGACCTCTCCCACTTAAAACACTTTACTTAAGCATTGTGAAACTACAACCCCGTTTGTATGTAAAAGGTGGATTCGGCACAATTGTGCCAAATTTGGACCAAATGTTCAAAAGTGATTTCATTGATTCTTAAGTTTAGATTTCCTCAAATTTTCATTCAAGCACTGTTTTTTTCAATTAGCTTGAAAGTCCACTCCATGTGTAGCCGCTAAGTGCTCCTCTCCTGTCACTCTTTACGCAGGTAAATAAAACTTATATTTTCAGCCCACTCCTACACTTCTAATATATAATTGCAAAGCTTATCTTATTGGCTAACAAAATATGTCCATCAAAGGTCAATCGGTCATTATGTTGTCAAGCTCCAGCTGAACAAAGGCTATGTGACGCATGGTCCTTTTTTTATGTAGAGGAATTTTCCATATTATTGTGGATGGCCAAAGTGGAAGTTACACTCAAAGTATGGAGTAAATAGGTTGGCAAATACTTCCACGAAATGCAGATGATCTAAAATGGCGGATAAGTATTATTATGGAAATGGATTATAAGCTTATATCTTTACGTTTTTGCTTTTTAATAGCAAAAAAAATTATCACTAAATCTAAATTTAGTTTTTGGGAAATACACCAGGGTATTACGGACTAAATGAGCCTATTTTTTTGCCATTGTCATATGTGTTTTGGATTGCCAGAACAGAAAAACAAGGTAGGATCTGAAAATTATGAATCCTAAATTGATGACAAATTATTAGATATTGGTTATTGTAGTGTATGGTTGGCTTACATTTGAGTTGAAGCTAATTTTCCTTAGGAGTGCCTGATTCTAAAGAGGTATAATATGTTTGGTTTCACTTTGATTTGAGAGTGATATCTGATGCTGAAAATATTTTTGTGTAAAAACGTACCGATATCGGGCGGTGGACGTTAAGAGGTTAATTAACTTCCTCTAATTCATCCTCTAGAACCTCTGAAGCAAAGATGTCACTCAATTACACAGTTACTATTTATCTATCAAAGATTTTATCTGTTTTAATAGACATCCTAACACGAGAACCATGCCTTTGTCCTTACAGTTAAGTGTGATATTGTTTCTGGAAAGTTTTTTTATCATTCTTTTGCAAGCATGTTTTTGAGGTCAAAACAATGATGTTGGTCAACTAGGTATTAAGGCTAGAGCACACAACTTCAGTCCAACTCTGCAAGCCAAGCTCCAATATATTTTTTATTTCTGAGCATACTGACTGCATAAATGCTCCCTCTACAGAATACCAACCTCATAAGAGTACTTATAAGGAAGTATATACTGCAAATTCCTCCAGGATAAAAAGGCTTGGCGGAACGGTATATATGTAGTTTCTGCTCCAAAAATCTCAAAGAAGAAGTTGCTAACCAGTATATATTTTTCTGTAATTGTAAGCACACATCATGGGTAAAATAATTTTTTTTTATTTTTTTTTTTTATTAAACATTAATTTACAATCTACTCAACTAGCTATAAACACATACACTTACCTGGGGTCTGCCTTTCTTGGAGCCATGGAGAATTGCGGATGGTCTGCTCGTTTTGGTCTTTAGCAAAGTAAATACCCAAATAAAGTCAATTATCATCAAATCTCACTTAACTACCTTAAAATTGGCATTGCCTTGATGTTTGTCCAGAATTATGATTTCTGTGTTTGAGGCTTGACATTATAGATATGCTTCTCAAATTAGGTCTTGGTAATGACCAATGACAAATAATGTTTTTGAAAAAGAAGAGTAATGGATATAAACAGTTTAAATATAACCAAATGGCCTTGTCTATGGGGGCCTTTGTTCTTACAGCTTTATTATTGTCATTAGCACTCTGAGTCAGAGTGTGGGCATCATTGCTTGTGAGGATTAGTGGTGAGAGAGGAAGGCGCAATTGTGAGGTGACGTAAAGAGATTAAAAAACCCAAGGGGTTTTCAAAGACAATGTCATTTGTGAAGGGACTGGGCAACACATTGGGGCTTATATTTGCATCAAAACAACAGGCAAAGCTTAGCAAATGTAGCCCACCTCTCTGATCACATGTCCATCTAACTCCAGCTTATATGATGTATATGTGTTTGTTCTTATATTTATACATAGTGGAATGTACACAACAGGTTATTTTCGGAAAATTGTCTGTTGTAGGACAGACTAAAGCTTGCACGCCTAATGCCTTGGACGCCTACATGGGCAATTGCTTTTTGGGGGTCAGGGGCGTTTAGCTTAAGGTGTAACTCTGAGTTTAGGTTGTTGGGGTTACAGTTAGGTTGAGTATGAACCTGCTATGGTTAAAGTCCCAGTGTTATCCTGGAAAGAAATTAATGGAAAGGCCCTGCAAAGATATTGAGACCAGATTGGGTATGCGTGTGTGTGTGTGTGATAATAAGGGAGCAGAGAATTGTAGCACCCCGTAATGTTTGTTTTTGTATAAACAATTTGCTGTTCTTACCCTCCCTTTCCTCCACCTCCCCTGAGTCTTTCTTTATGCCACGTAATGAAATCCATCCATCCCAATTAGGAGGTGTCAGAGTTTGTTGCAGTATGGAGGGTTTGGAAAACTAGGGTGTGTTTGTCTTACTTATGGAAAGCAACTGTACAAATATGTCTATGTGAGACTATCCTAAGCCCAGCGTGGTTTCCATGTGTTGGTTCTCTTGTCCACAGTTATATAAATAATTGTTTGAAAAATATCCATCCTGTACAAGCCATTAAAAATTCCAAATTATTAAAATTTTTTAACTCCGAAGAGTTTGATTTTCTTTCTAAATAGAAATTAAGATCTATTTCCTAAACCTACTAGAAGGGGCAAAAATATAGTCTCCTTTAACAAGGTATTTGACTACCAAGCCTATGAAAAATGTTATTCTGTGCAAAAAAAGAAGCCTTTTTAAAGAGTTTTAAATTGCAGATATCAACCAATAATGTTTTTATTATTCTAAAGCATGTGGGAGAACGAAACAAAACACTACATTTCTGGAGTGAAGAGAAAATGTTGCAGGGTTTCTAAGTGTCTGTTTGCATATACAAACCTAAAACGTGTAATTATGACCCTCTGTGCTCTCCCAACATTAGATGAAAACCTGAGGCATACCATTTCCTTTAGAATAGGCCTAGATAGTTCACCTTTTTGGATAATTCTTTGTATCAAAACAGCTATTTTTATGAGAGCTCAAAGGTTTCTTAGGGATCCTGTAACATTGAATGACTATCTTGAGGGCAACTCAGCTTACCAAGCTAATTTCACATTTTCACCCACCAGAAGTTCTGGGTGAGGAGGAGGAGTAGCAACAATCTTTCACTCTGACTTACTGATTACTCCCAGGGCAGTTCAATCATTACAACTCTCTTGAACATTTTAAGGCACTTAATTTCACAGATCCAAATTTACCCAAAGCAAGAAAACCTCTTTCTTTTTGCTTTAGCTTTTATACATCCCGATGCACCAGGTCACTTACTCTGAATTTTTAGAATGAGTTTTGAGAGTTCCTTTTTGATTTGTTATTAAATACTGACAGGGTCATCAGTAGTGGGAGATTTTAACATCTGCTGGGAAAGGCGATAGCTTAAGAGTAGCCTTTAAAGGAATAGTACCCAAAACATGATGACACGCCTTCATTTTCTACTCACCCCCATGCCAACACCTGGAGTACTTTTTCTTTTTGATATCTCAAATGCATCTGGAGATTCAAATTTTCTTGCTGTCTGCTGACATTCTAAATAATGGAGGTCTATGGTGACCGAGACAGAAAGGTCCATAAGTCCACAAAAACGGTCAATATTCCTCCATAATTGGTCGCCCAATGTATTCCCTAAGTGTCCTGAGGGTAGCATCCAGAATTTACTAAAAACAATTTGAATGTTTTTAGAGCAAAATGTAGTGTATAGGATTTCCTAAAGCGCCATTACGCGCCGCATCACGCACGCTACCGAAGTCCAAACCAGATGAAAAGCGCATATCCAGCGTCTGCTCTTCGCCTAAATAATGCAAGCGTAGTAGAAGAAGAAATGTGCTGTTTACCTGTGCAAAGAAAGAAACAAATGAAAGAAAAATGTCTGAGGACTCAGTGTTGGTGAAGAGCATGAGTTCTTGCCACCGCGCGTCTGGTTTGGTCTGCGCTCGGCTTCCTGTGAAGGCCGGATCGTGAACGCATTTTCAGGAAATCCTACACTACTGACTGTTTATGCTCTAAAAACATTCTGAATGCTTGAAACGAAGTAAATTCCGGATGCTACCCACCCAGGAAATCCTTGGAATACATTGGACGAGCAGTGCATGGAGAGGGAATTGATTCGTTTTTTTGTTGTGGACTTTTATGGACCTTTTCTGTCTCGGGCCACTTACCTCCCTACTATTTGAAATGTCAGCAGACAGCAAGAAGCCTCCCAGATTCCTTGGCAGATGCATTTTGAGATATCAAAAAAAGCAAGTACTCCAGAGCGTTGTTCAGCATGGGGGTGAGTAGAAAATGAAGGCTAATCGCCATGTTTTGGGTGTAAATTAATATTCCTTTAATGCTATTTTAGACACTATTGGCTTTTGTTGTTCAAAATGGGAATAATCCCGCACACATTCTCATCTTACCTTTCATACTTTTGATCTTGTGCTGACATATGGTATATAGAATAAGAAGAAATAATAACAGTATTTCTCACAACCCCCTGTCCTCTCTGACCACACTTCTCTCTAATAACAACCTTCAGGATTACTTTTTGCAGAGTTCTGAAGGTTCAATTTTAGTGCAGATCTCTTTACTGTGATAGGGCAGTGTTATACATTTTAAAAGCATCTTCACTTTTCTCCTTCTGGGTCGCTAGGAGCAGTGCTGCAGAGTGCAAAAGCTAAGTTTATTCCCCTTCACAGGTTGATGATTTTGTTGATGGGGTTGTTAGTTCTCTGCGTACTGCCTTAGACAATGCAGCTCCTTTGAAAGTGAAAAGCCTGTTAAAAATAGAAAAGCTTGCTCCTTGGTTTAATGCAGAGCTGCGCACGCATGCTAGGAAACTGGAGAGAAAATATAGCTCCCACAGGCCTACGGGAATCCTACCTATTCTGGAAAAATAGTTTACTGCTTTATAAGAGAACCCTTTTGTAAAACAAGAGCAGGCATATTTCTCCTCATTAATAGAGGAGAAAAAAGAAGAATCCTAGATTTATTTTTAATACAGTTGCCAAACTCCTCACCCAGAGCCATAGCTTAGTTGAACCGGCCATCCATTCCACCTGCTCTTAGAAGTAATGATTTTATGGGATTCTTTAAAAATCAGATCATTAGCACTACTCTATCTGCGATTGGTTTTTCTCTGGAGGGTGGGGCAAAAGTATCTGAGGTATTCATGGAATCTGAACTGGGTTTAGATTATTGTCTTTATCTAAGCCTTCAACTTCGTATGTTAGATCCAGTTCCAACAAGGTTATTTAAGGTGGTTTTCCCTTTGATCTCCTCCCTCCATTTTAGATGTGATTAATCTATCTCTGTTACAGGAATATGTACCAAAAAAGGCTTTAAAGGTTGCTGGAATTAAACCTCTGCTTAAGGAACCGTCTCTTTCTTGAGATGACTTGTGTTGTGAATTTGCGCTTTATAAATAAACATTTAGGACTTTTGTGGTAGTTCACCTTTTCACAGTGCAAACACACTAAATATGCAGGCAAAACTGCATTGGCTTAGATTAAAGCATCTATACATAGGAAGTGGTTGGCCTAATTTAATTCAGAGCCAACTAAAAAATAAGAAAAAAAAATGCTGATTATGTTCCTCCAGATGTTAAAAAAAGCCATGTTTTTTCCAGACAACATTCATTAGTGTAGTAAATGGCAATTGGCTATATAGTTGTTGTAATGTTGTGTTAGTATTAGTGTCATTGTGTTAGAAGGCTATTATTAGAAATAAAAAAGAGTGGGACCGCTAGTAAGCGCAAAAAAAAAACTAAGCAATATTTGCTTACTTACCAGATGGGCAGTGCAATCTACATTACAAAGCTACTTGTAAAGACTGTCATTCCCACCCTGCTTGACTTACTTACAAATGTGCTGTAAACAGAGATGATTAAATATTGCAGGCGTATTGATCTTGTTGTGCAAAATGATATCCTGCAGATAATGAATAAATGATTATTTAACCTATTCAAAATCGGAGGTGAAATCAATTTAGTGTTCTGAGTTGAATAATTTTAGCTCTAATCTGCTTACTTACCAGGGTTTATGTCTTTCACCTCTGGATGATTCCTGGACCGGCTGTTAAAATCCAGGTATCCACACCAATTTAGTGACCTAGGCTAGGCTATCAGCAGAGCTATTCATTATCAATCAAAAAACTATGTATCTCTGTTTATTCACACTGTTACCAGATGAGGGTGGATCTAGCCTGAGTGATAAACCATTCTGTATATGAAACACAACCACTGAATGTCTTTATTCCAATAATTCAGGATAACAGAAATCTAACACCTATGCCATCACTAGACGCTATTAGGAAATAAACACGAGGTAGACTAAATGACTAGTTTGAGAGAAAAGGAATAAAACCCTGAGAGTCTGTTTAACTGGCTTCTGAGATTGTCCAAGATAGGCCAGATGTTAATACATTCAATAATAAACAGTGCAATTAAAACAACATAAAATACATTCAGTTTAAAATGATAAATGGTTAAAATGCATTATTAAATTGCAAATTTTGCAAGACCCTCAAAGACTTGTTAGTTTGCCTTCAAAATATCCACCTCCACTACATTTATCATTGTAAATTATATGCACCTTTTGAGGTTGTTAGCTGGATGAAGAGACCTGTCCACCCCATAAAATCAGTAAGAATCCAACTACTAATTTAGCCAAGACTTAAGAGCTGTCAAAAGACACTAGAGACACAATCGTACACCCTCCCAAGCTCGTCAGGTCTCAATGATCCTAAAAAAGGTTAGAACTCAGTCCAGAAATACACAAGATATAGTACTACACAGGATATATATATATTTATATAGGAGTAAAGCTCGAGGTTTCAGTGTTGTCGTGTCATTGGGCAAGAAACATCTCCTGTATTGCTGGCTGATGATGGTCGGAGGTCCAGGTGCCTGTATATGGAAGCCTGACCTCTGCCAGTTAGCCCCAGGGCAGCTGTATGTACACTCTGAATGCATTCCCTTACAGAATCAAGGTATGCGAATTGAGCCCCTGACGTCATACTAAAACGGTAACTTAGCTATTTCTTTCAGGTGTTATGGACCAGCGACATATTGAAAAGCTCTTGGACAACAGACTTGGACCCGAGTTACCCCAAAAAACTTGCAGCTGGATCTGTTGTAATGTAAGGTGGTCTTACAGAATATCAGTCTAGGAAGAATGCATATTAATGGCACACTTTTCTGATTCTCAGTTCTAAAACCTTTTTAAAGTCATGTGTTTTGTTTTCCCTTCACATAACAACAGTGCTTTACTTGTTTTTAACATGAAAATTCCAGGACAATGGATCGAAAACAATGGCTATAATGTGAGAAAATGTAAAACGCATCCAATACCAAAAAATACAGCACTGCAGTATTATAACAATTGCATTGTAAATAGAATACATTTAAATCTTTATTGATTTTTTTAAAGCTATAACCGAGCCAAATTATTGCATAACAGTACAATTTCTATACATTGGTTTCAAACTTAGGGTCCTGTGGCCAAAAGCCCCTTTCTCTTAGAATGTTTCAACCTGTGACGACTCCACATCACCACCACCTGGCCCAACATGCTTGTCGAATGTGTTGTTGTTTCCAGAGGAAGATGAGTGAATTACTTCCATTTTTTAATCTGAAACATCTTTTTACCCCCCAGTTTTTACCTTGAAACTCTAAAAAAACAAACAAAAAATTCTACTTTATCTAAAGCCCATTTTTTTACGGTTTATTAAAAGTATCATGCCTTGTGGAGTGACTGGCATTAGGATACAAGAAGACAAACAGAAACAGCTGCCAAAAATAGCCCCCTTTAATCTTCAGTACTTCTATTTTTTTTCTTTTTGTAAAAGGGCCCTTTATTTGCTAGTGAAAAGCCAAGAAAATCAGGAAATATCTAATCTACTATTTAATCCTGTAGATCCGTTTGTAATGTTATTATTTTCTAAAAGAACAAAAGTAGTCAAACTCATCCGACTTTTTAGAGCGTACACAGTTCTGGTGGAAGAAAGTATGAGTGGATAACAAGGAGAAGAAGGAGTTAAAAAAAACTGGAAGAAAGCTCAATGGGGACCAGCTGTAGGGTACTGGGCAAAGGCCAGGGAACGTTCTGCATGGATAAAAGGAAGAAGATATACCCCCAGGAGAGGAGCAAAGGCTGGGGAAGAAAAGACTGCAGATTAGATTTAGACCAAGAAACACAGAGGGGGGAAACACAAGGAGATACTCAGAGGCAGAAAAGCAAATACAGAAATAAACATTACCAACAGGAGAAGGAAGAGAAAAGTGATTCCAGCATAACCTGAACCTAAGGGCTTACTGTACAGCTTCCATATCTGCTCATAGATTTGTTCAGTTTTAACTGGTTTATTTTCTAAATTTTATGAATAGAATGTGTTCTATGGTTGTACAAATCCCATCATTACTTGAATGTTTCCAAAGACATTTAGGTGAAAGGTAAAGACCACATTGAATTATGGCATTCAGATATTCTTAGAGGTGTTACAGCTGAAGACGTGCATAATATTGGCCTGTTTTTAGTTTTTTTATCAGGGTCTGATGTATCAAAAATTTACATAAAGAGTTAATTAGGCAGAAAAACATGTCAAAGGTAGGATGGAGGGAACCAAATGCAGACATGAGGAGGCTAAGATGAGTTTTGCTGGATTAATGAAGGTCCAAGGCAACAAAAAGGTTGCAAAGTTCAAAAATAAAATAAAGAAAACCGAGAACCAGGAGACGTCAGGGAAAACACACATGAGGAGCAAAGAGACAACGAGAAAGAATGCACTGAGGAACTGGCACAGTGAGAGTATATATAGGAGACAACAAATACTGGGGTAATCAGCTGACAGGACGAAGGCGTGGATAGAAGCAAATAGAGGATGGGGGAGAGGCACAAGAGGGCAACAGAGAGCAACACAAAAAACACAACAATGCTAAAAAATAACTAGAAATGGCACAAAATGGAAAAATAACAATTACTAAGAAAACAGAATGACATAAATAAAAATGTAAATGAAAACTGAAAAAGTCCACAAAGGACAGGATCATGACAAAACAGTAATTTTAAATTCTCGATGAAATTTCTCATATGTACTCCCGCTGGCAAATGTACCCCAATTTGCCCTAGGTGTTCCATATTTCATCATAATAGCTCTCTGCAGAGCTGTTGAGAAAGACAATAGTATTGTTGGACTTTCAATAAACAATGTTCAACAATAGGATTCACTTTAAGCAGATGGTGTTTTAATTTTTCTAAATTCTACAAATAATTAAATTCCTAAACAAGTTTGGATAATCTCCAGAGGTGGGTGAGGATAATCGATGATTCATCTCCAGAAATCTAGTGGAGGGTCACTGTCATGGGGTAACTACAGTACATGCCATCAGAAAAGCATCACACACAGCACAGATAAACTAAAAATGACTAAGCACTTATTCTTATTGTTACATCTGGCAGGCTTAAAGCACGCCATTTGTTCTGCCCGACCACTAAACAGGTGAGTCTAATCTGTATCGTGAATTAAATTGTGCAGATTGAACTGAACTGATTCAGTGGACACGGGGCCTGGCTGAGAGGGAGGAAGCAGGGAGGTCGGTTTGGAGAAGCCTGTTGGAGTAGTGGAGATATCTTCAACAGGAGACAGTTGACAGAGAAGATTGATAGCAGTTGGCATAAACTGTTTTGCGACTGGGTAAGAATGGCTTATCAGGAAATAGAGGAAGATGGGGAAATGAATTCTGGCGACTGGACAACCTGTAGCCAACAGGAGAAGAGGAACGGGGCAAATAGGAGAGGGGTTTTAGGGTGGATGTTGAGTCAAGGAAGTAAACGTAGTTTGGAAGAGAACAGTTCTGATGAAGGCAGTGAGTTTGTGCGGAAAAGAGCTTTCAAGAGAAGAATGTAAAATCATCTTCAAATTTAGAAATGGAATCAAGAAATGGAAAAAATTGAAAAAAATGATGATCTTGAAAATTTAAATGTTTCATTTTGTAGATTTGTTCTAGAGGCTTCAGAGAAATTGGTAAAAAAAGAAGTCAGGTCAGTGTAAAAGTAAGATTCTAACAAGGTGGACAAAGGAATGTGAAAAAGCGATAAAATCTCAAAATAAAGCTTTTAAATCATTAAAAAGGAATCACTGCTTTCAAAATCGTATTGAGCATAAAAAATTATGAGCAAATTTAAGGAGAACCATAAAAAAGTGCAAAAAAAGAATACTGGAGGAAATGTTGTTGCTCAGTAGGAAGGGACTCAGACATTGTTAAAATATGGGGGATGATAAAAAGATGAACGGAATAAAAAGAGAGTATGGTTACCCAGTCTTAAATAATGGACAAACTATAGCAGCAAGACATGAGGAGAAAGCAGAGATGCTGGCTAAAACTTTTCTAACAATTCACAGCTCAAATAATATTAGTGAAGAAGGGAAAAAAGGGAGGGAAAAACAGTAAGGGAGAATGAAGAGTTACAACAACAAGAAGATTCTAATGACTTATCAAACAGACCTTTTACAATGATAGAACTAAAACGTGCTCTCCAGAAAACCAAGATGTCAGCACCAGGAAACGATCAGATTTGTTACGTAATGATAAGCCAACTCAGTGAAAATTCAAAGAATTTATTAATAGAACTATATAATAAAGTATGGGAGGATGGGAAACTGTCATAGAGCTGGAAGGAGGCTGTGGTGGTGCCAACTCGCAAACCAGGAAAAGATTCTACAAACCCAGGAAATTACAGACCAATCGCTTTAACATCAAACATATGCAAAATAATGGAGAAAATTATAAATGAATGGTTAACATACTATATGGGGAGAAAAATGATATATAGCCAAATGCCAAAGTGGTTTTAGGAAAAGAAGAAATACAATGGACCCAGCTGTATGTTTAGAACATGAAATTAGAAAGGGACAAGTAAACAAAGAAAGTGTAGTGTCTGTCTTCTTTGACATAGAGAAGGCATATGATATGATGTGGAGAGAAGGACTGTTAATTGGACTGTCTCAATTAGGTATCAAAGGATGAATATATAGATGGATTAAGGATTTTTTTTACAAGGGAGATTAATACAAGTTAGAATAAGGAAGAATTACTCAAGGAAATATATTATAGACAACGGAACACCTCAAGGGAGTATAATAAGTCCATTATTATTCTCCATATTAATAAATGAGGTTTTCAGGGAAATAGCGAATGGAATGGGATTTTCACTTTTTGCAGATGACGGGGCAATGTGGAAGAGTGGAAGAAATCTAAAATTTATTGTAAGGAAACTACAAGATGCCTTTTACAAAAATAGAGGAGTGGTCATATAAATGGGGTTTTAAATTCTCTGTAGAAAAGACAAAGACAATGTTTTTTACAATGAAAAGAATTGGTACTGACGTAAAACTAAAGTTGTATATTCAAGAATTAGGAAGAGTTAAACAATTTAAGTTTTTGGGGTTATGGTTTGACGAGGGTATAACATGGAGCATACATATCCAGAAAGTACTGGACAAATGTAGGAATGTGTTAAATGTTATGAGATGTTTGGTGGGAAGGGATTTGGGAGCTGATAGAAAAGCATTGAAGGCAATTACCTGTGGACTAATTAGATCAGTACTAGTATATGGGTGTGTTGTGTATGGATCAGCATCAAGTACATCTCTAAAATATTAGACAACATCCAGTCTCAGGCTTTGAGATTATGTACAGGGGCTTTTTAAAAAACTCCAATTATTAGAAAAGAAAAACAAGGATAGGGGTTGTAATTTGAATTTACATAGTATACAGGCATATATTCATAGTTACTACAGTTTCATTCAGATATACAGATGCATCAAAGAGTTTAGTTAACAATATAGGAGTATCTTTTATTGTCCTAGAGTTTCCTATTCTAGTAGGAAAGAGAACCAGTGATAATATCTCAGTATACACATCAGAAATGCCAGCAATTATGTTTGCAGTACAATGGGTAGAGGAAATAAGACCACTGAGAATGGTTATTTGTTCAGATTCATCGTCATTACTAATCAGTTTACAGAGAAGTCACTCAGATAGCAGAGCAGATATTTTGATTGAAATCCAGCAAACATTATACAGAATTCAAATCATGGGCATAAAAGTCATATCTTTATGGGTACCAGCACACAGGGGAGTAAAAAGAAATTAAATGGCAGATAAGGCTGCAAAGGAAGCTACAAAAAGAGAAGCCATTGATGTGTCAGTTGCAATTGGTAAGATGGAAACAAAGAGCATCATTAAACAGAGATTGAAGGCAAGGTGGCAAAAGCAATGGAAAGAAGAGAGGAAAGGACTGTGGTTTTATATGATTCAGAAGAGAGTGGGAGAAATGAGATGTGCATGAAGGGAGAGAAACAATTATATAAAGACTTAGATTTGGGCATACAGGATTAAACAATACTTTTTCAAAGTAGGTAAACATAACACTGGTATTTGTGAACACTGAGTAACAAGAAACAATCGAACATGTTATGGTACACTGGAAGAAGTATGAAAGGAAAAGGAAAGAATTGGTTCAAAATCTTAAAAAAAAGAGAGAACACACTTTAATTTGATAGAAATCCTTAGAAAGATCTCGAGAGAGAAGTGTTATGTAATTGTTTTTCAGTATCTTAGATTAATCAATGTAATTGAGAGGATTTGAATCTTAGTTTGGTTTTGTTGGTTTTTGTTTTGTTGATTTGGTTTTGTACGGTATAAGCAGGTAATAGCCATTCAGACCCACACTCCATACCACAGTTGGTGGCGGTAATGCATCATTTCGTTGCGTGCCAACCGCCAATAAAATCCCATAAAGAAGAAGAAGAACTGGTTCAGTGGCTGGGCAGAAAATGGTACAGGGCATATTTTGATGATTACGCTTACTCTTGACTCAGGTGCATCCCCAAAGCGTTCTTCGAGGGCCGCTGTCCTGCAGGTTTTAGAGGTTTCCCTGCTCCAGCAAATGCAGCCAATTTACATTGATTAACAGGCTTTCTGCTGAACTGCAATCATAAGAATCAGCTGTGCTAAAGCAGAGAAACCTCTTAAAACTTGTCTGGTGCAGGACAGCTGCTCCTCCATGACCGACCTTTGGGGATGCCTGCTTTGACTGTTCTGCTAATCAATTTGGCTCCTTTGGCCCCCGGTATACATGGGGTTGACCCTAATACTTCTCAGCCTTTTTGTTGATTCTCATTGGGTTTTACCAATTTAGGAATTAATAGCTCACTATAGCTAAAAGGTCTGTATAATCTGATCTACATCCCCTTTGTTCAGTCCATCAGTTGCAATTTAGATAGGTTGCAAAGTCTTCCTCAGTCTCTTTTAGGCCATATGCATGTGCCCCTGGTTAAGATGAATATTCTTCCTCGTCTGTTGTGTTTGTTTCAAATGTTTTACCTTGTTTTGTCCAAAAAGTTTTGTCAAAGTAGCGAGTGTTGTATAGCAACAAAGTAAAATACTTCACTATTGTACTTAAGTATATTCTGGAGTACTTTATAATTTCCTTGAAAATAACATTTTTGATAAATTTCACTTTTACTTCCTTATTATTCCAAAATTAATTGCATACTTTACTGCTATACATTTTCACTGTTTGATTTAGTTACTAATTACAAAAAAACTTGCCTGGGCTTGTTCATCACCACCACTAGGATATGCCCATTTCCATTCTCCCATTAAACACAAAGCCAATCTTGCAATCAGCAGCAGCCACATGGAAGAGGAGACGGACAAAATGACAGTGACTGCAACAAAGTCAGACTCGGCTAAAGAGAAACCACCAGTTGGTGATGAAAAGCCTGCGGTTGTGGCCTTAATTAAACACAATGTACTCTTCCCTGGGTTTACCTTGTCTGTTATGCCTGACTAAAAGATGTAGAAATTCTATCTTACAAAAACTACCTGTCCAATTTGAAGAAACACCAAGAGGTAAATTCTTATGAAATTGTTATAATCCTCCTGTTGCACTAACTATAGCTATTAGCAGGTTTGCTACATCCTGTAGGTTTACTAAGCCTGGTTTATACCTTAACCATGTTCTTAATATACACCCCCTAGTCTAAATTTAGCATGCACTTGGTTGTGTATACTATTTTAAGTGAGCTTGACCATCAAAGTTTACCAAAATAAAGGAAAATGTCATTCAAACTGCATTTGCCTTGTTTTAGAAAGGGACTTAATACTTTTCATTACATTCCTTG
The DNA here is from genome assembly GCA_018398635.1 of Cyprinodon brontotheroides. Lineage (NCBI taxonomy): Eukaryota > Metazoa > Chordata > Actinopteri > Cyprinodontiformes > Cyprinodontidae > Cyprinodon > Cyprinodon brontotheroides. Next base: position 28,404,119 of record JAGKQL010000008.1, on the reverse strand, counting down.
AGTACATACTTCTCTGGGTTCCCTTGTTTGTGTGTGTTTTGAGTGCGAGTGATGCATCTTCTCTTGGTGGAGTACCTACACAGGTGCCTACACAGGTGGAGCTTGTCAGCTTCATCAGACTGCTGGGATTAAAAGTGCAGCAGAGCCTTCACTCTGCGCTGGATGATTAACAGTTACTGGTAGTCTTTCTGGCCATCTCTTGTTGAATCCTTTTATAGTTTGATTATCTCCAGTGAACTCGCCTGAGTTGCTCAATCCCTGTCCTTGTTGCCTCCAGGTTTTTCTCACACTTGTTTTTTTTTTGAGGATTCAGTTCACTGACTCACCTTCCAGTGGATTAACCAGCTAGTTAACTGCCTGCCCATTCCATCTGCTATCATTTCCAACCCGGCTCCATCAGAACTCTGTAATCTCGCTCTACCAGAGGTAAACCATCAATCTCCCCACACGGGACCCAGACCATCTTCCCTCCTCCACGGCCTGCTCAAGGTTTTCAGATGTAAGCTCCGATTCTTCAAATTCCCTATCAAAGGTCTCTGGACACAATTCTTCTCTCAAAATGTCAGTTTTTTTCATTGTTTGGTCAATAAATCCTTTTTTTTTCCTATTTTAACTGAGCTGATTCTGCAGCTGGGTCAGAAGATTAAACACGAACATGACAATACTATTTTAACAGTAATTTTCATACTTTAGTACAAGACATTTCAGATACTTTAAGGCTTTGACTCAAGTAACATTTCAGTCAGTGACTTGGACTTTTAACCAAAGTCATGTTTTGGAGAGCTGGCGCTTGCGTACAATTCAAAAATACACAAACAGCCACTGGACATATCTTGCACCACCGAATCCTCTTTGGGCCTTTACCAACAAATTATTCCTTTTTCACACTATCTGGATGCCTCCTCTGCTCAGAGAAGAAGACTGGGTTTATTGCATTAGGCCTGGCAACAAAGGAAGAATTGCAAGATCATATACATAACCAACTAATTATTGTGTTGGTATGTGTATGATCTTGACTGTTGTTACACTGCACTGGAAAAAAGCTTTAAAAAATGATTTTGTAAAAAAGATGAAGAATGCCGCCCAGCAAAAAATATAGCAGAAGTCTGCATACAGTCCATGTTTCATCTCTGTGATTAAGAATTTGGCACATTGAATGAGTATGGACAAACCCCAATAAATTGTTCTGAAAGTTGAAACATGGTTACCATTAGTTTAAAAAAAAGGGTGTGGCTATAAATATTTTACATCCAGTTATGCAGTTGTTGTCTCTGCCAGCAGCTCTTTTAGATATTTTTTGTTGTAAAATCAATCTATTTTAATGAATATCAAACTCTTATAACAGAGATGCAAGAGATAATAGTTTTTTTAATTCCAGAAAGAAAGGGGTTCAATAGACCTGGAAATTCTAAAAGAGGCCATTGATTGAGAGAGAGAGAAGCTGTCAGGGTTTCATCAAAGTGTTGGCAGAACTCTTGAAGCTACTGTAGTAGTTATGGGACCCTCTATCAAGCCCAAGTTAAGCAGATTTACTCAGCTGAAAGATCTAGCTGTGTTGAAAAGATTCATTCTAGGTGGAGCATTGCTGCCACCCTGTGGTGTGAGATCTGGTGTAGGGTCACTGTCATGGGATAACTACTCTACATGCCATCAGAAAAGCGGAAAAGCTAATAATGACTAAGCACTTATTTTTATTGTTACATCTGGTAGGCTTTTTTATGCTCTAAGTTTGTAATCATTGATTCTGAATTCTGATTACTCATAAGTTACTTAGCAGTTAATAAGAAAGATTGTGAAGTATTAAGTGATTATTATCGTTTTACCTTTGGGTGTTTTTTTTGTTTTGTTTTGTTTGTTTTTTTAGGCACAATGACAAACCAAAAAAGAAAGTCTTAAAAGCATTAAATCATTTTCAATTCAAAAACTAATACTGTGTAGTTTTTTAAAATAAAGAACTAATGTGTATGTATTTAAAGTATTTGGTTATATTATAGCTGTATGAATAGACCTTAGTATTAATAAGTATAATATCTCCTTTAAGTGTTTAAATGTTCTTTTTGTGCATGAAGGAGGAGTTTTTTAGTATAAAGACTGAAGTAGATTTTGTTGAGATACCTTGCAGACCAAACAGAAGTTACAGTCTTTGATAAGAGTCTTTGAAAAAGAAGCTGATTAGCCAGTCACTTCATTTGGATGGGATTAAACTGATTTTTAAGATATTAAAGTAAAAAATCTTGGTTGTTTTTTGATCAGGACCCGTCATTTAAATCCCATATCAAAGAGGTTTTCTAGAATTTCCTTCTTTCATCTGAGGAATATTGCAAAATGAGAAATCTCCTGTCCAGGGGTGATGCTGAGAAACTAATCCATGCATTTGTTACTTCAAGGCTGGACTATTGTAATTCTTTACTATCAGGAAGTCCACAAACTGTAGTTAAAAAGCCTTCAGCTGATCCAAAATGCTGCAGCCAGAGTTCTGATGAAAATCAAAGAGAGAGATCACATCTCTCCTATCCTGGCTTTTCTTCATTGGCTTCCTGTTAAATCCAGAATAGAATTTAAAATTCTCCTTCTCAGCTATATAAAGTGCCTTAAAATGCCAAAAGCTCCATCTGATATCAGAGATCTGATTGTTCCTTATGTTCCTAACAGAGCACTTCGGCTCCTTTGAATCTGCAGGTTTACTAGTGGTTGGTTCCTAGAATTTCTAAAAAGTAGAATGGTGCGGCAGATCTTTTTAGTTATCAGCTCCTCTCCTGTGGAACCAACTACCAGTTTTAGTCTGTGAGGCAGACACCCTGTCTACTTTTAAGGCTAGGCTTAAAAACTTTCCTTTTTGATAGCTGATAAAGCTTAGAGTGGCTTAGGTTAGTCCTGAGCCACCTCCTATAGTTATGCTGCTTATAGTTTTTCTTAGACTGCTGGAGGACATAGTGACCCCTATTTCATCATTCTGCTTCATTCTATCTCTATCCTCCCACTCTGCAGAATCTGTTAGTTCAATCTCTAACCTTCTGCTCTCTGCTTTTTTTCTCATAGTAGTCAATGCAATCAACCCGCTTCCTTAGATAGAAAACTTTGTATCAATTTGACTGTATGATCTGGTGAACTGTAAAGTGCCTTTGAGATGACATGTTGTAAAATTGGTGCTATATAAACAAACTGAATTGAATTGTGTCAGGGTTCAGTGTTTCTGTGCTCTGGTTACTCTCTTCCACAGGTGGTTGTTGTTGACAGGTGGGCGTGGCCCCACACCTGCGGCTCGTTGAGACTGCTCGGCTGAGCTTAAGAGGAACGTTCAGTCTGCTGAATGATGCCAGGTCGACAGATCTCTGAAACCTGATGTTTTTGATTCCTAATTCTATCCTGGCTCCTTCAGTTTGTTAAGCTCTGGATTGCTCACCCGCCTGTCTCCGCGCTCTGAGGACTGGCCGCCTCTGAATCCCTGCTGCTCAGATTCTGCTCTGGTGTTCCCCTTGTGCCCCCTCATTACTACCGAGTCAGACAAGAGTTCCCTTCCCTAGATTCACACTGGTTCCTTCAGCTGCTCCCCAATCCTGCCTCTGCTGCGGTGTGCTCGGGCCCCCGCCTATGTGTCACCTGTCGCTCAGCCACCTCCTCCCATCTATCAGCCCTCCTACAAGAGACTGGATAAAGGCTGAAACAAACTGGCATCAGAACAAGGAGCATGTTCCAAGGACTTTTCATTACCTGCCCTTGCAACATCAGACCTTTTTGCAGAAATATATTGATAAGTCATATCTAAATCTTAGGCAAACCTATTGAACAACCAGATATCATATGGGTCCTAGTGCCTGAGCTGAGAACAGGTCATAACCATGCTTTTCCAAAAAGGCAAGCCAGAGCCTAATTATAATGTCCATTCACCAACAGATTCATTTATAATGCAAAGCTCACTATGTGAGAGAAAGAACAACTTAGAGTATAATTGTATTATGTCTTGTTTTGCCTTTTCATGTCATTCAACATTTCAGCTTAGAAAATGACAAACAGTATGATTTCAGTATTGGAGTAGCATTTATTTGTCCAAAGGAAAAGTACTACATATGAAGCTACAATTGTCCAATTTAGCAGTTTTCACAAACCCAAGGTGAGTCCTTCCTGCATTTGTGACAGGTATACTTTGTGCAGTGCACACAACGCTCAGTGCTGTGGTTCCTGTTGCAGAGATTGCACACCTGGCCATAACAATGAAAAAATAACAAATAAAATAAAAATAAAAAATAGAGTTTAGCACATATTCTGAAAGTGAGAGTTGTAGTATGGACTATGTATAGTGTAGTCATTGCTCTTTCTTTTTTTTACTTATTCTAATAATAAAATAGAGGTGCCATTTGTCATTTTGGCTTTGGGAAATTCCTAAAAAAAGTATTATTTTTTGGATCCAATAAATGTGACATGAAAGACATGAGATGAGATACACATGAAATGAATTTGATAATAATCCTCTCCTTGGTGACTCCTTTGAATATTTCTCTTATTTTTGTAACTTGCAGACGGTCCCTAAGCATATGCGGAGGAGCAAGCTCTGCATAGGGTCCAATCTAATTCTACCAGTACGATAGGAGACTCGTTTTGAGGAAACTACTGTTGTGGCTCACTGTCTGCCTTGCTGTGGTTGCAGAGAGGTGTCTGTTTTGTAGAATAAATAATCCGCTGACGAGTTATTAATCCGGAAAAGCCCCCTACTAAAAAGGGCAGAAGGTCAATATTGTATAAATATTCTTGATTTCCCTCTCTACAGCGTTCCAGCTCATGCTGCTTTTTTCATTGTACAGATTAATTATCGTCTGATAGCTTCCCTGGTGGCTCAGCTGAAATCATTCTGGTGTTAGCAGCACTGATGATGTAGACTTAGGTATATTACATTACAAATATAAATTTTTTTCTCAAGTAAAGCACTCTAACAGAGAGGCTTGAGCTAAAACTTCCTAAAAATGGAATGGTTCTCCAACGACAGTGCTAATGGTGCTGTTGGGGGGACACGAGACTGATGAAAATTCTTGTATCTCTGGGACTTCTAGTGTTAAACTGCTCCTGTTTTCCCTTATCTGTGTCTGCATGTGAGCCAAACACCTTAAAACCAAAGTGAAACATTTTTATCTTTTTTTTATAGAAAATGTTTTCTCTACTGCCTGCTCAGTGCATTTTCAATCGTTGACGAGAAAAAAAATCAAATCAAGCAGCAGCTGAAATATGAAGTCTCTGAGTACTCATTGCAATGTTTGTCCGAATCCCGCGGCCATATTCAGTGATATTCAGAGGCATGAGGAATCTGATTTCGATGCATTTTAATTTAATAGGTTTGCCAGCATGTAGGTTAAATTATATGTTACCACTGCTAGGTAATTAATGCCTTTCGCATTAACAGAAGACTGGTTTGTGTTAATGTGAAAGGCTGAGAATTGTTGTGTATATCCGTCTTAAGCATTGTCCTTTTTCGCTGTGACTGAGCTATTTTGTATTCATCTGTGAACTTTTGAATACTACAGAATCTTAATGGAATTTAGTTTAGGACTTCCAAATCGTGTTTTTAACTGGATAATTTTAGTAAAAGTCTGTGTGCTTTATTATCTTGATGGGAGAGTTCCCTTTTTTGCTATTTATTTCTTGCAGAATAACAGCCTCACCTCAAGAGTATTGACATTCACCATTGAGAGATTTTTGCTTTGCTCTATTCCCATCTTATTACAGCATTTGCGATGCTCCAAACTTTTGCTTTGCTCTATTCCCATATTTTCCATCTTAATACTCTTATAAACCTTTATGTTGGCCTTGCAAATAAAATTCTTGTAAACAGAAAGTGGTCTTTGATTTCTTACTTGAACTCCGAATGAGTTCAAGAGGTATGAACTTTGGTAAGAAAAGGTTTTATTTCTATCCAACATCAGATGGCAGTGAAGGGTGTCGTCAAGCATTAGTCAACTATTATTGTTTCTTGTGAGAATGTAATCTTATCTTCTTCAACCTAATTTAGCAGAAGTTATACATTCTTATAGAGAATATCGGAATGGTTGGGTGGGAGCTCTAACCCTTAAATTAGCGCAATGCTGACATCTAGTGACTAAATTCTATATCTTTTGCAATGAGAACACAATGTAAGAGCAGAGGTTAAATTTCTTAAAAGAAGACAGAACACAAGGATACGCATGAACTTTCACCACACACACAAATAAATCTGTTTTTATTTTTTCAATCATTTTTTTTTATCAATCACAAATATCCAAATCATTGTAGGTTAAACCTACGACATTTGATTCAATACAATTTCAAGATAATTTGAATAAGGTTCCTGGTCAGTGGGGTAGCTACTATGACTCCACTGGTCATCGATGAGAAAGAGGCTACACCCTGAACAAACCAGCAGTCCAACAGAGAGTAATATAGTGACACACAAGATAGATAACCATACAGGCTTATAAGGGCAGCTTAGGGTAGCTTTATTAACCTAATGGCCATATTTTTTGGGGAACCCACACCTGAACTTAAAGATTATTTAAAGAGCTTGGGATTTATACTCAAGATTTTCTTGTTTTAAGGAAAAAGTGCAGCAAACTCCCACATCTTGACTGAGTAGTAAGGCTGTTTAAATGCCTGCCGAAATTCCGCGCAAATAAAAAAAACTTCCAGGTGGTCATGTGGTATGACGGGGTAGTGAGGCTTCGAATAACATCTATTTTGGCCCCTCAGCTAAAGAAGCAAGCCTCCATAAGCACCTTGTGGAAACGCCCCTCCACTACTCGGCATACGCCTCGAAGCCTCGGCATATGCCTCGAAGCCTTGGCTCATTTCATAATATCACTATTGTTCACCATCAGCACGTGAATATGTGTGTGAAAGACAGGTCCTTGAACTTGATAAAGTGCCAGAGTTCAGGTTAGTCACTATTTACCACACCTATAAAAGATCTGTCAGTCAAATAGGGTGCAAACAAGAGCTGAGTTTGAGATACCAAAGTAGTGGTATAGGAGAGATTTTAAAAATGGAACAATCAACAGCAAAATAAGAGTCACAGCCCTGAAATCAGCTTAAAATAATTAGTTTAATTGAGTTCTTTAAAGAAGGAGTCTTACAATCACACGTATAAATAGGACTGGCACAACTTGAGAACTACAGGAGGGTAGGACCAGTGATGTTAAAAACCTTGTTTAACTTGTTTTGGTAGGAAAAGTATCAAGGCAACTAGTAGCAACTAGTAGCTTAGTCCTTAGTGTTAAACAACTTTGTTGAAAAAGCACACACGGTCAAGCTATTCAAATACAAGAGATCAAGAAGAGGCCGCATAGACAACTGCATTAGCAGGTCTTCTTATTGCAGAGGGCAACAATTTATAAACAAATCAAAAAGGGGGGCAATTTCACACAAGAAGTAACAGAGAGTTCAGGTTTGCGCAACCCGTTACATGAGGCATAATATATTCCCTAATCAGTAAGAACCTTAAAATTTTGTTAGATATACGCTGTTTAAACAACCCAGGTAAGAACAACAAAAAATAATTCTGGAAAGGTATTTTATTTGTAAACCATTTGGAAACTATAAGTCATTTTGCTTCAATTTTACTATTATGCACTACTCTGTTCTAAGCAATAATAAAACAATCCCTTTGAAATACATTAGAGAATGTGATTTTAACATTATTAAACATCATTAAGTGGTATGAAAATCCTTTGCAAACAATTCTATTTATATCATGTACAGAATATAAGAAGTATAATATATAAAAGTATAATTTAGTTTAGTGCAGTTACAAATAAAGATGGAGAAATTTGCATTTTGCCTTTTAATTGAGCATTGAGACATTTCTGCTTTTCAACTATTGTTTTGTCTTTAAACTGTCCTTTATTATCAGCTGCAAGCAGCTGCATGAAGAATAGGACATGAGCTGCAGAATGATCTTGAATAAATAATAAGCAGATTCATGAAACTGGGGAGATAATTTTGTGCTAATCCTAGACAGAAATGTAGCCCGAAGAGAGGCACATCCAAGGTAACAGAGGATGTATGAAGAAGCAGCTGATGTGAAGAGGTCATACCAAAAACAAAGATGATGTGTTAATGGGCAGAAAGCTGATTTATTTCAGCAGTATGACCTTTATACTAAATGTGCAACACAATGTTTTATTCCAGAGAATCTGCCCAGAATTGCAGTTAAGACAATTATTGAAGAAAGAAGTCCCAAAATCAAGAAACACTGACCTCTAATTGTATCTGGTAGGTCTCAGTGTTACAGAGGGTGGTGGTGTTTTTCTCTTTCTTAAGTGCTTTCCTTGTGGTAACATTCACAATACAAGAAGGTAATTTTCCATTAGGTCTTTAAGATATAAGCTGCTTGTTGGGTAAACATTATGTTTTTGTTTGCGCTTCAGACAATGTTAAAGATTCAAAAGGGAGCTTTCATTCTGCCTGTAACAGACTTCAAATGTTTGAAACAGTTTTCAGATCATTATTAGTAAAGATAAGCTGCTGTCAGTCTATTTCTCAGCCTCTTTGTGCGAAGACCTTTCATTTGGGCGGTTAGACAAATCATCAGCTTCCCAGTCTAAGATGCAACACCCTAGAGTTTAAATAGAAAGAGATGAACCTGTAAGGATGATATTTCAAACGATAAAAAATAAATCATGGATTAAAGGAGAAAGCTCATTTTACCCTGAGTTAAAGTACAAGTTTTCTTTCAAATCATAGCCATGACCAGTGGCACGGGAAGGGGGGTGCTGCGGGGGCTGCAGCCTCCCACAGCATCAGCCTCCATGGTGGGGCTGTGGAGTAACATATTGTAAAATTTAAAAACATGAAATTATTTATGCATTTATTTTTTAAAAAAGACTGTGTTTGATATGGGATTAAAATGATGGGCTGTGTATACATCATAGCAAACTAATGATTCATTATTTCCAATATTTCATAAAAAACTAGGCTACTCCCCCAGAAGCTTCCGCCACCCTCACATTCGCTTAGGCATTGCTAGCAAAAGGCAGCAAAAAAACGCATTATCCGGGAGGTAGAAAATGGTTTTAATTCCCTCCGCGCTACCGTCAGCCGCAGCACGTTTCTATATTTAGCTGCTATTTGTTTGCCGAAAGCCCCGTATGCTGTGCCTATTCGTCGTAGTCCTGTGGCTGAAGAAGCTCCACGCCTAGAATAGTACACATATCAACATTATGGCTTTGCTGTTATTTAGCGATGCGAAATTAGTTTTTGTGTGTGTTTCTTTTTTGTTTCAGATATGAAATCATTCCCCATAATCCATAGTCGAATGGACTTTCAAGACATTCAATGCTCAGTTTAGGGCTTATTATTTAGGCCGCGTTCTTTATTCGCGTTCCTGACAGCAGCGATTGGGAGCTGCTGTTGTTTGTTTGAATGATTAAAAGAGAAGAAATAAAGTTTTAAAATTGTCCTCCGGATATTTTAAAAGCTCAGCAGTTTTACAAAATGTAGGCCTACCTCATAAAATTATGCTTCTTTACGCCCTGCCTCAACATCATAATGACGCCGCCCACGCGGTGTTTTCCAAATCCCAGCCATCAGCCCCTCGCTTGAAACAGCTTCCAGCGCCTGGCCATGACGCAAGCATGTTTACAGTTAGGCAAGTGTTTGCAGTGTTCTAAGAGTTGCTTTTACACCAAACTCCCTTTAATACTTCTTAAATGCAAAAACACAAGAACATTCTGAGGTTGGATTATCAACAACAGGAATGAAGTTATCTTCAGCAGCTTATATGTATAGAAGATTGCTCAGCGCGAAGGAAGCGAAGGAAGGCCAGGCGCAGGAAGGAAAGCGAAGGAAGGAAGGAAGGAAGGAAGGGAAGGAAGGAAGGAAGGAAGCTGAAGCTGAAGGAAGGAAGGAAGCTGACAGAGCAGACTGTACTTCTTAAGCGAAGCTTAGGTCTTTCAACATTTGCAGCAAGAATGCTGCATACCTTCACGCCATTAGTCTGGATGTGGGGACTGTGGGGTAACAGTATTAGAGTTTTTACTACTTTTATTAATAGGAGATTTATTACTTAAAAATGCAGCTTTTGCCAATTAATAAACTCCCTTCTAGAACCTCTGGAGACTATTTGCACAAAGAATAATTCTCCATAGCTACCTCGAAGCATTATTATAAGTAGGATAATGCATATGGTATTGCTTTACACAAAGATGCTTCCTGCGGAACTCGGCCAAACCCAAATTCTTTTTTATGTAATATTAAGTTAAGCATTGTAAGTTCCTCGCTGTCTCTAGCTCCTACAATGCATGGAATACTGATTTTGATATTGTGGTCATCACTTTTGAAAACAAGCAGTAATGCCTTTAGAGAGGCCACTTGACAAAAGCCAAAAAATAGAACATCGAACTCAGTACAGATGCAGCAGCCTCCCTGCCATAAGGCAAGGGGGTACTACCATACTGGATCTTATGACCCTCTATCTTACCTCAGAGTAGCATGTGTGTGTGCAGTATTTGATCACCGGGGTATTGCGCCGCCTCTCAGCAGACTACACTTAGACACCCAAAACCTGTCGTAATTCAAGTCGTGATTGTATGCTTGTGTAAATTTAGGGTGTTAAAATGAGTCATAAGTTAGCTGGTGGTAAGCTGCTGCTGACAAAAAATGGAGAAAGGGAGGGATTTAGTTGCAGAAGGCTGTAATATTCGCACAAATACGGTACTTAAGGGCAGTGTTTTCATTCTGGAATGCAGTAGTTTTCATTTCCTCCACATGTCAATAAGAAAGCATTAAAACAGCATAATAAGCAAGAGTTTAATTAATTGAAGGGCATCAGAGGCAATCTCTACATGCCTTGTGGCTTAGATACAAAATGAATAAGAATAATTATGTAAAATTGTGCAAGGCACAAACAGAGTGCAGTGACCTTTTTAGAAAAGAGGCAATGCATGGCTACCCAAGAGTTTCTGAAAAGTCTGTAGATTCATAGCCTTAAATATGAGATACAGTGTGTTTGTTGTTCCAAACTTGCACCATTTCACAACTCATTCCAAATTTCTCAAGCACTTTAAAGAATCTATTTAATTAAACCATGTAGGGCGTAAAAACAATTAATCAGATTAATCATGATAAGCTTGGCTATTGAAAATAATCTATCAGTCACTGAAAATCTATTGTAACGTATCAGAGTGTAAAAGGACCTGAAATGTCCTTTACAAAGCCGAACTATAATTCAATCCCTGTTCAAGCAATTAAACAAAAGCCTTATATAATTGTAAATATATACGGGATATCCTATTTTTATTTAAAAGTGGCAAATTTTTCTTAAACATTTAAATTTCTAAATATGCCAGAATTAGAAAAAGACTGTTACTTCCAGAAAGTCAATGACAAACCATGTACCAAAACCAATTCATAGATCCAATCATGACACGGATTGGTTGAAATACTACTAACTACACTTAAGTAATCGACATCCCTAACTGGACTTTTAGAGACATCCTAAAATACAGGCCTTAGCCGACAGAGGTGGGTCCACCTTGGCACTCAAAGTACTACACCAGAATTGCGTTATGGTCACTGGGGCACTCTGCCCTGTGACCCCCAAACAGGAGGAGTGGCTACAGCAGATCCCTGGAAAACAACATCTCGGCCCAGAATAATACAGTTCTAGGAACAGCAAAGATACTGTGCAATACCCTCAAGCTTCCAGTTCTCTGGTAGAGTACCTAAACGTGGGGGGGGGAGGGAGACTGCCTGCTGTGGGTGTGGAAGTTTTGTTAATATATGTAGATCCTAACCTGTTTAATCTCAGCATGGGATTGGTGATGGCCACCACACCTTGGTGTTCTTGTTGTCCTTTATAGATGCAGCCATTCAAAATGGTCCTTTCCAGTCAAACACCAACCAAATGGCAGCCAACTTCCAGCCACTGGAGTGACCTCTTCTAGGAATGCGTATTTTTTTTACTTTGACTCCTTTCTTTCACTGAATTAGTGGCTCTGACCATGAGAGGTCTGTTCTCTTTAGGTCATAATTCCCACAAATCATGGAATAAAGGGAATCTTATGACACCAGCCAAGGGCCTATCATGCAAAATGGGAAAATTTTGAATGGCTATTACTGTATGTTGAACTGATAGCACCTCAGCCCTCTGTGCAGCAGGAGTGACCAGCCATCCTGAAAGATGTGCTCTTGCAGAATAATAACGATAAAGAGATGAGTTCATTACCGTTTTGAGCGGCCAACCATTTCTGATGAAACTTGTAATCTGCTGCAATTCATGATCGTGTGGCAGACGAGTGGCCGGACAGATCTTAGAGAGTATTTGGAATGAGACAGGTACATTTGTACTAATTGACTCAACATGTGGTTGTTCTGGTTCCACATTGAACCTCAAAAGGCACATCAGGAATCTCTGGCACCTTGGTGGGCGTTTGTACAGGTAATGAGTATTTATAAGTGGCACAAGTGGTTTGTGGTCTGTTTTAAGATGGAAACTGTCCATTCCTTGAATGTAGCATGGAAATCGCTCACATACCCACAACCATGCCAAGCACTCTTTCTTGATTTGAGAGTATCTTCTCTCTGCATTCGACAACATGCAGGAGGAAAATGCCACTGGCAATAGGCCATCCTTGTGTTGTTGTAGTAGAGCTGCCCCTAAGCCGTAGCTGCGTGCATCGACGTAATGAGGGTTTTCTGATTTGTTTCATCATATCCAAGAGCTGGGGCTTACACAAGCATGAATTTAACTCCCATGAACGCCTGTTCTTGTGTGTTGTCCCATACCCACTTGTCCCATACCACTCTTCTTAACAGGCTGGTGATAGGGTGTAGCTTGGTTAAGTGGCCTGGCAAGAATCTCCCCATATATTTATTCAGACCCAGAAACTGATGGAGGTCCTCCACATTTGTGGGACTTGGCATCTGTCTGATGGCTTCCACCTTGGTCGGGTCTGGTTTAATGCCCTCGGCACTGATGATGTGACCAATGTACCTAGTTTTTGATTTGCTTTGTGAACTTAGGAATCTGAGTCTGAAGCATTTTTATTTTATTTTACCTTTGTACATAGAGTATATAAAATCTCTGACTAAGCACATACATTTATACTCTTCAAAAAAATCCCAGCACACTCTCTCTCCCATTAAACTAAACCCACCACCTGCACAAAGATCTCCCTCACACTTCAACATCTGGTTATTCCCAAGAAAAACGCTTCAGTTCATCAAGGACATAAATTTTAGCCATTGCATGAGGGAGGCTGTGTGAAGTCATTATCTCTCATGACACTTCCCTTCACCCTTGTCTAGAGTAGGGAGGCATCTGCTCTCTGTCCCCCTAAACAGTACAGCATAGTGCATGGTCAGGATTTCTCTATCATTACTGCTATTCAAACAGGCACACTCAACACATTTTATCTCACAAAATAGGCCAAGGAAAAATATGATTCCACAGCTGAAAGACACTTTGCTTTATTCAGGTTCAAGCCACTGTTCTTAATGGTCTCAGAAATGCAATCAGTTGGTTGATGATAGCCGGAACTGAGCCCAAAGGGAAACCGGCAGGTGGATGATAGATTTTGGGTCAATTAGCTGGACAGAAAGTTGCTATAAAGAAAGGCATGAGCACCGAGGTGAGCTATATGCTGACAACGCGACAATTGCATGGTTCTGATCGGGTAACGCTCGCTCTCTCCTTACTACAATAATGGAAAGTAGTCAGAGTCAAAACAGATTACAGACACTTAGGGTTAAACAGTAACATGTTGTGTACTCAAGTTTGAGAAATCCACTTTAGTTTTGTTTTCTAAACATGTATGTCTTGTCTACACACCCGTCACTAACTCATTGTGTGGTCTTGCAGGTGAAACAGATTGTGAAAAAACATTTTCAGGGAGTAAATACTGTAGCATAAATCAATATATGAAATAAGAGAATTCAAAATTTTCTGAACACAATATCAAATACAGCAGTACACTTGAAAGTAGCAGTGGTTAAACTCAGCTTTTCCCAACTTCCATTCCATCTCAGGCTGTTTTATAGTCTTAATATCGCACTGTGGAGATGCACATGCAGGACGGAATATTCTGTCGAAATCTTACTGGAATGCACTGTGCTGGTCAAAGCCAGAGGTTGCTCTGACACTGGAAAGCATGTTTATACTGACGTTCTCTGTTTATACCAAAACCTCTTAATTTATCATCTGATTGCGTACGAATCAGCCATTAGGATCCTTGTTATTGCCAAGATTCATATTTGACCTTCAGCATGTACTGCTAGGATTCAAACACCCTGTCAATTACATTCTTTTTGTTGCTGAGTAAGTATAAGGCCACGAGTAAGGCTATTAATCCAATCTTCAATTCAATTCAGTTTATTTATAAAGCACCAATTGACAACACATGTTATCTCAAGGAACTTTGCAGTTCACCGTGATCATACAGTCAAATTGATTCAAAGTTTTCTATCTAATGAAAACCAGTTGATTGCATCAACTCATTGACTCTCAAATGCATCCCTCACACTAAATCATGCTTTTTAAAGCATCAGTGAGTATGATGGAAAAACTTTTATTCTTGGGCAAGGAAAGAAAACTTCCAGCAGGACCACAGACTTCAGTGTGAGCGGCCATCTGCTGAGGCTTGACTTGGGTTCAAGAAGACAGAGGCAGAGATACAAAAGGTAGCTGTAAAAGCCACCCCCCACCAAGAAACACACAGCCAGGCAGACGCAGCCTCCTGAGCCAGCCCCATGTCAGGTGCGATGAAGAGAGCACATCCAGCCAATCAGTCCATTTTTTACCATCACTCACAGACGTTCAACCCTTATTGTCATGTTGGCTTTCAGGGATCTAACCCACATGCAGAACACTCAGAGGCAGGGAAAAAGTTCACAAGTTTATTGAAGACAATTCACAATAAAGAACTATGATTTCTGGAGATAAACTGGGTCCGGGTCTGGTCACAACTGGTTTTCACTGCAGAGAGGGACAGATTGGTTAGCAGTCTTTCAGTGAACTTGCAGGTTGGGTATTTGCAGGTCTATACCTGATCAGAGATGAGCAGAACGGTAGAAGGTGGGAACCGGGAGGGTCCAGAGGCTGAAGGCAGGCAGAGGGCTAGGCAGAGGCAGGGCAGCAGATAATCTTTCTGAGCAGGTTCAGAGCTTCTCTCTCGTAGCTCTTGCTGAGAGCAGGCAGCAGGCAGGTTTCAGACTGAGTTGGATTTCCAGGGGTCTTACTGAGAACTGACAGCTTGGTCTTCACGCTTTGAGAAACCCTTCCAGTTCTTCAGTGTTTCCAGGCAGGTTCTTCCTGAGAAGCAGAGAGAACGACAATAAGCAGATTAGGTTCAGGTTCAGGCTTCAAGGGAGTCAGAGATTCAGTGCAGGCAGATTGGCTCAGGTTCGCTAACCCCATAACTGGCAAACACTATGGCGTCGGATTGTAGCTCTGCCCCTCCTTAAATGCCGGTCTCCTGATGAGCTCATGAGCCGCAGGTGTGGTGGTCAGCTTCAGCCCCAGAGAGACCAAAGGAACGCCCTCTGCTGGAGAAAGGTGGACAGACCTCCAGATCCAAACACTTATAGCTAATGCTAACTTTCTTGCTAATTACCATAGGTAAAACTTAGATATATCCAGGTACATTTGGTATGTTTGTTTTCCTCAACTTCAAGCCTACAAAACAAAATTGTCCCCGCCCACCCCGTTTTGAGATTTGACACCAGGACAGAACTGAAGCATCAAAGTGCTTGGCTCAGCTGCCTACTTTTATGCATGACTCCCCTCATAAAGTCCGGCTGCTATTAGTTATGGCCACACATAATGTTTGGCTCTCTATCCAATGAAATTACCTTTAATACAAGGCTAATTAGAATAATGCAGCATAGATATTTATTTGGGGTGTAAAAGGCACAGAGGCAGATCCGATCCTGGATCATTGCAAACTGTTAGATGATTAGATGGAAAGTTAGAAAAAAAAATATTTGCTTCAAAAATATTTTGCATCCATCAAAATGCCCCAGTGTTAATTTTTGGGTAAATTTGGTTCGTAAAATCAAGAAGCACAATTTTTAATAATTTGGCATATTTTGGAGAATTTAGAAGACGCTGATGACTCCAGAAGTTAAAAGTCCCATATCTACAGAACTGTTATAACTAGAGGTCTCAAATTTTCCACAGTTATTGTTGACATAACACAGAATAAATGTAAAACAATGACATATGCCTATTCTCAAGCATGTCTTTGTTACTGCTATTCAAAAAAGACACATTATTTTTTGAAGAAGAAGAAAAACAACTTCAAGTAATGTTTGAACTGATGCAGTTTAGGCTGTTTTTTAGTCAACATGGTCGTGATTTATATTTTGAGAAAGGCCGACAATTCCTTAGTTATTGCTTTTCCATACAGGTATACAAAAAGGCAAGGATTACTTAAAATTAGGTGGATTTGTTTTCTACGGCTGTCTTGCCAACCACATTGATGTCTAATTATTTTGACTATGTTTCAATTTTTCATTTACTGTATCTTTTTCCAGGTTTTTGTTTTACCTCCTCTATTATATTTATTTTCTCTATTAGCAGGAAAAGACTCCTGTAAGAGTTATTGCTGTACAGTGTGGAGGTGGAGGAATTCTCAAGCTTATTAAAGTGAGAACAGGATCTTGAAGAAGACATTGTTCCCCAGGGTGTGAAGGTGGGTGACAAAAAAGGTGGGTTAAGAGAACTGTTCAAGAGCCTTAAACAGCTATTTTCTTTTATTGTTTTGTGTCTTTTTTTGACTTTTCACAGCTATAACACAGTGGGTTAGAGTGTGATAGTGTTTTTGTGGGAATTACACTTGGACAACAACATGGATTACATGTAATGCATTTGTTAAATAACTTAATTAAAACCCCAACTTTGCCCTTTGCTCAATACTGTGTTTTTAGAAACTTTATAAAAGTGAGTTATTAAGCCACCATTCGTCTGTTGTATTGTTTAAGAAAAGTACAAATCACCCAGGCTGTTAAGTATGGAGGCTCTATAGAGTCAAAGAAAAACATCAATTTCAAGTTTTACATTTAAATCATGCAATTTGAAATCCAATTTTAAAAGCATTTGCTTAACTGTATTTCTGTGTATAGCAATAAAGCAGAGCAGAAGAATTTATTATTCATGAAGGCTTAAATGTTTTAGCTGGATGAACACAATCTTCATAAAATACATTTTGCTCTAATATTTCTGCATACGGCCTTTGCTATTTCATGTTCCATCAACCAAACACATAATGTAATAAAGCTCGCTTTTTACGGCAGAACTATCAGCTCGCAATTTGACAAGGTCCTGTTTTTCTGTTTTTTATTTTTTGACAGCTCTATGCTTTTTCTTCTGGTTTCATTATGTCAAGTGCTTATTTTGGCTTTTATTTTGAAATATTTACCAACACTTTCAGAAGACCTGTGAACTTGTCTTCGTCTTTGAACGCTGAAGAAGAAAAAAGACAAATTGCCTGAACTTAAGTGAACGCAAAGTTCCCGTAAAAACATGACATTTCTGGTAAATTATTTTCCTAATTTGTTAACTGTGTTGCGTCCATCATTGAACTCCATAAACAGTTTTGGTGCTTGCATAATATGGAGGCTTGCATAGTGCCTCTTACTGTAGCCATAGTTGTTATGATCCAACTGTAGCTGTCTAACCAATAGGAAAACTGCTCACATACAAAGAGTCCAAAAATGTTAAAAA
>JAGKQL010000008.1:28304503-28371439 GCA_018398635.1 Cyprinodon brontotheroides | reverse complement strand
AAATTGAAAGAAAAAAAACTTTGGCAATATGTGGATCTACTGTATATACTGTAAATATCCCATCCACCTTGTTCTTCCTTTGGCACATTCTTCTCCTTTGACTATTTGAGCTAATGTAAGGAGTAAATTGCTCCACTGGTAGATCAATTAAGTCAACCAATCAGTCAATCAAAGGCGCTTTAATATGTTTTTTCTTCAGCGATGGGGTCTTGTGTAGTGAGCGCAATAAGTAATGGTGCATACCAAACTGAACAATTGTTCCTGCTATTTCCAGGTTCAAGTTGTCTTTGGATCTTGAACCCTTCACTTGATAATTATTGATTCTCCTCTGTAAACAATCATGCGAGGAGCACCTGGTTGTGTTTGGTTGATGGTGAAATGGTGTTCTTTTTACTTTCAGATTATTTTTTAACTTTTTTTTAAGGCCCTTCTTGGCATCGTGAAAACTTCATGAGGAAATATGGAGCAAATCTAAACTTTTTAAGTCCATTAGGTTCATTTGGAATTTGAGGCTTGCACTGTTGCTCTGAAGTCAAACTTTGTAGAAATAGCAATTACTGAATGTTGTCAAACAATCTTTTTTTTTGTATGAATTATTTTTGCTAATTTTGTTTTATTTATTTTTTATTCAATGCTGTTTGATTTTAAGCAAATTCAAAAGAACTTACATCGCTGTTTGATAATGGTCATATTTTGTTCAGGACAATCCAAAACCACTGTCTATTTCAAATAAAAAGGTTTATTACAAATGAGCCTGGGTCAAAGGCCTTGAGTTAAAGCTGTTATATCAAAAGAAGAATATCAAAGAAATGCTGTAGAAATTGTGCCTATCATCAGGCAGTCAAATAATCTCTAACTGTACATGTCATTACATATATTAGTGTATTCTATGTCATTTCTCATCACTAGGTTCCAGTTATTCATGTCTAGTGATTAAAATGTAATGAATTTAAGACAATTTCCTTCCATAGTCAAAAGCAATGTGCTCTATGGATTTGTGCCCATGAATCTGTGCTTTTCCCTTTTTGTGAGCACAGCTGTTTCACATGAATATTAAAATCAGCACGCATCATTCCGCCCATGCTTTTCCCCTTTGTGCTCCTCTTCCTTCTCTGACACTACTACCTCCTAATCTATAAGGGACTGTGTCATTCCTTCTCTCTCTCGTGCATGGAGCTAAAAATAGCTCAGCGTGATGTCAAAAGCAAGGAAAGGAGAGGCGGGCATCTAGCTGAGTGAGGAATGTGTGAAAGAGAAAGCAGGGAAGCTGTTTAATTGAGCCACACAATTCTCACTATAGTTAATGGCCTCTAGATGGACAGAGAAAACATGGAGAATATGATGTACTTTTTGTTCCAATGTTTTCTGCAAAAGCCACCATAATATATTTATATCAGAATAAAATAGAATTCAGTGACAAGTCAAAGAAAACAAACAGATACATATAAAAATGCTATAATAAAATGAAATTGAGATTGTATAATTAGGTTAAATAAGGAATCTAAGAAAAACTATACAGATATATGAAATAATAGGTCCATAATCTAAGAAATACACCAATATGTTAGTATCATACATACATATCATACAAATTGAATGTATAAATATTTGTACAAAAAGAATAATCACAAGAAGAAATATATTTGTATAAAAGAGAACAAGGAATTAAATAAACTTACTAGTTTTTATGGGAGTAGTTAAAAATAGAGGCACTCTTTGAAAGCTCTACACTATTCTCCAATTTACCTTTAGAATACAGTAGCATTTCACTGAAGGAGCTCTTAAGAATTGTAGCAGTGTCATGCATGTGGTTGGGGACAATGTCTAAAATAGATATTTTCTCCCTTGCACCTGTACCAGGATCGGGGGACATCTAAGGAATAGGCTGATGAGTCTAGCCAATTGCTTTTTCTCAGTTGTTTCCACTCAGGCAGTAGAAACTAAAAAAGATGGTGTACTCCATCCAGTTCATTTACTGTATATGGTGTCTAACACTGAATGTCTTCCCAACACGCTTTTCAAAAATAATGAATATATATGTAAATTTAACACATAAAACAGCCAAATTGCATACTATATACATGGTCAATTCAATTTTATTTCTATAGCGGCATGTAATTCACATCATTAATATTACTCAAGGCTCTTTACAGTTCAACCAGATCATACAGTTAAATTGATTCAAGAAGTTTTCAGATCTGTTGAAAACCAGTTGATTGCATCGCACTCATTGACTCTTCAGCAATCCCTCACACTAAGCATGCTTTGTAGCTTCAGTGGAGAGGAAAAACTCCCTTTTTAACAGGAAAGAAACCTCCAGTAGAAATCCTCCAGGCTCAGTGTGAGCGGCCATCTGCTGATGCCAGGTGGGGTCTGGAAGGAGGACAGAAGCAGAGATACAAAAAGAAACTGTAAAGGTGCAGCCCCGTCCAGGAAAACACACAAATCCAGGCACAAGTTCCGGGGTTGTGCTCCCAGTATCAGAGGATGAAGAGAGCACATCCAGCCAGTCACAGTTAAGAGAAACAGGACTACACCTGGAAAGTGCCAGGTCAGTATCTCCAGCATCTCTCAAACAAGGGGTGTTTATGGAAGCAGCACAGCTGATATTTCTCCAGGATGGCGTCACAGCCAGAAAACACAGGAACAGACGAGGCAAAGCTACTATGAGAAAAGCAGAGAGAGAATAACTTTAGAGATTGAAACTAAATAGATTCGACTGTTAGATTGAGAGAAATAGAGAAAGAATGAAGCAAAATTATGAAATAGGGGTCCCTCATGTCCTCCAGCAGTCTAAGCCTATAGCAGCATAATCTATAGAGATAGCTCAGGGATAACCTGAGCCACTCTAACCTATAAGCTTTATCAAAAAGGAAAGTTTTAAGCCTAGCCTTAAAAGTAGACAGGGTGTCTGCCTTCACGGACTAAAACTTGTTGTAACTAAAAGTTCGGTCTCCCATTCTTCTGTTAGAAATTTAGGACCCCCAAGTAAACCTTTTGCAGATTGAGAGTGAAGTGCTCTATTACTTTAACATATGGATTAATCAGATCCCTTATCTAAGATGGATCTTGGCCATTTAAGGATTTATGTGTGAGAAGGAGGTTTTTTAATTCTATTCTTGATTTAACATGAAGCCTTTGAAGAGAAGCTAGGATAGGAGAGATATGATCTCTATTTTTAACTTTCATCAGAACTCTTTTAACTACAGTTTGTAGACTCCCTGATAGTAAAGAATTACAATAGTCCAATCTTGAATAAAAAAAAAAAAAGCATGGACTAGTTTCTTAGCATCACCCCTGGACAGGATATGTCTAATTTTTGCAATGTTCAGGAGATGAAAGAAGGAAATTCTTTAAACCTCTTTAAAATGGTACTTAAATGTCAGCCCTGATCAAAAATAACACCAAGATTTTGCTTTATTACCTGAGATCAATTTAATCCCTTAAAAATGAAGTGACTGACTAATCTTTTTTTTTTTTTCAAAGACTCTTCAAGACATGCCTGTAAACAATATAATGGGTTAGCTATTCCGTAAAAGTTTAAAAAACAATCCACTGGAGATTTGAAGACGTTTCGCTACCTCTCCAGAAAGCTTTCTCAATTCAAATGTCTGGATCTGCAGTGAGTTTGAGTCAATGGGTTAGCTAGGGAGTGGTGGCCTAGTGGTTGGAGTAGCAGCCTAGCTGATAGGGCATTTGGTTTGGAATCCGTAGAGGTTCTGGAGGCTCGCTTCCTCTCCCATTTACTGCTACTCTGGGTCCCTGATCAAAGACACTTAACCCCTACACTGCTTCCCCGATGCCACACAATGGCATTCCACCTGTTCCCCAAGAGGATGGGCTAAATGTGTTATGGTTTTGAATTTATGTTGTTGCTGGTCCTGTGCGTCGCAGTTGTCCTCTCACCTTGTCTCTCCCTGGCTGCTTGTGCGCGTTTCCCTTGATGTCTCCGTGGTTCTGGTCTGAGTTACATTTTAAAGATGGGGCTAACTGTTGGTCATGGAGGTGACGACTGAGACCAAGGGAGAAACTGACCTGGTTATGAGGGGAGCTAAGGCTAGCAGCTGGCTGACCCATGGGAGTGGAGGCGTCAGACTGACCCGCCGGAGAGGGAGAGGAGGCGTCATGCTGACCCGCTGGAGAGGGAGAGGAGGCCTTTTTTCCCCAGCGGCGGTTCCTACGCCTGGAGGAAGCAGATGGGAGGGGAGGTCCAACAGCTGGAGATCGTGGTGGTATAGGATCAGAGGTAATAGAGTCCGTGGGAATGTCATGGAGTGATGGTTTGGGTGGTGGAGGTCTATTAAAAAGCTCAGATAAAGCATCCTGTATATTCCACTCTGCTAAAGCAATATAACCAGTCTTTAGAAAAAAGTCATGGAAGTCAGGAAACTTCTCCAGTTTCTCCTTTACTAATTTGGCTGCACTCACCCGCTTCCAAGTTGGGCTGATGAGAGGTAGGCTGTCCAATGTGGACATTAAGAGAGAAAGATAGTTTCTTATTTGGTTTGCCTCTGCTGGGTCCATGTTTTGGTTGGTTCCTTCTGCCACATCGTGGTTGTAGTTAAGAGGACCCAAAATGCAGAGGCTGAGGTGAATACTTGTAGTTTTAATGAAAAGACTAACAACAGAGGCAAAATCCAAAAATCCAACTAAAATGTAACTCAAACCAGAACCACGGAGACATCGAGGAAAACGCGCACAAGGAGCCAGGGAGACACCAAGTGAGAGGACAACTGCGACGACAGGACCAGCAACAATATAACCAAAACCATGACAAAATGCAGAAACTTAATTTCGCTGCTCTGTACTGGACAGTGTAATGACAACAAAAGCTGGGAAAAAAAGAAAAAAAAGTTTCACCTGGATTTTTTTTTTTTTTTTTTTTCCAACCACAGAGCCTCATGTACAATAAACTGTAAATACTACTGGTCTAACATAATGGGGTTCAAAAAAGGGGTCATTTGCTGAAAGAATTTTTTTGCCCATTGTTCTGCAACATAAATGGTAGCACTCTTTTGTAGGCAGAATATGGGGCAGGGTTGTTAATGTGTGGCTTTATTGAGGCTTTGTTTTTTTTAGATGAATAAATTCATCTAAAAAACATCTCTGTCTCAATATGGAGCATTTTTTGTAGTATTGGCATACATATATGTACTCCAACCTGCACTACACTGACAAGTCTTGAAATTGAATTACACATCACTATGGAAACAAGTTTGATATTTAAACTACACTAGATTCATTGAAATTCTATAAAAAAAAATTATAGTCTGTTGACTACAAATCTTAGGAACCGATCAGAGGTACCTTTAAACGATTCCCTTTTAATTTATTGTAATGTCCATCACTTGTAAAGTGCTTAAGATTGTAAGCTACATTGGAGCCTACAGCTGCCTTGGGAAAAACTGATGAAGCAAGTAATGAATAGAGTTGATTATTTAAATGAAATATAAAGACAAAAGTGCTAATTATAGCATTAATAGTTTAAGATAGTTGTACAATTGTGTATAAATACTTTATTTGATCTTTTTTAATCTTATACTTCCTGACCCCTTAGCTGTTGATCAAAAAAAGCTTTAATCAACCCCCGCTGGAAGACTATTTTAGTCATAAAGGCCAATCGCCAAATTTTCATAAATTGAACATATAGGTTATAGAAAATGAAATCATATTCTCATTTGTAAAATTGAGAGCAAAACACAATAAAGTCCCTCCTTCTCTGGAGGGATTTTATACTTAGTTGCAAGCAATTGCCCTGCAGCACATGAGTACAAATTTACCAAACAGCACATTGCAGTTGTTTTATAGGTGATACAAACATTACCTTGTTTAGCTTTTGTGGAATGTAAAGACTGTAAAATCAGTGACAAGCACTAAATCTAACAGTTTGTTGTGGTTGTCTGAAGATTGATGTTCCGTCACAAATAGAAGACTTATTAGTGAGTGTGGTAAGGCCTACCGATTCTGTTGAACAGAAGCATGATGGCAATAAAGGACAGAAAAAAAGCATCAATTTCTAAAAACTAGATGAGCCAAACAGAAAGCCAGACATAAGGAGAGTAATGTGAATGTAGTAGATTTCTAAATGTGAGGTGATAGAAGGATGGATACTGCACATACTAAAAGCCCAATTTACACTACCCTTGAAAAACCGATCCATGCCGAGACCGGTCCAAGCTCGGATCAGTTAACCAAGCCGAGCTTGGTTCAGACGACCATTTACACATCACGCTATCTCGACTCCTCGCCTTCTAGTGACGATCTCTGCGGTATTACTGCCAGTATTGAAGAAGGAAATCAAGCAGCAGTTGGTTGGCGGTAATGCACCAAAAGTTGTTTGCCAATGCGCCATAAAACACACGAAGAAGGCGAAGAAGGAGGGAATCAGCAAATCAAAATGGCGGCTTCCTGTCAACATTCAGAAAAGTTACGCTTGATTATTATTGCTGTACTTCAGTGTTATTATTTAAAATGCCATTATTTCAAAATGTTGATGGAGAAGATTTCGATTGTTGTTTATAGTTAAAGAAGAAGTTGTTGTTCCTCTTCTGTTTCTGGAGGGGCATTACCGCCAACTACTGGAATGGAGTGTGAATCGTGATGTGCAGCCAGACAGAGATGGCGCTTCGTTCTGCTCATGCGCTCTTGTTATCGAGAACCGAGCCAGGGAAAAACCGAGCTCTCTGGAACTGGTCTGCAGTTAGCTCGGTCCGGTTGTGTCTACCTCCGGTTCAGTTCAGTTTGCTTTCCATTTACACATGATAAGTTATCTCTAGCGCCATTGAGCTCGGAACCGGTTCCCGCACGGTTTTTCGCTGGGTAGTGTAAAAGGGTATAAGTGAGGACTGCTGCACTGCAACTTTTTGTCGTGAATGATGCCACAGACATGGGACACCTACATCTACACAGTGAGCGAATTGTACATGCAAGAAGCTACCACAGACTAATCCTGTCCTCATCAACAGATTGTCCTACAACAACAGTGTCTCCAGCTAGAGGCTTCTCCAGAGCAGCCATAAGACAGGCCGCTATAGGAGATTTAATTCAGCTAAATTCAGATATCTATATAGCTTTAATTTAACACAGATGTAATCTCAAGGCAATTCAATCAAATCATACAGACTGGTTAAATGTTTTCAAACACAGGAATTCAGCTAATGGTATCCAATCATTGACTTTGCAGGATTCAAACCACATGGACTTGTGCTGTTTCAGTGACTCTACAGCAATTGCTCACATCGAGCATTGATGTGAGCAATTGTGCAGCAACAGTGGAGTCCCTTAAAACAGAAAGAAATCCCAGCATAGCTAACCTCATTGTGAGCAGCCTTCTGTTGAGGGGGTGTAAGGAGACAGAAGCAGCCAAGCAAAAGCAATACACTGATCCAACTTTTCGTGTTAGAAGAATTCATAGTAAACTAGCTCCATAGTTGAGTCTGTCCACTGTAGGAGGGAAACAGTTAATGAGATGAACCCTGAGCCAGTTTTCTTGTCAAAAGGGATGAAAGAGGGAACATACAGTTAGTCAAAGTAAAAGCTTAGCCCATGGCTATGTCAAAGAGAGAAACAGGACTAAGCAGTAGGGGTGGGTTGTAATTAGTTGCATTTACTTGAGTGACAATTTGAAAAAAAAAAAAAAACATTTAGGAGTAGATTTACAGTGTGCTACCTATGATTTATACTTGATTAATATTCTTGTAAAGTATCCATACTCCTACTTAAGTAAAATCACTGACTGCTTTGTTCTCCGTGAGTAATTTGAGCTATCCAAAAAACAGGTAAACATATGGTAAACAGTATATATTAACACCAAGTTCGTTCCCCTGTCTTAAAATACATAGTTATCTTTATAAGGGTTGGTTTTTCAAAATTTTATGTTGAAAAAAACTTGGCAAAATAATTTCTTCTGCATGAAAATGCCAGAACTTGCACATAAAAACTCTTTCCCAGCATAATTTATAAAGATTAAGTCTGATTTTATTATCCAACATTTACTCAGTACTCAAGTAGCGTTTGCTGAATGTTTTTTTTATACTTTTACTTATTTACATAATTTCTTGAATAACTTCATTTAACTTTTACAAAATTTACTTTTTATAAAATTAAATAGTGCTACTCTTGCTTGAGTACAAATTTTGCGTACTCTACCCACCTCTGCAAATCACTGAAAAACAGGAACAACTCTATCATCTTTAATCAAAGCTGTTGATTTCCCAGTAGCCCGGCTGATGCCTTTCTTGAGGAATGTGTTTCAGCTAAACAGGAATTTTACCTGTTTACACTGATCTGCCTTCTCCATGCAGCCACTGCTGGTCCGGAGTTTCTGTTCTGTTTGATTATTTTTGTCATTAAACATTTTAAAACGTCTCATTGTCTGACTTACCTGAATTCTGGGACCATATGTCCAGTTTCATGACAAAATAAGTGTTCAACAAAGCTATTGTACTTTTAAAAATGCTTAACCCAAAGTTTTTGGGGGATGGATCACACTAGATTACATTCCCAAATCTCGAAAAAGAGTTAAAAATAAAATGTTTGTTCAAAGGTAACAAAATAATTGTCTTTTGCTTATGTTTAGTTTAAAAAAACCTTGCTTTGCATAATTAATTAAGAATGTGTGTGAAATTAACTGCACCAAAAGCAATGGCCTTGCCACAAAAGAATCTGCACAGATTGATCATACATGTAATGAAAAGGTGTTTCAGTTTTTCATCCCTCTTTAGGCACTATTCTCCCACCCATACTTTTTTTTTCTTTCACAAGCAGACTATAATGTTTCCATAAGGTTACCATTGGTACTTGTATATGAAACTTTAATAAACATTATTTTAGGAGTAAAATCATATTCAATCGACATGGAAAGGGAGGTGAGAAAGAAAGAGGGGACAACAACTAAAGAGAGAAAGAGATAGAGACAGGAAAGAGCACATGAAAATAGAGAAAATAAAACAAAACTGCAAAAACAGACAACACAGAATGTATACTGAAACTCCTAGAAGTCTGCTCCACAACAGACAGAGAATGTGAAAAGACAGCCAAAGTGAATATCAAAAAATGTCACGGCACAGAACGGAGGACCGAGTATTCCAGGCAAGACAGACAGTGGAATTACTCAAAAGCGTTTATTTTAAAAAATGGGTCAGCTGTAACAGCTTCTTTAGCATCTAAGGCAGGAACCTCTGCAGGAGAGGAACACAGGTTATTGATAATTTAACAGAGGATAATCAGGAACGCGTGAGTCACTAATCTGGTTTAACAGCTCAGTCCATGCCCAGAACAAGGTAGGATCCAGCTGTTGGGCTGCCAAAAAGATGGGGCGGGCGCTGCCCAGAGTGTCCCAGATGGCACCTTTAAAACTATTGTGTTTGTCGTTGCTTTGTCTATACTGGTCAGCATTTCAATGTAGGCATAGCAATCTGCAAGTTTGGGTGACATTATTTAGCAGCAGGTTGCTATTCTGGCAGAGGACTTTTCCAACACATGCACTGTTTTTTTTTTTTTGGTGAACGCAAAAGTGAGTATGTAAGTATATCTTAACAAGATGAAACCTCCAGCAGATCCTGGCGCAGTGTAAGCAGCCATCTGGGATAGCTGACTCAGACTTTAGAAGACTATAGTCCATTATTTCTTCCTTCTAAAACCATTTTGTCAGTTTACTCTTTGATGATAATTTTCCATCCTGATTGTCTGCTGGTATTATAATGTTGGGTCTGTTATGCGATATCTTGGAATTGATCATTGATTTGAACAAAATCTGTGAAATACAAAAGTATCAGTTAAATACTCTGGACTAAAAATCACATTTTCAAAAAAAGAACATTTTGCAAAAAATCTGCAAGCTGTTATCATAACATGTTGTTTCTGTCTTAATTTGAAATTTTTTTTGTGCTTTCATGGTCTGTGAAATATTGTGTATTTTTAAAAGATCTGCAGGAGAAAGTAGAGGCTTTTGGGCGTTCAGTGCCATAAGAGAAACTTTGTTTTTACTTTGAGTTAATATAGTCCTAAAATAAAATAAGGATGTAAAAGAAAGCCAAAGATGACAAGTTGTACATTCTGATGCTGCAATTACTTGGTTTATGTATCAGATAACACATCATGAGAGAAAGAAACCTTCTTTTTTTTTTTTTTTTTTTATAATACTGAGAATGCACATGATTAGAGTCTGTGTTTGGGTAAACCTATTCTTTAACAACTTTCAAATATAACTCCTTATTGCTGTGAAGAACATCATGCCACACCTTCCCCTCCATTTATCTTGTTTCTTTCTTGTAATTTTCTCTTTTTAGGTTAGAGCCAGCAGCACTGTTAAATCCATTAAAAAGTACACTGATTAACTCGCTTTGTAACTTAATTGTAGTACTGTGTAGTTACAGTACAACCTGCATATGTTATGTAAAGTATGAATTTAATTACAATATGAAATGATTTTGCATGTTCCAGTCCATCAACATAAATAGGGTGCTGGCCTAGTGGTTAGGGCATTGCGTTGGATCCGAGACGTTCTGAGTTCAAGCCCCACTCCCACGGACTGCCACTCTGTGTCCCTAAACGAGACATTGAAAAAGAACTAAAACTAAAACCCTATCATTAGCTACGTTTACATGGACACAAATAATCGATTGAAGGCCTGATCAGATCAAAATGTTTCATGTAAACATGTCAGACTGAAATATTCTAATCCGATTTCGGTTCGATCGGATCTAAATTTAATTCCGAAAGAGAGGTGGTTTGCCGCAATCGCCATTCCGATTGGCGTCCATGTAAACACCCATTAGGATCTTAAGAGTAAAATAATCTTCACTGCGCGTGTGTGCGACGTCAGCGTGACGTTTTTCCGCCTTTGTCAACAACAGGAAACCACCGGTCCTCTCTCGCTCTTGTTGTGAACAACATGGCGGGAGGAGTCTAGGAACGCCGAATTATACTCAAGTTCATTTAAAGCTGCAGGAAGCAGGAATTTATCCTCCTCCTCTTTCTCTCTTTTCTCCACAGCCCACTCTCGCTCTCCCACGCCGGTTCAATCGCTCATTCTCTACATTTTCTCTCTCGGACATTTCGCTGCCAGCGCTTTTTCCTCCTCTCTCTCTCCTTTTTCTTTCCGCCGCTCCGAGCGCATCGTTTGTCAGGCCTCCCAAAAACCAGGCGCGAGACAGAACTGCCAAGTTTGGCAGGAAGTTCTGCGCATGCTTATAAGATTTAATCTGATCCAACGCTTGGTACATGTATACACACGCCATGATCGGATCATTTCATTTAGTGTCCATGTAAACGGAGATTTTGAATTTCTGATCAACCAAGGTTTGGATCGGATCGGGGAAATTTTGCGCATGTAAACGTAGCTAATGTTAAAGATGATATTTGCCTCTCACCTTTTAATGCTGTTGCCTGGTAAAGGATCATTATAAAACCACACAAGTGTAATGGCTCAACATTAAAGGGGAACACCGATTTTTTTTATTTTTTATTTTTTTCATTGGGCCCTTGATTTAACGTTATTACATCATCATGTTCTACTCACCCGTATGAGTTTTGTGTCATCCGCGACAGGCAGCCCGTGCCATAGGCAGCTATGCTCTACTCCTTCTATTCATTCGGCTAGCTAATCTGAATCGTTCAATTCCATTTCGAGAGAGAGATCATCTGTGGTAGTAGCACTAGACATCTTCCAGGCATGTGAGTAAAACTGGCAGCAGTTCAGCGGACAGGATGAATGAATGGTACCCGGCGCATGCGGATGACGTCATACACACTCCACTTTGTTTTTAAAAGATATAAATATATAAAATATAACCGCACAAGTCTGAGGGATAGTGATTCACCTACATGTTATGAATGCTGGCATGCCATAAACAGTGTTGCCGGTAATGCGTTTTTAGATTTTAGAGAGTTTTCAGAGTTCTTTTCTGATTTGGTATTAAATACTGACAGGGTCATCATAGTGGGAGATTTTACCATCCATGCTGACATTATAGGCGATAGCTTAAGGGTGGCCTTTAATGCTATCTTAGAAACTATTGGCCTTGTTCAAAATGTGAATAGTCCCACACATTCTCATCTTCATACTTTGGATCTTGTGCTGACATATGGCATAGAATGTGAAGAAATAATTCAGTATTTCCTCACAACCCTGTCCTCTCTCTGACCACTTTCTAATAACCTTCAGGATTACTTTAACAGAGTTCTCCTCCCCAAAAAGAAGGTTCAATTTTAGCTGATCATTATCAGATAGTACAATTTTAAATTTTAAAGAATTTGCTTCACTTTCTCTCTCTCCTCTGTGTCGCTGAGCAGTGCTGCAGAGTGCAAAAGCTTAGTTTATTCCCCTTCACAGGTTGATGATTTTGTTGATGGGGTTGCTAGTTCTCTGTGTACTGCCTTGCACAACGCAGCTTGAAAATGAAAACCATTATAAATAGAAAACTGGCTCCTTGGTTTAATGCAGAGCTGCACACTTTGAAGCAAAATGCTAGGAAACTGGAGAGGAAATATCGCTCCACAGGCCTATAAGAGTCCTACCTAGTCTGGAAAAATAGTTTACTGCTGTATAAGAGGATCATTTGTAATGCAAGAGCAGCATATTTCTCCTTATTAATAGAGGACAATAAGAATAATCCTAGATTTCTTTTAAATACAGTTGCCAACTCACCCAGAGCCATAGCTTAGTTGAACCATCCATTCCACCTGCTCTTAGAAGTAATGATTTTATGGGATTCTTTATAAATAAGATTGATCTTATTAAAAAAAAGATCATTAGCACTTCTCTATCCCTGATTGGTTTGTCTCTGGAGGGGTGGGGCAGTATCTGAGGTAGTCATGGAATCTGAACCGGGTTTAGACTGCTTTGATCCAGTTGAACTTTCAGAGTTAGCAAAATTATTGTCTTCATCTAAGCCTTCAACATACATGTTAGATCCAGATCCAACCAGGTTATTTAAGGAGGTATTCCTTTGATCTCCTCCATTTTAGATGTGATTAATCTATCTCTGTTACAGGGATATGTACCAAAAGGCTTTTTAAGGTTGCTGTAATTAAACATCTGCTTAAGAAACCGTCTCTTGACCCAGATGACTTGGTTAATTATAGACCTATATCCAACCTTCCTTTTCTTATCTAAAATCCTTGACAAAGTAGTTGCCAAACAAGTGTAACTTACACCATAATTAACTTTTGAAGAGTTTCAGTCTGGCTTTAGAGCTCATCATAGCACTTAAACAGCTCTCCTCTGGTGAAGGTTGCTAATGATATTCTCATGGCCTCAGATAATGGACTTGTATCTGTGCTCGTCCTGTTGTATCTCAGTGCTGCATTTGATACAGTTGATCATAATGTTCTTTTATAAAGACTTGAATATTTTGTTGGAATTAAAGAAACAGCACTAGACTGGTTTAAATCTTATTTATCTGATCGATTTCAGTTTGTTCACGTTAATGGCAACGTTTCCTCTTGCTCAAAAGGTTACCTGTGGAGTACCACAGGGATCAGTGCTAAGACCAATTCTCTTAACTTTATACATGCTCCCAATTGGTAGAATAATTAGACAGCATGGGATTAATTTCCACTGTTATGCTGATGATACCAAGCCATATCTGTCTTTGAATCCAGATGAAGCTAACCCATTACGTACTGTAGATTACAGGCATGTCTTGAAGACATGAAAACCTGGATTGTAATTCTTTACTATCAGGAAGTCCACAAACTGTAGTTAAAAGCCATCAGCTGATCCAAAATGCTCCGTGAGGCCCGACACCCTGTCTACTTTTAAGGCTAGGCTTAGAACTTTCCTTTTTGATAAAGACTATAGTTAGAGTGGCTCAGGTTATCCTGAGCTATCTCTATAGTTATGCTGCTATAGGCCTAGACTTCTGGAGGGGCATAGGGACCCCCATTTCATCATTCTGCTTCATTCTATCTCTATTCTCCCAATTTGCAGAATCTGTTGGTTCAATCTCTAACCTTATGCTCTCTCTGCTTTTCTCATAGTAGCTTTGACTTCGTCTGTTCCTGTTTGGCTGTGACTCCATCCTGGAGAGAATATCAGCTGTGCTGCTTCCATCAACACTCTTGTTTATAGATGCTGGAGATCAGCCTGTTTTCCAGTGTAGTCCTGTTTCTCTGACTGTGACTGGCTGGATGTGCTCTTTTCATCCTCTGACACATGGGAGCTGGCTCGGAACTCGTCTGCCTGGCTGTGTGTTTTTCCTGGATGGGGCCGCCTTTTACATCTGCTTTTTGTATCTCTGCTTCTGTCTCCTTGAACCCCAGGCGTCCTCGGCAGATGGAGGCACACACTGACCTGCTGAGGTTTCTTCCTGTTAAAAGGGAGTTTTTCCTCTCCACTGTCACTACAAGCATGCTTGGTGTGAGGGATTGCATTTGAGTCAATGAGTCGACAGAAAACATAAGTATCGTGTAGTTGCACTGTAATATTGAAATGCCAATAGGAGGCAGCTGACGTTACAAAAAAATGTACAATATAGTTTATTTGTGATGTTGAATATAAAAAGCAGAGCCAATTTTCTCTTTACTATAATTCAAAAGCCTGTCATGGATCATTATGAGGTTGGTTATAGTTTTAAGTGTGAGATGAGTTAAGACTGTGCCTTTTCTCAGCCAATTATAAGTTACAGTACCTTGAACCTATCTATGCTGGTGGAAGCTATATGTGGAGTTGGGTGTGAGATGACTGAAAGCGCTTGCCTTCTAACGCTAGACAAGAGTGAAATATAGACACATGCCCTTCAAGGTGTTTAAGACTCACTATGCTTTTGAACGGAAGAGACAGCTGGTTTGAAATGTTTTTATCTGACTAGTGAAAAATGTATGTCTTTTATGAACTCAAAGTTGTTTTTCTTGTTAAGATCCAATGTTCGTGTGTGAGAATTCTCTTTATATGCAGGGGTGGGAAACTACCCCGCCAGAGCCACACTAACTCATTTGCTGATTTTACTTCACATAAGATAATTAGATTGAAAATTAAATGTTAAGTTTTTTTTTCACAACCTTCCTAGACTTCGGAGACCTGGACAACGGTTTGGCAGATATTTCTGACCCGCATTATGTTTTCTAAAGGTCTAAGAGATAGAATTTGCTAGATTTAAGGTTTACATCTTTTTAGCAGGGAGGGAATACAGGTAATGTGTGCATTTGTGAATACATATAAATTACATTAAAAAAAAGGAAAGCTTAAATGAAAAATCTGTTTTATTACCTGAGAAAAGTGTTGTTCAAATTATGAAAAAAAATTAAATAAAACTGTGGCTTGTAGATGTTTTCAAACCCCTCAAGGCTAACACTTTAACACTTGCATGAATGTAAGTTATGTAATATTTAATTAAATAACTTTTGGATAGCCACATGTTTTCCTGTGAACACACACCCAGGTGGCTTTGTGTTAGGACAACACATGAAAGTGTGATTTGAGCTCAAATCAGGGTCAGAAACATACAGGGTAAATACACAACTTCAATTCATAATTTTAACAAAAATAACAGGTTAAACATCTTTCAGATAAATATTTTTAACTTACTAAAATTCGACTAAGATTTTTTATTTAAGAACCAAAGGTTATTACAAAGAATTTCCAATAAGGTTAAATTAGGTTTTAACTAATTTAGAGCAATTATAAAGTTTTCAGACAACTTTATAAAGCAAGTTTAAGTGGTAGATAAAACAATATTGATTATATATTAAGATATTTCTTTAATTGTTTAACACCAATGTTGCCACAGTTGCATGGCTTGGAAAAATAATCATAAATATTCATAAGTCACTGTTTAGAACAGACCACTGCTGGTCCTGCAGCTCATTGTTGTTCCTTTTAAACTTTTATTAATTTTCTTTTTTTTAACAGCTTATGTACCTCACCACCTCCTTGTCAAGAGTCTCTGGAATTTGCTGCATGTCTATGTTGTACTTTCTTCCTTGCTGCTTGATGAAATTTCTTTTCCATTGCACTCAAGGCAAATTTATTTGTATAGCACAATTCAGTATAAAGACAATGCAAAAGTGCTTTACATGATTAAAATACAGGAAGATAAAACAGAATCCAAAGCAAGTAGGAAAAAATAAAAAAAATAAAAATAAAAATTCAGAAACAAAAAAAGAATATTAAAACAGTTGGACTAAAGAAAATATGTTTTAGTTGAACTGTTTAACTAGAACAGTCAAAGGCAATCCCTAAACAATGTGTTTTTTAGTATTATTGATTTAAAGGAACTCAGGCTTTCTGCACTTTTACAGTTTTCTGGAAGTTTGTTCCAGATAGTGGAGCATAGGAACTAAATGCTGCTTCTCCATGTTTAGTTCTGGTTCTAGGTATGCAGAGCAGGCTGGAGCCAGAAGACCTGAGTGGTCTGGAGGGTTGATAAACTGATACTCAAAGTCTGTGATGTATTTAGGTGCTAAGCCATTCAGAGATTTATAGACTAACAGAAGTATTTTAAAGTTTATTCTCTGAGATACAGGGAGCCAGTGTAAGGACTTTAGAACTGGGGTGATGTGCTCTACTTTCTTAGTCTTATTGAGGACACGGGCACTTAATAAATTTGATAAGCAATGTAGCAAAGTTGTTCAGAGCATAAAGGTAAAAATAACAATATATATATACTCTGTTATCTTCCTTTTGGATGTCATAAAGAAGTTGCTGCTCCCTGTGTTTTCTGTTCCATGAAAAATGGGACCAAGTGGCTCTTTGTGTGTTGAAGGTTGCTGAACCCTGTGCTAGTTTTTCACAAAACAATAATCATTCTCCAGAGTCTGTCATATTATCCGTAATGGTTGTATTAATAAAACATGACTGAATAATAACAAAAATAGAAAAATAATTCAACTTTATTGATCTCACTCAATGCCCTAACCACTAGGCCACCACTCCCCCTTAGCTGACAAACATTAATGACCTTAATGTATAAAACATGTAAGAAATGTATTTAGATTTTTAGCAAAATATAAATGCTTTTACAAATCACTGTATGATTTCTTTCATATTTTTCTAATTATTTAGTTTTATTCTAGCTTTTATTTGCACTAGTCTCTTATATCATTTTATGCTGCTTGCTGAAAAGCACACAGTTTTTTATCCAATCCCTCATACAGTATGTGGTGACAATAGAAATGTGTGTCTTTCCTGTCTTCCTGGTGTTAGCTAGAAACAGGAAACACACACAATTCGGAATGTCACGACATGGTCTTCAGGCGGTCTCTGAGTCCTTTCACATTTTAATGCATAGTTCTTCTTCTTGAATATTCCCATTGAAATCTTCAGTGGGAATCATTTATCACAGACGAGCCAAGTGCATTAAATTAGTTCAGGACTGGAATGAATCAGCAATAAATGACTGTAACTAGGTTTTACCTGCTCTTGTTTAATCTGTGTGCATTCAGATCCTTTGGAAAAGCATATAAAACAAAAACACAAGAGGCCCTCCCTGTAGGAATGGTTAGGATTGAATCAGCAATCATGGAGCATCCATTAGCTATAGAAGCATCAATTATTGTGTTTTCCACAACAGCACATTGGAAGCACTCAATTATACATGTATAGACTCACTCCAAAGTTCACTAATAGGACGGCTTTGCTTGGTGGTTGTCCACAACAGATATAATGAGAAAGGGTAAAAATATTGGTCTAAATGGTCTGCTTCTGCTGGAGGTTTTCCTCTCCAATGTTGCTGCATCCATCCATGCTCGGTGTAACACATGGATCTAAAGTCAATGACACAATGCAACCAAACATCTACCTCCGCTACATCCTCATCCAGCAGAAGTCTGAATGGTGCAATGCAATGAGCTGTTTGTTAACCAATCTGACTGTATCTGAGTCACCTTTCTCTGTGAAATGCCTTGAGATGACATTTGTTGTAAATACAACAAATGTTGTATTTTTGAATTGGGAAAAAAAAAACTGAACAGAATTGAGATGGTGCATATTTTGATTTCTTAGCTAGAAGTGACTTAAAAATGTAAAAATCGACTTTAATATTGTGATGTCACCATGATGATTCAACTTTATATTCCCAGTTCCAGCTTAATCTAGATGAAAAACAACGGCTCCCCAGGTATTCTCAATGGAGGGTTCCCTGGAAGAACAGGAGTTCATCAATCCATCAGACCTGTCAACATCCTACTGGTCAGTGATTAGAGATTGTCCACCATTGGAATATTCCTATTTTGCATTTTAAATTCTGAACAAACTATGGCCATAGGCATTTTATGAAGAATCTAAAAAAAAACAAAGGTTAAAAGCGGTCAATGAGAAAAATGCATTGTAAGATATATATAAAGTCCTGTGGTCAACCTTGTAAACAGCTGGGCACAAAAGAGATCAACAGGAACCATTGCATGTTTGGGTGCACAGAGGTAACTCTGAGCAAACCATCGTTTGCATACTGACTGGTTAAATTAAATGTAAATCCAGAGTTTATGAGCCCATTAGCAATAAGCAATCAAAAAAAAGCATCTACATGAGATTTAGAAAAACATACCTTCACAATAACAAAACACTCTTGCTGTACACACATCTAAAAACAGTGTGTTTAACATGCAAAAAGCATGCTTTTCAAAATTTGCCATGGTTAATAAGCAGGGTCAAATTCAATTGGGTGCTCAAGGTATAGTAATGCACAATGGGTTACATTTCAGTTCTGTTCTTAATGTTTTTTTCGCAACCCAGTAATTGTACAGGGATGTTTGCAATTATTCTTACACAGCCTGTTTTTTTTTTTTCACTTTACAACCAGACTTTGACTTGACTTTCACATAATTTTTGTTTTTTTATCCCAAGATCCCAGCAACCAAAAAACTTACTAAAATATAATATAAAATATTCTCATGGCCCTAGATAATGGACTTGTATCTGTGCTTGACCTGTTATATCTCAGCACTGCATTTGATACAACAGATAAGAATAATCTTTTACAAAGACTTGTAATTTGTAGGAATTAAGGGAACTGCACTTGGATGGTTTAAAACCTACGTTTCTGCCAGATTTAATTTTGTCCATATTAATGATAGGGATTAGTACTAGGGCAAATTTTCTTTTACTATATATATATATATATATATATATATATATATATATATATATATATATATATATAAAAAATATAGATATACTCACCGACCACTTTATTAGGTCCCAACTGCTTTCGTTAACACTTAATTTCTAAGCAGCCAATCACATGGCGGCAACTCAGTGCATTTAGGCATGTAGACATGGTCAAGACAATCTCCTGCAGTTCAAACAGAGCATCAGTATGGGGAAGAAAGGTGATTTGAGTGACTTTGAACGTGGCATGATTGTTGGTGCCAAAAGGGCTGGTCTGAGTATTTCAGAAACTGCTGATCTACTGGGATTTTCATGCACAACCATCTCTAGGGTTTACAGAGAATGGTCCGAAAAAGAAAAACATCCAGTGAGCGGCAGTTCTGTGGGCTGAAATGCCTTGTTGATGCCAGAGGTCAGAGGAGAATGGCCAGACTGGTTCTAGCTGATAGAAGGGCAACAGTGACTCAAATAACCACCCGCTACAACCAAGGTGGGCAGAAGAGCATCTCTGAACGCGACAGATACGCCGAACTTTTGAGGCAGATGGGCTACAGCAGCAGAATACCACACCGGGTGCCACTCCTTTTCAGCTAAGAACAGGAAACTGAGGCTACAATTTGCACAAGCTCATCAAATTGGACAATAGAAGATTGGAAAAACATTGCCTGGTCTGATGAGTCTCGATTTCTGCTGCGACATTCGGATGGTAGGGTCAGAATTTGGCGTCTACAACATGAAAGCATGGATCCATCCTGCCTTGTATCAACGGTTCAGGCTGGTGGTGGTGGTGTCATGGTGTGGGGAATATTTTCTTGGCACTCTTTGGGCCCCTTGGTACCAATTGAACATCGTTGCAACGCCACAGCCTACCTGAGTATTGTTGCTGACCATGTCCATCCCTTTATGACCACAATGTACCCAACTTCTGATGGCTACTTTCAGCAGGATAATGCGCCATGTCATAAAGCTGGAATCATCTCAGACTGGTTTCTTGAACATGACAATGAGTTCACTGTACTCAAATGGCCTCCACAGTCACCAGATCTCAGTCCAATAGAGCATCTTTGGGATGTGGTGGAACGGGAGATTCGCATCCTGGATGTGCAGCCGACAAATCTGCAGCAACTGTGTGATGCCATCATGTCAATATGGACCAAACTCCCTGAGGAATGCTTCCAGCACCTTGTTGAATCTATGCCACGAAAGAATTGAGGCAGTTCTGAAGGCAAAAGGGGGTCCAACCCGTTACTAGCATGGGTTACCTAATAAAGTGGCCGTGAGTGTATATACATATATTCCTCATCATTTCATGATCTTCATGTGTTTTTCCCTGACGTCTTCTAGTTTGCCTCTGTTGCCATCTTTTGAAATATTTAATCTACATGAAACCATCTCAGCTTCCGTCTCTGCATTTAGGTCTTCTAAAAACCTCCACACAACCTGACAGAAGTAATCAGCCAACAATGGACTCAGCGGAGCCAATCTTGAAGGAAGCAAAAAGCTTTTTTTAAGGACATAAGGCTCAACTTGGACAATATTTCCACTTTCCATCCTCCTTGGAAGAGGATAAGAGCAACCTGTGAGTTAAAAGAAATTTGCGAGAGACAGCTTGAACTCCTCGCTGCTCTGCAAAATAACAGGGCTGTTTGAGGAGATTGAGTGGAACCAGCAAGCCGCTGCAGCACGCTCCAGTGGACAAAAGCTATATTGTTTTTTCTTAAGAAAGACAGCATTTCCCATGAGGACCAGGGCATGGCATGGTAAAATCCTGATCTCCCAGTTGTGTATACTTACTCAGCTTTGTTTTAAAGGAATAGTACACCCAAAACATGATTAGCCTTCATTTTCTACTCACCCCCATGCTGAACAACACTCTGGAGTTACTTTTTGATATATCTCAAATGCATCTGGAGATCTGGGAGGCTTCTTTGCTGTCTGCTGACATTCAAATAATGGAGGTTCATGGTGCCCGAGACAGAAAGGTCCATAAAAGTCCACAAAAAACGTGTCAATATTCCTCCATACTGCTCATCCAATGTATTCCAAATTCCTCCCTGAGTGGGTAAGCGTCCATAATTTCCAAACGAAGTCATTTAAAATGTTTTTAAGAGCATAAACAGTAGTGTATAGGATTTCCTGAAAGCGCTCACGAGTCTACGGAAACCGCGGCAGACCAAACCAGGCGAAAGTGCGCATTCAGCTCGGCAAAAGAACTCATGCTCTTCCTCAACACTGAAGTCCCTCAGACATTTGTCTTTCGCTGTTTCTTTCTTTGCACAGGTAAACAGCACATTTCTTCTTCTACGCTTGCAGTGCATCGGCAGAGCAGACGCTGAATTTTTACTTAAATCTTAAATTGTTATCTTTGATTGTATTTAAAAAGTTTTAATGTTCAGTCAATATTTCATAGTATGTGACTAGCTCCCACCAGGACCCATTTCCTGTTTGGCTCTTTTGTCCTTCTCATCTTTTGTCCTTCTCAGGCATGCTTCCCTTTAGCTGATTTATGTTTCAGTGATTAGGGCAGATCTTTGGCAGACATCATCTAATATATTATGGTTGATGAAAGGATATTCCAAAGCCCAAAGATCTAAGGATATCGAGATTAATGTATCCCACGTACAACCTGGGGCTGTATTCCCTAAAAGGAAAGTAAATTACATTTGCAAAAAAAACTATGCTACAAACATTCACACATGAAAATTTCTGAAACTGCCGACATTATTTTGTAATATTATCCATCAAGCAGTCTTTGGTATGAATGGGAGGTATGTAATTTACATATTGTGTCTGCATATTTTCTGAAATGTATTGGTCAGGTTTTGAACATGTCAATAGAACACTGTCAACATAATGAGACAAATCAGCAAACATCTGTTTGAGAATTCAGAGCATGTCAGCCCTACTCCTATTTACAAGCACTGACATCAAACACACAGGACAGCGTTTTGTGTAAAATCTTATTTTTGTCTGTTAAATGGTGGTCTCTACAGTGTTACTTAGTTTAGAAAACAGCATATGGCAGAGGTCTTCGATAGGGGGTCTGCATGCAGGTACTGCATGAGGCTCGCAAAAGTTTTGGTTGATTAGACTTTTTTTCATATTCCCCCTGACATTTTTTCCACTAAATTAAATGTCTTTAACTACATGTGACCGGCAGGGGGGTGGGGTCTTGTTTTTTTGTTTTTTTTTTAAACAAGATGCACCAGAACACAGACTAATTGGTACAACAATATTTTATTTAGCAAAGTCTATAAAACAATCCTCTTTTTAAAACCACGGCTTGGACTACTTGGTCCCTGGAGAAAAAGTCATGGAAACCAGACAATTTCAATTATTCCAAAAAAGAAAAGAAAAATAATTAAACAAAACATGCAATGCAAAAGAAAACAAGTCAGCAAATCAAAACAAAGGCAACAAACAAGTTAGTAATTTAAATAAACAAATAATTCAAATGGAAAAGAAAAAAATAAAACACTCCAACAATGGAACGAATTGTCGTAGTCGGATTCCAATGGCCTTTCAGCGGGACCAGAGAGCGATGTCCACATCCACACGAACATGAATTCAACACACTGTAGTAAACAGATAAATGGAGGCAGAAGATGTCTTTCAGTCATCGATGCACACATTCAGCGACACACAGGAGCTCTTTCAATCTGGGCACCGTTTCATTCACAACACCTGTGTTATCAACCAGGAATCAGAATCAGAAATACTTTAATAATCCCAGGGAGAAATTACTTCCGTTACATTACTCCATCTGTAATAGAGGGACTAATAGTACCAGTTTGATATAACACAATTTCATACAATATATATATATATAATTAGGGGGTCCCCGCTCCACCTCGCCAATGCCATTAGTTTGGGGGTCTTCGGCCTGTAAAACACTGAAGACCACTGGTATATGGGATTTGTTCCACAAATTGGTATAGTCAAGCCATTATATAATGAAAGAGGAACAAAAGCAAAAAGTGGTTTAACATTGGGTCAACTTTGTCTATACTTACAATTTTCTAGGTACTCCAGTTTATGTGTTTTGTTGTCTTTGCATGGCTCGTTGTCTTGTCTTCTTTCGTGGAAAAACTTGCAGTGAACTTAGCATAGTTTTCACCTCCCATTCAAGCATAGATTGATTGTTAAATAAAACAATAACAGGGCTATTGGGAAGAATACTGTTGGTTGGTGTGTAAACACAAAGATGATTAGAGTAGGGTAAAAACCCCTTCAATCTGAACAATGCTTTAAAGTGGATCAGCACCGGGTACAGGGTTGAAGTCTATTACAGTTTATATAACATTGAGCAGAAAAAAGATAATGAAAAGCATATTATTAATTACAGGAACTAAGTAATGCACAAGGAAAGGCAACTCATTTTGTAACATAATTTAAATAGTAACAGTGGCAGTATTTGATGTGGCTCACTGCCCAATGCAACATTTCCTGCAGGGCAGCGCTAAATAAAACTGTTATTCATAGCTTCTAAGTCAGGGCTCCAATAAATTAATATTTCTGTGTTCTTTAGTCAAGATTGCATTTAAATACATGAAATGTTATGTATTTCTATCTATAAATATATTTTTCAGGGTTGCATATTAGTATGAAACAAAACCACAATTCAGTACAGAAGTCAACTTTCAAGTTTTATGCATCAGTAAAAATGGTTTGCATTCTGCTGCTGGTTAAAACTAATCTTTGATATTTGTTGACTGATTTTATTAACACAAATGAATTGTTGACAATCATTTTCATGCTTCACACAGGGATACATGGTGGGGACAGCTTCCTGCTCGGGGATTGCATTTCTCTTATAAATCCTAGCTTGAAAAAGTCATGAAAAACTCAAACTACCCATACAGTTTTGAGCAATAATCTTAACAAAGATTTTATCAGCATACATTAAAGAAAACCAAAAACACTGTTTAAAGAAAAATGAGGAACTCAGAATGGACTAAATAGAGTATAGAACCGATTCCAGCTGAAATCAATGTGGAAAACAACAAAACATTTTTATCGGTGTGCATCGTATGTAGCTGGGACTTTGCCCTTCTCTCTCTTTTAAAACATTTTCCTTTTGCATATCACTGAAAGTGAAAATGTACATCACAAGAAATTTTGTCAATTTTCATCTCTACTACTTTATTTGCATAGTAAGCTGTTTCTAAAATCAGTACAATGAAATGACTACAGATTCCACATTCAAGCCCCTCTGGAAATGCAAAGTGTTTTTCTCCTTTCGATGTATCAACATAACCATGTCTGCAAACACATTTTTGACTGATAACAAGCTGAATTAATATTTCACCTGTTTAACTCCAGGAAAATCTAAGGTAAACATACCATTTTAGATTTTCTGTTCTCCCTTTGTGTGTTCTGTCACACAAGCTGAAGATGCACTCATGCTTGGCTGTGTTGCTGAGATACGAGCAAAGGTGGAGAATCATGTTAAAAATAGCAAAGTGTAGATTCCTCTGACAATAATAAAAGGAACTATAAAAAAGGCAGAATGGGGAAAAATATAGCACAATGATAACTGAGTCTAAGCGGGTTGAAGGCTTTTTGCCAGTGGGCTGTCTCCACAAGTCACAGGGGGGGGCCTTTGATATTATACAGCAGGTATGGGGGTAAAATAGGCCTGCAGAGGATAGGGAGAGGCTCCATCACTACAGCATCTGTTGTTTAAATTCCTAAAAGGTTTTTCTTTTTCTGTGAGCTGCTTATCTCGCTGTGATGTTATTTTTTACATTAAAAAATAACAGTGTTGTATAAAGTACTGAAATCTGAGTGTCAAGTAAAAGTATAGGTAGCTCTCCAAAATATGACTTTGATTAAGGACAAGTCATTGAATGAAATGTTACTTGATTTAAAATCTTAAAGTGTCTGAAATGGCTTGTACTTAAAGGCAAATTCGGTTTTAACACTTTTAGCCCATTTTCTGTAGTGTCCAGGATGAAATCGAATGATCGACACCAAAATGTTGACAATTGGTCCTGTCTCTGCTATTTGGCTCATGCAGAATCCCCCTGGCTGCTTCAGAATGGCTTCCATAGAGCACATGTCAATAATGTCCTTAAAACAACCTTAAGCGCTTTTTTTAAAATATACTACTCACGGATTATGTCGAATCCAGCGCCTGTTCAATGACGTTCCAAAAAAGTTTCGTGAAGAAAAAAACCGTCCCTGTCTTGTTTTATTTAGCATTTTGTAAATCCCAGAACTATTTTTTTCCGATACATCACAACCGCTTATAAACTTCCGCTTCCCGTTCGAATCTGAAGCGTTGCACACTCCAGATCACTAGTTGGCGACGGTATCCTCTACCGTCAAACTCAAAGCCA
This sequence comes from Cyprinodon brontotheroides, assembly GCA_018398635.1. NCBI lineage: Eukaryota > Metazoa > Chordata > Actinopteri > Cyprinodontiformes > Cyprinodontidae > Cyprinodon > Cyprinodon brontotheroides. The sequence goes on along the minus strand of JAGKQL010000008.1, from coordinate 28,346,050 downwards.
ATATGTCCTCCTCAAGAATCCACCTTTCGTATTCCATTTTCAGAGTTTTTAAAGTGTTTTAACAGAGACGTTAGCACCTCGGCGTCCGAGTACACAGAGTGAAGCAGAGAAACACTTGGGCCTTGCGAAAAGACTACAACAAAAGCGTAAACAGGCCCCATTTCCGTTTCCGTGGCGGAGGGATATTGACTATTTCAACAGAACTCAATCGAGGGATTTACAAAATGCTAAATAAAAACACTACAGGAACGGTTTTCTTCACGCAAACTTTTTGGAACGGTCATTGAACAGCTGGCGACCCCGCGGAATGGTAGCATATTTAAAAAACGTTTAAGGTTGTTTTAAGGACATGTATCGGACATGCACTATGGAAGCCATTCTGGAAGCAGCCGGGGGGGATTCTGCATGAAGCAAATAGCACGAGATTGAACAGGACCAATTGTCAACATTTTGGTGTCGATCTTCGATTTCATCCTGGACACTACCAGAAAATGGGCTAAAAGTGTTAAAAAACGAATTTTCCTTTAAGTAGGAAAATTTGTATAAAAAAATAGATAAATACTCTAGTAATGGAATGAGAAGTATAAGTAAAAAATAAAACAAGGCAACTGCAGTTTTGAATGACATTTTTTAATATTTTGTCAAATTTGAAGGTCAAATTCAGAAATTACAACAGTAAATACAACATTTATTGTAAGCCTTCAGTTTTCCTTCTTCCAGTAATGTCAGTGCTATACAGTGTTGGGCACGTTACTTTGAAAAAGCAATTAGTTATATTTACTAGTTACTTCGCCCAAAAAGTAACTGAGTTACACCACAATAAAGGTAACTAGTTACAAGTAAAAGTAACTATTGCGTTACTTTTGCATTTCTCGCTCCCGTAACCCTCACCACCCAGCCCCCACCTTCTCGCCGTGTGTTTCAAAAGCCACCTGAATAGAGCGGACGACAAAGACAAGAACCTGCAGAGAGTTTTGCCTTTTTTGTAACTCAACGTAAAATGACATCAGGGGGGAACGGTATCCTGACAGGCGCGCAAACCCCTTCAGATACCCGTTCCCCCTGCTTTACATGGGGGAGCGGTATCTGATGTGGTGTAAATATCATCAGGCTGCATTACCTCTTCTCATGGCTTTGAAGTTTTTTAACAGGGCGTTCAGATCTGGTGAGTATATTAAATGAATAACTGGGGATGTCTAATTCTAAAATACCCTGTGTGTTTGGGTTGTTATAGATACTTTATCTATCTATCTATCTGCTCTATCTATCTATCTATCTATCTGTATCTATCTACATCTATCTATCTATCTATCTATGAGGTCTATCTATCTCAGACCTCAAAAGATCTATTGTTAAAGAAAAATGATTATTTTTAGTTTTTAATACAGTTAATCTTATGGCATGTGTGTAAGGTATGTTGAACACTCTCATTTTGAACATATTTCTTAATTTTGAACAAGTTTGTGTTAATGATTTAAAACTAAACTATTGATGGGTAAGTATTCAAAGTATAGGAAGGTAAATGTAGGTCAGAGGGGATCTCACAATGAGGCTCCGGTTGTTTGTCAGGATGGTAGGAGAGGCCCCCACATTCCACAGCTATCTGTGAAATCTTATCTTATATGTTTTCCTTAGCCAGATGACCTTAGAATTCCTGGAGGCCAGGCCGTAAATTAGGGGAAGTTCTAAGTTTTTCTGAGTGTCAGAGATAGCTCCTGGTTGGAGGAGCAAAGATACGCCTTATTTGAATAAATTAAATACAAGAGGATAAAACTTTCTACACAGAAGTAACAAATCAGATTTGCTCTTGCAACTCTCCAAAGATGTCTTTGTACGTCTTTGCTTTCTTTCCTTCTCTCCATTTATGTCAGGTAAATGAATGTATGTCTCCGTTGTTCTGCAGTTTCTGGTGTAAGTTTATGCATTGTCTTATATTGGATTAAACTCTGTAATTCTGTGACGTCAACACGCATTGGACTGGTTTCCTTGTAGCCACACGCAGCTCGCCGGGAGGGGCCTGGGATCAGAGGAAGAGAGAGAGCCAAACTTTTTCCAAAGTTAACTATTTTAGAAAAAATTTCTTCCTTAACACTATCTATCTATCTATCTATCTATCTATCTATCTATCTATCTATCTATCTATCTATCCATCCATCCATCCATCCATCCATCCATCCATCCATCCATCCATCCATCCATCCATCCATCCATCCATCCATCCATCCATCCGCTGTTCTGCTGCTGGAGTCCTCCTCACTCTCCAACTCTCTGTGTGTGCTGTACGTTAACATCTGTAACAGCCAATCTCATCCTCCCCTCTCTCATGACAAGGTGGGCACGAGTCCTATTATGAAAAAAAGGTTCATTGTGTGACCTGAGTAACGTGCAGGGGTAACAGGGGTGTCAGCAATGGTAAGCTTGCGTTATAGTTACAGTCAAAGTAATTAGTTAGATTGTAATTCTTTACTATCAGGTGAAGTCCACAATCTGTAGTTAAAAGCCTTCAGCTGATCCAAATGCTGCAGCCAGAGTTCTAATGAAAATGAAAAAGAGAGATCATATCTCTCCTATCCTGGCTTCTCTTCATTGGCTTCCTGTTAAATCCAGAATAGAATTTAAAATCCTCCTTCTCACATATAAAGCCTTAAATGGCCAGCTCCATCTGATATCAGAGATCTGATTGTTCCTTATGTTCCTAACAGAGCACATCGAAGCTCTCTCAATCTGCAGGTTTACTAGTGGTTCCTAGAATTTCTAAAAGTAGAATGGGAGGCAGATCTTTTAGTAATCAGGCTCCTCTCCTGGTATGGAACCAACTACCAGTTTTTTAGTCTGTGAGGCAGACACCCTGTCTGCACTTTTAAGGCTAGGCTTAAACTTTTTTCTTTTTTGATAAAGCTTATAGTAATTGTGGTTCAGGTTTATCCTGAGCTATCTCTATAGTTGTGCTGCTATAGGCTTAGACTGCTGGAGGACATAGGGACCCCCATTTCATAATTCTTTTGCTTTTAATTCTATCTCTCTATTCTCCCACTGTACAGAATCTGTTATTTTAATCTCTAACTTAATGCTCTCTCTGCCTTTTCTTGTGTAGCTTCGAGTCTCATATGTTCCTGTTTGGCTCTGACTCCACCCTGGAGAGAAATATCAGCTGTGCAGCTTCCATCAGCACACCTTTGTTTATAAATGTTTGAGATCGGTGCCTTTTTTCCAGTGTCCTGTTTCCCTCTCTGACTGTGACTAACTGGATGTGCTCTCTCCATCCAACTCTGGCATGGGAGCTGGCTGGAGCTTCGTCTGCCTGGCTGTGTGTTTTCTGGGTGCACGCCTTTTACAGCTGCTTTTGTATCTCTGCTTCTGTCTCCTTGAACCCCAGTCGGCCCTCAGCAGATGGCCGTTCACACTGAGCCCTGGTTTTGCTGGAGGTTTCTTCCTGTTAAAGGGGAGTTTTCCTCTCCACTGTCACTACAAGCATGCTTAGTGTGAGGGATTGCATCTGAGTCAATGAGTCAATGCAATCAACTGGTTTTCCTTAGATAGAAAAACTTTGTATCAATTTGACTGTATGATCTGGTTGAACTGGAAGAGTGCCTTGAGATGACTTGTGTTGTGAATTGGCTATATAAAATAAACTGAAATGAATTAATCTTAATGTTGTTGTTATGTTAATGTTTTACTCTTCTAAGATTTTTTTCTTTCTTCTTTTCAACTTATCTTTCCATCAGTGTTCCTATTTCCCTCTGCTCTCATTCAATCTTCTTTATATAAGTCTTCTAGACTCTTCTAACAATCTTACACTAACCTAAAACAGAGGCATAATACAATCACATATAATCTAATCATACATTTTATGATTATTATGATGATGGTGATTATTATTATTATTGTTGTTGTTGTTGTTGTTATCTCACCTGATTAAATACTGGCTAATCCAAATATTTGGAGCTGCAAGTTAAAACAACCTAATAAATGAACATTAAACAGGTGTTTATCTCTTCCTCTATCATCCTCAGGTCATGCAGATCTTGTCTAATTCAGTTTTCCTTTCATTGTTTTTATAATGAGGAACTTTCATCCAAACTGAGTGGTAGAAAAGTAGACCTAAGCCTGGAAGTCTATGCTAATAAATCACAACCAAAAAAACAGCAAAATAACTTATAAGTCTACTTAGAACAACTAACTATCTGAAGATATAAGCTGAAGGTCACCAATCAGTTCTAAAAACATCTTTAGGTGAACCCTTGTTGATCCTTGGAGAACCATCGTACCAGATTAGTGCCTTTCAAGAAATTTTCAATCATTCTGTTTAATTATATCTTTTTCAGTCATTTTTAGCCGTTGCAGCCAATGCTCATGTCTTACTTTTTGTTGATTAGCTTGGTTTATGTTACATTTTCAGTCTTGATCTTTAGTACAACAAAACACAATAAAGCTTTTTTTTATTATTATTATTAACCGGGGCAGGAAACCAAGCTTTTATCACAATGATCAGGCCAGTTTAAATCAAATGAACCGATAAACACAATCACCATTACACAGGGCAGCTGCAACTGGTTATGACAAAGAACTTTCTGGTCCTCATCAATGCGTTAACAGCTTCCAATCAGTTGTTTCTGCGCACAGCATGTCCACACGCTTTTTCTACGGTAATAACATTTTATACGCAACATTTCCCCCTCATTATTAACACTGTAAAGTCTGGGACATTTCTCGGGACAGCTTTAGCCGGGGACAGGTGGTCCAAAACGGGAACTGTCCCCAGAAATCGGGGATGTCTGGTAACCATATCTTAGTATCATAATATTATATAAACAACAGCTCAAACCATGTCCAGTTGAGATTATCCATATCCTTATCCATGTTGGCTTGCATTACTCAATAGTAATGTAAGGGCCTGTGCTCACGCTGAGCACATACATCTCTCAGGTCTGCTTCTGAGCCCCCTGCTGTTCACTCTGATGACACACTATTGCATCCCCAGGTTCACCACCAATCATATTGTGAAGTTTGCAGATGACAACCTGGTGGTGGGCCTCATCAGAGACGACAACGACCTGGACTACAGAGAGGAGGTAGGGCAGCTGGTGGTGCAAAGATAACAGCCTGATCCTGAACATTGAGAAAACGACGGAGATCATTGTAGACTTCAGGAAGATCCGGCCTAACCACGCTGCTACCGCTCATGAACAGTGTCCTCAGCCTGTGACATCATCAATGACCCTTCACGCCCCCACCCTGAACTGTTCTCCCTGCTGCACTCTGGGAAGAGGCTTCACAGCATTCAATGCAGGTCCAGCAGCCAGCAGATTCTGCAACAGCTGTTTCTCCAATGCAATCAGATTACTAAACTATTGGGCAAAAACTGTAAATCAAGTCACAAATCAAGACTCTGGTCAACTAAAAACAATGTGTGTACGGCATTTTTTGCACCATGTTTATTCTAGAAACTGTCACAAAGTTGTCTAAGTCTAAGTCAGTAAAACGTGTCATATAAATAAATCATATAATTAGAACTAATCAAAAACCCAAGACTGTTGATGTGGAAATGTTTTCCTGAACATCTAATGATCTCTGTTACTGGAAAGGAAGGCATCTCCAATCTTCAAGTAAGCTTTAACCAGGCTGTGCTTTTGGCAGTGTTAGGAATGCTACTGGATACACATACTACTTCCTTCTACCAAAAAGTAACTGAGTTAGCAACTTTGTTACCGATAAATCAAAGAAACTAGTTACTTTGCAAAGTGATCAAGCAATTACTTTTCAAAATCTAAAATTAAGATGAATTTAAATGACTTTTCTGTTGTTGGAGCTTTCAAAATAACTGTGAGTTTGATTAAATAAAAAATGCGTAATATTAACAATTTTTTTAATTAATTAATCAGACAGATGGGACAAGTCAGAAAAGGGCACCTAATAATATTTTTTTGTAGAGATGATTATTATGTTAAACCATAAAGAAAATTAGAGCTTTAAGAACTTGATATTTATGCACATTATCAGACTTCACTTGGGTAAAAAAAATAAATAAATAAAAGTAGCAGAAAGGCTAAAAAAAATAATGTTTGCAAATTTAACAAAGGAAACAGGAGTCAACCCCCTTCACCCAAAACTAAACAAAACAAAAAATGAAGAAAGACTCACTTCCATAATTTCCATGCAGGAAAATGTATTATAGTACTAAAATTTAAAGAATATGGGCATTATGCAAGAAGCATTCATGCAAACAAATTAGTTCTTAAATTTATTTCCATCTAGTGGAAAATTCTAGTATTTATATTCTTTTCAAAGGTATGAACAATTTCCAAGTGCTCCATTGATCCCCCAATGTCCAAAATTAACAGAATGGCCTATGGTCCAACCTTTGCATAGATCACATTATTTTCTTGCTTGTGGAAAACTGCAAATGAAATATTTTCAATTTTTTTAATTTTTTTATTTATTTCAACATTAGCTTTATTAAAATCCAATGAAGAGGGCAAACAATAATTATAAATATAATAACAACAATAGCAATACATCTTATATCAAAGATCTTAATTAGAAACTAAGAATGCGTGTGCTATGTCATGTAGGGTAAATGCTGCCTCATGCTCCTCACAGTCAAAACTAAACTGGGTTCATGTCGCTATGACAGATGGCACATATTCCAGACAATAACCCCAGTGGCCTCTTCCCGGGTCATTTGTCATCTGTGCGGGTAGTAAGGTGGAACTGGTTGTCAAAAAGAGAGAAGAGGGCAGACAAAGCCACTAAAAACTGAGGATGTGGGCCTCATTGACAGACCCTCTCTTTACTGTCTATAAGGAGAATAAAAGGAATGAAGTAGAAGAAAGAAAACAGAAATTATCTGTTAGAGAATTTAATGGCACTTTCTTTCTTTTTGAAGTATTTCTTTTTTTGTAAGTGCCTAAATTACAAAAAGAATATGATAGCCCATGCAGTACAAATTTAAAACACAAAAAAATGGTTTTATATTCATTATATATATTGTTTATTTAGAAGCTGCAGCTTCACTGGTTCAAAAATATCAATTTGTATTAGTGTTGGTTTTGTCATGTTTCTCTTTTTATTTTTTGTCATGTAAGAAATGTCAAAATGTTATCTTTACACACATTATTCATCACAGCGTGAGCTTTTACTGGGTGGGGGTGCAAAAACTCTAAAGCAATTATCCTGCTTGTCACGGTCTTGATTCTGTTATGTTTTACTTTTGCTCCATGTTTTCTAGTTTTATTGGTTTAATTCCTATTTTGCTGTATTTTCTGGATATATTTGAGTTCTAAGGTTTTGTTTCCCTCTGCTGCCCTCTTGTGTTAGTCTCCTTCCTTTGCTGCTCTGTTCACGCCTTCACACCTGCTCCCAATCTGCCTCGTTAGTCCTCTCTTTGTTCAGTCTCCCATAAATACACTCCTTGTGCAGTTCCTCAGTGCTGGTTCCTCGTCTTACTTCGCCTTACCTCGTATCACCTTGTCTTACCCTGGCTCCCCATGATTGATTTCCCCTGATGTCTCCATGGTTCTGGTTTGTTTTATATTTTTTCATGTTGGATTTTGGATTTATCGATTCCCGCCTCTGTTAACTGTTACCACTAATTAAAACTGCAAGGACTCACCCCTGCCTCTCAGCTTCTGCATTCAGGTCCTCAAAACCACAACCAAACCATGACACTGCTGTGTTTTCTGCATATCTAAAAAGAAAATTAGGGCAATTTTTATTTCCATGTGATAATATTGATTACACCAGGCTTTATTATAAATCAGAGTTGAGAGAGGATAGTAATATAGTGTGATGGTCTGCACTGTTGCTGCATAGCAACAACTGCTGTTGTTCCCTTAACCCATCTTTAAAGTCTGACTAACTCATTCCAAGCTCTATTTTTTTTTCTTGGTTGAATGTGATGCATTCAACCAAGAAACCACCCAAACCATTAAAGCAGCTGGCCATTGTTAAAGCTACAGTGTGTAATAATTACATAGGATATACAGTCAGAAATGTAATATATTATACATAACTATGTTATTTATCATCATCTACTTAGCTCAGCCTCTTAACCTTAATATTTGCGTTGCCTTAGAATTCTGTTATTTATAATTACATAGGAGCGGGTCTCGCAGCCATGAGGCAGACATCTTTTGTGCTACGGCAGCGCAGAGCCAACAAACTAGTAACACCATGTAGGATCGCCAAAACGCCAAATGTAGAATGTATAGAAAATAACGGGTATATTTATTATCTTAAGTCTACATGAAATCTATACCCTACAAAGACTAATGAAATACTATGTGTAAATTATCTATGTAAACAAACCCCATCACTTGAGAAGGTTGTAGGGTGATGCGCGGACGCCGTGGAAGACATTTTGTCCTGTAACGCCGGGCCGCATCTGTTGGAGGGAGAAGTTGGTGGGGGAGATGGTCATGTTGCTGCAGTCTGGGTAGCCTTCGACCACTAGATGTCGCTAAAAGTTACACACTGTAGCTTTAAGAGGGGATTTAACTTTTTAAAACAACTTTTATCTTACTGATGAAGGGGAGGTTTGAGATATGTCTGTAGCTCTGCAGGACCAATTTGTCCAAGTTTCTTCATTTAAACAATGGTTTCATAATTACTGTTTTTTTAGGCTTAGGGAAAACGCCTGACAAGAAGGATGTGTTTATGATTTTAATCAAATTAGACTCTAAAACAGGCTAAACCTTCTTAACAAAATCTGTGGGTGATACATCAAGACAGCAGGAAAAGGGTTTATACTGTAAGAGTTTATTCTAACTGTATGCAGTACTGGTACTGGAGTTGGTTTGGATGTGCAGAATACTTTTCTAACCTGTAGTTTCTCAGTAAAAAAATTTAGCAAAGTCATTGCAGGCCATTTTAGATTGGAGTTCATTGGCCGCAGAGATAGGAGGGTTCCTTAACATGTCAATGGCGCTTGAGTTATTATTTCTGATGGACAGACAGGACAGATTCGGCTGTAGCATTGGGCTGGAAACACAAGATTTGTCATAACAGAACAGAAGGACCCAGTATTCAAGGCGAGACGGACAGTGGGAAACAAAGCGTTTATTAAAAGAATTGACAGAAGTGGGCTGTGGATTCACAGTTTCAACGGCTAGGGTGGGGCACCCCCCAACACTGGAAACTCTGGTTGGAGAAAAACAGAAATTAGTGACCATGATAATCTGACGGATGATGATTATCTATGTAAGTCACTAACCTGGTTTAACAGTTCAGGTATCATCAGTGAACAAGGTAGGATCCAGCCGTTGGGCTGCCAATGAGATTTAGCTAACACCCCCCAGTGTCCCAGATGATGCAGCCCAAGAGGCCAAGCAGGAGTCAGAGCCAGGTCAGGGAAATAGATCAGAACAGGAAGGCTCAGAGGTCTAGGAGTCAGAGCCAGGTCAGGGAAATAGATCAGAACAGGAAGGCTCAGAGGTCTAGGAGTCAGAAGCCAGGTCAGGGATACCGATCAGAACAAGAACAGGTTTGTTCAGAGTTCCAGGAGTTCTCAGACAGTTCAGACAGAATGTTTAGATGGGAACATTATAGACCTATATCCAATCTCCCTTTCTTATCTAAAATCCTTGAGAAAGTAGTTGCCAAACAACTGTACAATCACTTACACCATAATTAACTTTTTGAAAGAGTTTCAGTCTGGCTTTAGAGCTCATCATAGCACTGAAGCAGCTCTGGTGAAAGCCACTAATGATATTCTCATGGCCTCAGATAATGGACTTGTATCTTCTGTGCTCGTCCTGTTGGATCTCAGTGCTGGCAAAGTAAAGCCTTTACATTTAATTGTAAAAACATATTGCCTGTCTAACTTTCTTTTCCCTTTAAAGCTTGACTGATAATCATAACCTACTGTTTATGCACCCATTTATTTACTTTTTGTACCAGGCTGGATTTGCCATCTTTCAAAGTACCTTTTCCACCTTATCTAATATGTGAATACTTTTGTGAGTAGTGAAATTTAATTTGTGAATTTTAATGTTAAAACATCATAGTGAGAAGCTGAAATCCTCCTCTAATTCGTTGCTTTTTATTTTGCTTCTTTAGGGCAAAACTTATTTCTAAGAATGAAGGAAAAAACTATTTTGTATGTAATTAATTTAGTTCTGTGTCCTACAGGACAAAAAAAAAGGTCCAACTTTATTATATACTTTTATTATCGTGTAGGTACAGGGCCCACAACTGAAAGAATATTAAATATAATTTGGTTGTTGTTATATAAAGTAATTTATGCTTACAGCTTATATCAGGACCCGATTCTTTTAGTTTCTTCTCTGCCATTTTAGAAATGAGTCCAGCAACGGGCCTTTAAATCAAGAACAAGGACAGATGATATTCTTCTACATAGTACGTTTTAATTTAAAACTCTTTTATTTCAACTGCATTACATCTAATTATCAGTTTTAGGGGTAAAAATACTCATTCCATTGGCAGATCATCTTGTTTACCTGTGTAAAATATGTGTTAATATACTTTTTTTAAGTAATTTTTAAATAGTTTTTGCAGTGTATATATGCTATTATAACATGCAGGAAGCCCATAAAGAATATGCATTACACATTTGCATTTACGATTTAATCATCACAATGTTGGTTAGTGGTAATGAAAATATAACTTAAAGTGATATATATATCCTCTTTACTAATCTCAACGAACGTGTCTCTAATCAGCTTTTACATATAGGTCATAAAAACCCACAAAAACCGGAATTCAAAAAATGAGAATAGATCTTGCTCATCCACCGATAACATATGTATTCTTCACTTCTCTTGTTTTGTGCTTTTTCGTGTCTGTTTATATTTTGTACCTTAAGGTAGCAGACAACAACCGATCTGATACCCACCTGGCATTCTTCAATGAAGCTGTGAATGAGTATGGCTTTCCTCTGAAGTGGTTGTGGAATTTACTTGTATTGTTTGTGGTTGCTTGAAAATGAGGCCCACTTTAAATGGCTCATTCAAATAAAAAAACTAAGAAAATTAAACATTGTCTTTGCTTATATTATAGTGGTCACAGCTGGTTCAAAGTAGCATAGTCTGAATATATCTTTGTACTTACAGGAACTCATAATCTGCATCACAATCTTTTCATGGCCACTAAATTACATAAGAAGCTGATATAAGCTTATCACTACATCTCTACTGTGATTGTTATAAATAAAATTATAGAGTTTTACACTGAAAAGAGTAATTTAACCGTTTTTGGCATTTACTTAATCATATTTAGTTACTTTAATACAATTGTTACAGTACATGTTCGCAGGGTAGCACATAAAACAATTGTGTTAAAGTAACTAAATATGATTAAGTAAATGCCAAAAGCAGCTGGGTATTTTTTTCAGTGTACATCACAAAGGCTACTTTTGGATAGTATTTTATTCACTTATATTATTCTTTTCTTAAATTATTTTTTTCTCAGCTGTTACAAAACAGAGACAGATTGATTGACATCTCTCTCTCTCTCTCTCTCTCTATATATATATATATATATATATATATATATATATATATATTAGAGACTGACATTTTTTCGAATCCCATGGGTCACGGGATTCCCGCGGGATTCTCGTGATGCGGGGAGTCAGTGGTAGTAACTATCACGTGATTGGGACGGTACAGGATTAAACATTAACGGAAGCAGACGTGGAGCCGGAGCAAACCAAATAGTATCTTCTGCTCTGAGTTTTTCGCAATCTCGGCCGCTTCAAAAAACAGTAATGTAACAAGAATGGGAGTGGTGCAGGAGCTGGAGTCATTCTGGAATGGGAGCCGTGGGATGGGAGGTGGAGTAATTTCACCAGGAGTGGGATGGGACAGGATTTAGATTTCTACTCTGGCCCGGATCGGATCGGACAATTTCATTTTTTTCTGTGGGAGTGGGATCTTTATTTGTGGAGTGAAAATCCACTCCGCAGCCAGTCTCTAATATATATATATATATATATATATATATATATATATATATATATATATATATATATATTTATGCATTAACTCAAATACAGTGACGATCTGTGGCAGAGACAGACGGGGGGCTTGTGTATCCCACTTTTGGAGAGCAAAATAGATGTGTGCTACATACCTAGTTGTATTAAGATCAACAGCCAGTATCGTTCACCTAAAATGCGCTGTCGCAAGCCGTTTTAATGTATATTTATTTTATAAATAAATATAATTTCTTTCTGGAAATCAAGAAAAAGCCTTGTTTGATTAATTTTTAAGGATAATTTTTTATTCAAAACACTTTTTCACACTATGCATGCTGTTAACACCAAGATATTTTGGCTCAAAAATGCTTTTTCAGTTACAAATTATGTAATTATACTAATTCCATTAATGTTCATCAAATAAAATGAACATTAATTAAAAAAAAACCTTTAGATGAATAGTTGTGGGTTTGTGAATGAGTAAAGAAGGCATTTTTTTTTTGTCATTCAGCTAAGTGTTTCCAAACCTTTTTTTCGACTTTTGTACCCCTTTGGGCATTTTGTCATGAGTACCCCATGAGTACCCTCTCAGTTAAAAGCAATGACGATTGGCCAAAAGTGGAACATACAATATCTGATTATAAAATAAAGGCTTTTTTTTGTCTTTTAATTGGAAACTGTCAGCTTTGGAGTCGCAAGCCGCATATAAAGCAGGCAGGGCAGACTTGTGCATAAAGAATCAATGAAACATTTTTTAAAAAGGATACTTTACCCATGATTAGAGTTCAGGAGGACAGAAAACCTCTTTCAGGCGTGCAAAAACAACAAGGGACAGCTAATCGTATTTTAACACTTGTCGAAAAATAAAAAAACTTTGACAAACTAAATATAGTAGAATAGTGATCCTCTTTGAGCCTCACCATAAAAAATAAAAACAAGGAAGGGTGGATGGTGAAAAAAAAAGGAAAACTCTGACAAACTTCACAGATCTCTCTCTATCCTCTTTCCCACAAAAAAATATTGGTTTAGACCCAGTTTTTCAAATGTTGGTCAACCTGCTATCAAGCATTTGGCTCCCTTCCCATTGGATTAAAAAACGAACCCCTTGCTGCCAAGCTGTGTGGCCTATGTTCCCCCGGCGTGTTCCTGGTGACACCATCACACAGGGTTAGTGATGTGCTAATCCCAAAATCAAACAATGGAGAGTAACATGTAGGGAAGCCAGGGTGCTTTATTGTTTCGCTGTTTTATCTTTCTGAATCCCTCTAACCACTGCTGCACAATGTTTATTGAATGTCAACAGAGTTGCTTCAGATTGTTAGATTAGGCACGACTGGCGCAATGTGTTGACGTCCATACATTGCTCTCAATTCAAATTTTTTTTTATATGATAATTCCCTATCTCTTCTGGTTTAAGGGATACTTTGCATACTCATGCAGAGGGGCTTTGCTTTGTAGCTGTGCTGTTTTTCTTTCTATTTTTATTGATTTATTTTCAATAACTTTTCATAATCTGTCCCAGTTAAATGTGGAAAAAATTGTTTGAATTTGTGTGGCACAGAGACAGAAGAGGGAAAAAAATCTGCCCACCCAGGGCAGCTTGGAGACTCTATACACAGTGTGACATAGAAAACAAATCAGACCAGAGATGAAAAAGTCATATGCAACCGATGTGACCCGGCCTTAAGGGGAGGAACCTGAGATGAGTGCTTTTTCTAATTTACAGCGTAAGTTGATGGTTTCCTCAAACTTCCTGAAATGTGTCACTTTAAAATCAGGTCCATTGAACGGAATAAGTAAACACTTGCATGGTTTAGTGTGTTCTTGCTTACTTGCTTTCAGATTTCTGTCTGTGGCTGCAGGTATAGACCAGGCATTCAGCAGCTGGTTGAGGTGACACTGCTCCTTGTTTCCACAGTATGCTGCTGACATGTTGATGGGCTTGCTGTTGCTGCCTATTCTTTATAAATGCCTGTGTACACCTGTAGGCTGGATGGGAACTCGCTGCTGGGAGGCCTTGTCAGGACCTAATCTTCAAATAGATTCTAACTCCCTGAAAAAAATTTTTTTTTCTCCCAGTGAAGTATGATGATGGACAGAAATGAGATTTTCCTCCATCATCTGCCACAGAACTCAGAGGAATTTACAAGAAGACAGCTCTCCAACCTCTCTGTCTGCTGTCAATATCTTCTCTCTGGTTTCATGTTATCACTTACAAAGCTTATATACCCTTAGGCCTACTGTACCTCTGGGTGTCAAATACTCCCAAGTATTGCCCTCTGTTTATCATTGAAAATGTTCCCAATTTTCTATCTGCTTATGATTTTTTTTTCTTTTTATCATCACTCAATGTTTTAAGAAAAATGTTTTTTTCATTACTTTTTATCTAACAGATGATTAGGACCTTCTCTGGATGCCTATGAGAAGTGAACTCTATTTATACTGCTAGTGTTGCATTCTTTCAAGAAATAAAATTACAGATGAGATTAATGTATTGTTGAATTGTATTGTCATGAAATGTTTTTGTTTTATATTTAACAGGCTTATTTATAAACATGTTAAATATTAAGTTTGATGTCTCTTTAGTCTAGAAACTCTTAAGTTTATAAATAAAACCTTCGTTTTCCATCTTTCCTGGTATCAAAACTGCTTTGATGAATACAAAAGTATAGCCAATATAAATGCCAATAAAATGTTCACTAGTGCCACTAGTTTTATTTTTATTTCATGATTATACCAGATACAAGAAAAAACAAAACATGTAATTTTGTGTCTCAGATCATTTAAATTTTGAGCAGCCTTAATTGCATATGAAGTTTAGAAGAGAAGAAATTGGGATAAGGAAAAGTGCAGATAGCTGCTGAAGAAGGTTCAAAAAGAGAAAATAAATATATAACTCACATCAGTCAAAGCTCTAGATATCTATGTGCAAAATTTATTTGGTAATGTTCTCTCAGAAGAAGATATTTTTGAAACAACTAGATTTAATCCAGCTTGATATGTTACCTTTCAATTTCATGGTGGAAAAAAATACATTCAGACCAGAAAAATTCAGGCTAATAAAACCGTTAAGCTGTATCCCAGAGTTAATATCACACTAATAGGCTCTATTCCACATATTAAACCATAATGAATTGATGATTATGCAGAGCGTGATGAGGTCCAACACAGTTCCATTGGTTTTTTAGTTATTTTTAACAAGATTTCTCTACAATTCCTTTGAGCCGTGGGCTCATGTTGGAGGTCCAAGCTGTCCTGATGATGATGAGGTCAAAATGACCTTCTGTTTGCCCCATAATAAGTTGATTTTCTACGGGGCTCCAAGGAAACACCACTGAAGCTCTATGACAACTCTTCTTATCAAAACTATCCTTGTCTATTGGAAATGTTTGTTGTGGCTGACAAAGGCTTTATCAAAAATTAAAGATGGAGCCTTTTTTTTTATGCCTTTTTCTTTTTTTGTCTGATAAATGAAATCAAGGATCCTTTTTCCTGTC
This sequence comes from Cyprinodon brontotheroides, assembly GCA_018398635.1. NCBI lineage: Eukaryota > Metazoa > Chordata > Actinopteri > Cyprinodontiformes > Cyprinodontidae > Cyprinodon > Cyprinodon brontotheroides. The sequence continues at coordinate 28,330,618 of JAGKQL010000008.1, read as the reverse complement.
TCTTGGGTGCCTGGCAACATCCTTATGTTTTCATAGTAACAAAAAGTCCACTTAAAGATAGAACCAATTGCTGCTGCAGTAGTTATGCTTTGCTTATCAGGCTACAAAAGGAGAAGCTCTCAAAGCAACAATGAAAGAGGCATAAACAGGTGTTTGTTGTGGTAAAGAGTGCTTCAGATTAACATTTAAACGCGGTATGTTTCATGTGTATCCCTCGGACCAAACAGGCCATTAACAAAGCAATATACTGCCTCCTCACTCAGAAGCTTTTCCATTCAACAACAGAGCTATAAAATCAAAACATAGATGATGCAAATTTAGCTAATCAAACAACAAGTAAACATGGCCCATAAAAGTGGAGCTGACTTTTTATTGGTTGTGATGTAATCTGTGACAAGACATTGTTAAAATTTTAAAACTAATACGATATTTACTCACTACAAACTTCAATTTTCAAATAATCTAGTATATTTAAAAAGCTGACTGTATGTATTTATATCTGTCTACCCTTTGCTCCATCACCCTATAATTGTCAAGGCTCAGAACAGAGGATCCAGAATTTGAATCAAACAGAGAGGCAGAATTCTCAAAAGTGTTTATTAATAAACATTGGATCTGTATTTCAGCATGAGGCCCTAAAGCCAGACTCCCTCATTCAACGTCTCGACAGAAAAGACAGAATGACTCAAGCAGTGCTGTCGTCCAATCAGCAAGCTCTCAGGATTTCCACTAATATCTACCTGTAATTTCATTTAATTTGATTCTGAAAATGTAACTTCTTTTCTAAATAGGTAGTTGTTTTTGTTTCAAATTTATGTGATTGTATTTCTGAATATTTTGGAATATATTGTGTTTTTCTTTGTATTTGTTTCAAATTAATATCATGTTCTTGCATTTTTAAATTTGTAGTTGTGTTTAAAGATTGATTGATGTTCGTCGCGCCTCAGGGCCACCTGGTTATGTGTCCACAAATATTGGCCAGTAAATTTGCTAAATTTTTGCTTTGTAGTTTTTCTTTTTTGAATTATTTCTGTTCAGCTCTTAGGAATGTAATGTCATTTTCATTTTATTTGAATAGGGGAAAAATGTAAGTTTCTACTTCTTTTTGCTCCTTTTTAATCATATTTATTTAGGTTAAATTAAATTAACTTAGTCAAACTCCACACTATGGATGCCTCTACCCTAAGAGTTGCACAGCGTTGGATAAACACAACTTCTGATGTTTATGTGTTTTTGTTGGAAACATTACTTTTCAAATCAGATTCTTATTTTGTGATATTAATGAGAATAAAATTACTGCAGAAACACCCTGAGCTCTTTAAGAATTACTAAATCTAGAGAGTGGAAAGCTTAATAAAAGCTGCTATGATTACTTTTAAAACAGAATAACAATGAGAAAATGGGTAAGTCCCTAACACACATCATTTTTCCTCAGTTTCTCACTGGACACTCACCTCTCTTTGCTAATGTGATTGAGAAACACTTTCATTAATAGGTTCACATTTGGAAATGAACAGCAAATCATCCACAAGTTGATTTAATGAATAGATGCTGTATTGATATCTGTTTTTATGGTTAACTTTTTGTAAAGTTTCTCTTAACATAAATTACTAAAATTTATTTCATTGGGCAGCAAAATGCACAGTAGAACCTGAGTGATGTTCAGTTACTTTGGACGGTTTTGTTTGAGGGGGCAGTGCCCTAACGTCTAGCGGACCTTTGCTGTCAATAGCTGGAGGAGTAATCTCTGTGTAACATCAATCCTAATTACTTGTAAAATGTCAGTGACATTGCTGTATAATTATAAGCGCTGGAAAGAAGTTGCCATCTTTGGTGTGTTGATGCCATCTATTAATCACTACAGTCTCATTTCTACCCTCTATACTTGCCACTGTCACATTCGATTGTAATCGTACAACGAAGTATTAGGGCAAGGCTACAGATTTTTAAAATTCTTTTATTTGAGAAGAAGAAGAAGAAAGAGAACCTAAAGCAATGCCCAAACATATTCCTTTTCAAAAAAAAATGTACAAAGAAATTATTTTCAAAAGGTATAGAGAAGCATTGTAGAAAGTTTTGTTTGTGTTTTTTGTTTTGTTTATTTGTATATATGTATTAAAGTATATGTGTATATATATTTATGTATGTATATGTGTAGGTAGGTATGTATTTATATGGATATATATACCAACATAATTATAAATATTGTAAATTAAAGAAATGCAAGATTTAAGGGGGTAGGAGCACATAAGTTTTACTTCTTCCAACTCCTTTTCGTACATGTAATAGAGGTAAATTAACTCAGGAAAGAAGGGTACTTTGTTTGTTGTTTTTCTCTCCAATGTTTTTAAACATTTGTTTATTGTTTTTTTATTTTTCTCTTGCATGTTTGAAATAAAAATATCCAAAAAATTAATAAAATCGCAATGTTACGAGAATAAAGTCATAAAATTAGGAGAATAAAGTTGTATTTTATGACAACTCTTACAAAAGCCCTTTCTTTTCCAAAAAGAGGAATGTCGAAAATCATTGAAGTTATATTTTGGCATCTTTTTGACAAATAAGTAAAAATTTAAGGACACAACATCAAATTGGGCAGTATGTCAAAGTGAACTAAGGTTGCCATTTGGTGGAGCTTGTGCGGTCATATGATGGTCGGAGCTCAAAGCTTTCTTTCTGGGCCAGGTTGTTGTATGAAGACTTAATTTTCATAAATTGCAACTTTATTCTCGTAATATAAAAACTTTATTCTTTTAATGTTACAACTTTATTCTCATAATATTGCGACTTTATTCTCGTATCTAAAAAAAATCTCTAGCCGGACCCAAGTACTCTATCGTATAATAGGGATCTCTACAGTGACAATTTTGTCAGCTCTTCACTGCCGTATAGCAAATATGTCTATCTCTATACAGTCATATGAAAAACTTTGGATGCCCCAATCAACATTAATTATTATTATTCTTAAATATTTGAGTGCGCATTTTCTGTCAGTCCAATAAGTCAATACTGAAATATTACTGTGTCCATCAGTTATTAGATATATTATATGAAATAGCTGTTGCAAGCCCACAAATATTTAGAAATAAATATAATCAAGATTAATAGGGGTGCCCAAACTTTTTCATATGACTGTAAATGTGAGACGCTCTCCTATGATGAATTATAATTAGCAATTTCTAAAGATTGAGACTTTCAGTTCATAGATGATAATACTTATGTTTAATATATTACGTTTCTGTCAGGAAATTCCAGTAACTATTACATACTGTAGCTTTAAACTGTAAAGATGCATTCTTTTGAAAACTGAGCGCACATTTATTAAAATCCTACTTTAGTGTCTAAAACCACCTTTTCGGTACCCTTCACAGATCAATAAGGGTTTACTGCATTTGATTTTTATCATTAACTCAGCCTGGGATGTGATTAGTAGGAGAACTATCCTGGGCAGTGGTGGTTTGCTCAGGGACTCTAAATTTATTATAATAGTAATAGAAAATAAATCATGGTTTTCTCCATTTAGAAGTTAATGAAAATAGCAAATGCATTAACATAAGTTTTGCAGAAAAAAATATTGCATTAAGATTAGATAAAAGGGAGCTATTGTATGCCAGTAATTTGTTTTTTCTGCAGAAGCATTCTGTAGTGAATAAACAGTTATGTTTCTTACTCAAACCCTAAAAAGGCTTGTATTTTGCTGCTTTGTTTACTCCTGCAAAATCACCAACTCTAATGAAAAAAAAACAACCCTGAGTTATTCCAGGTTTCACAGTGAGTTTCCATAAATAAACAGAAGTAATTTAATACAAGTGGGCAGGAGAAATTGAGCTAAAGTGCAGAGGAGTGAATGGAGCTGGAGTGGTGTGCTTAAAAATAATTTTAAACAGCAGGCGTCTCAGAGAGCTGAAATCTGTCAAAAGGGGTCAGAACGGAGACAGAAATGAGTCATCAACTTTTATTTATTTATTGAACAGCTAGTAGAGTTTTCTATACGATACATGTTTTCAGATAAATATTGGCAGTTTTTGTTGCCTGCATAAAACGCTTAAAATAAAACTTCAAACCAAGGCCTGAGAGTCATTCAGAGTGATTTTAAACCAGCAGCAAGGATTTGGAATAGAAGTGCCATACAGTATCTGTACATTCAGTCATTCATATAGTGCAAACAGTCGGAGGCATGCAAAAAGCTGGATTCACACCTAAAAAGACAAACATGTTACAGATATATGAGTCTGTGAATGAAAGCAGCATGAGATAATCAAGGATCTGACTGTGACAGATGGCAAACAGATGGCTTGCAAAGGTGAGGGAGTGCCAGCTGTTGGATTTTACTTTTTTTTGCAGGAAATTAGCATCCAACTCATTTTCATATAATATTTCAGCACAGATAAATACAATAGTGACATCTACAGACCTTTTGGAAAAGTGCATCTAAGCGTCAGAAAACACAAATAATTCTTTCTTATTTATGCACTTATAAAAAATAATGTATACTTAAAAATAATTTAGTTACATTTAAATTACTACCAAGCTGGTGCATAAATAACTGGAAAAGTCATATATTCCAGAGTAAATGTGCTGCTTCAGGCATGGGAAAACGTGCACAAAGATTGCTGAAAGAATTGGATAACCAGAAAACTTTATCCCACGAAGCAACACCTGCATGTCCATTCAGAGTAGATAATCCTTTAATACATGAAGCCTAAGCGATTAACTTCTCTTCTGCCAACACATGTAATTACTTCAAACTTCAAAGAGATTGGATGAAGATGAGTTAGTGTTAAGCTTTAGGTATGCAGCCTTCTACACTGATTCTCTGATGTTGGGAACTGACAAAAAGTAAGCTTTGGTTCAAGGCACTTTTAAAAAAAAATATCAGTTCACGTTAGTAACAAGTTTAATGTGTCTTCTATTATATCATGCTGTAGCACGCTAACAGTATAACAATGTATTTGTTAAAAAGTTAGTTTCCAATACCATCAGGTGTGAAAATCCTACATTTTCTATAACAACACTGTTAGTGCATATCCAAAGGTGTCAAGTAACAAACAACAAATCTTTGGTTTCCTTATTTCAGCAGAATTTTGGCAATCTATACTTTTAAGACAGATTTTTAATTCTTTTCCTTATATTTCTTTGCAATTATCCCCACTTTCTCCTCCTTACATTTAAAAATTACACTCGTTAGTTTTGTTTAATTTCAGCTTATTTTTGTTATGTCCAGTTGGTATTCAAAGAAAAATAAAAACCGTCAAAATAATTTGTTTCATCCAGACTATTAATCTGTTTGCGGTTGGATTCAGTACTGCAGCAGCTTGTTTGCCACAAACCAAAATAAGTAGTAGATGATGCAAAGTTAAATTTGACACTGTTACCATTAATTATAAAACTACGAACATTAAGTCTTATGGAGGATAAAACGTGCCAAAATGAAATAAATAAATACAGCATTAAATAAATATCAAATGTGTCAATAATTAATTAAATGTGGAATTAAATAAATAAATGTGTCATTCATTAAAACTTCATCACTAATATGTGCGTCATTATTTAAATAAATAACACAGTAATAAACAATTGTTAAATGTGTAATTCATTAGTTAAATATGGGAATTCAAATATAAATGTCATTAATTTCATTAAGACGTTTTCATTTATTAAAATAGCAGTGTTTGTTTGCGTGCATTTACTATTTTATAGAATTTGTAGTCACAGTGTATCGAAACCATTAAAAGAATCTGTCAAACTCACCCATCAAAGTTAGGGGCGTTATCTAACACCTGATTGGTCACCCTGCACATTAAGGCAAAGCAAATTGATTACAGAGACTGTGATCCACAGGTTGTAAACATACTCTGATACAGTAGGTGGCGACTCGATTCGCGTTAACCCCTTACTTTGATGGGTGAGTTTGACAGATTCTTTTAATGGTTTCGATGCACCGCGACACAATGACCATGAAATAATTAAATGCACACTGAAATAATTATATATTTTTTAACAAATGAAGACGTATTTTATTAAATTAATGACACATTATATATTTAATTTTTCTATTTAATGAATTACATATTTAATTAATTGTATTATCGCTGTGACATTTATTTATTTAATTATTGTGGCACTTTATATTAGTGATGTGGTTTTAATTAATGAATGACACATTTATTTATTATTTAATTCCACACATTAATTAATTATTGACAATATTAAGTAATTATTTATTTAATGCTGTATTTATTTATTTAATTTTGGCACTTTTTATCCCTCCATAAAGCTCTAAGCCAGAATTACTAGAAGAATTTTCCTCTTTTACTACATGTTAGTGCAGTGCAACCAGGTATAAGGTTTACTATACTTCTTATGCTGCATTAATTTTACTTTTACACCTTAAGTAGTTTTAAGGCACTTTTTACCTTTGAGTAATAAAGATTACGTTGATACTTTAGCTTCTCTAAAGTGATGTTAAACAGTAGGATTTATACTTTTACTTGAGTAATAAAGATTAATACTTTTGACACCTCTGTGCATATCCACATATTCATCCATAGTCTATATCCCTGCAAACTTTTTGCTACCGCTGGTAGAGATCAATCGATACAGTTTTTTCCAAGGCTGATGCCAATACTGGTTATTTTACATTTGTCTAACAGATCTCCAAAATGTCTCGCTGAATTTGAGAGTCAGTTCTTCAAGCTATTTTGCCTTTTCTCCCTCCACTTACATCATAAAAGTGGAACAAAGATAGTAAATGTAACACACTTTTTAAATTTGAAGCAAAAGGAAAAAATTATAAAAAATCAGACTAAACATTAACAATGGATAGTAAATAGAAGCCATGAATATCTAAAGTGCATTAATAAATAAAAATATATCTGTTTCAAAACCACGTTTTCTAAAAGTTAGTCAGTTTTATGGTCAGATTCTGGATTATCTGCCAGTGTATTATTGGAGCTTGCTTCGCCTAGCGGGTGCTGCTCGGGCTCATCAACTCGCATGGCCTTTCCATTTTTTCTATCGAACTCGGCAGTAATCTGTGCCAGAGTCTTACCTTTAGTTTCCGGCATTGTTAGACCTAAAACGACAGCAGAGACCAAACAGACAACCAGGAAAGGTAGAAAGCAGTAGTTTCCTAATCCATTCACAATGAAGGGGAGCAACATTCCCATCAAAAACAGGCTGAGCCACATAAGCGAGCCAGCGACCATGTAGGCAGCTGGCCGGGACGTCTGGTCAAAGATCTCGGCTGGTAAGATCCCTGTGACCCCCGCAGGGCCTAAGCCAAAGCTGAGGATGTAGGCAAACACACATGCCATGCTAAGGTACTGCATACCTGCAACCCCTTGGCTCTGAAGCGTAAGCGCAACAGTGAAGACAACAATCCAACAAACCATTAGACTGTACCCTCCGATGAGAAGGAATCTGCGGCCCACCCGCTCAATCAGAAGATTACTAAGGATGGAAGCGATGAACTCAGATGCACCTGTTCCGATGGTGATATACTGAATTTTTTCTGGTGGGATCCCTGCTTCCAGAAAAATGTAGGATGCATAGAAGTAGATAGAATCGTTGCCACAGAGCATCATGGCAGAGCTGGCAGTCATAACTATCCCAAGTTGAGCGCGCAGGTCCCGATCTTTGAACAGGGACCATGGCGTCTTGGCAGGAGCTGACAAACCAGACTTTAAAGCGGCAGACATTTGCTGTTCCTGAAGCATCTCCTCCATCTCCAGGACGGGAACCTTTCCTCCACGCAGTCTTCCAAGAGCTCGGACACAAGCTTCCTTGTCTCCACGGTCGATGAGAAGATATCTTGGGCTTTCTGGAAACCAAGGCAGAGTCGCAAGCTGAATGAATGCTGGCAAAGCATTACTGACCAGTAAGTAGGGCCACAGAGGCTCTGAACCCAGCAGCTCAGTAAGTCCCACCACCTGTCCCATGAAGATCCCAAATGCAGTAAAAACAGCCGAAGAAAACGCCACGGCGCCTCTCAGGTGTATTGGAGCACTTTCTCCAAAGTACATGGGCTGGATGTTCATACTCACTCCACAATTAATTCCAACCAGGAAACGAGCGAGGATGATCATCTCAAAGGATCGTGCTACCTTACATGTCAGCACAAAAACAGCACCAACCAACAGGAAGGAGTTGTTCAAAAGCAGAGATAGCTTCCTTCCAAAGCGGACTGCCATTGGCCCTGCTAATAAGGCCCCCAGCAAACCGCCTAAGGAGAATGCTGACACAATAAGGGTCCATACCAGGGTCACCTGGGGGATATCCAAGGGTGTTTCCCAGCGGTCCATGTATGTGTCATTGATGAAGCTCTGGATGTAGCTGGTAGGAGCATTGATGATTGAGATGTTGTAGCCGTACTGGAAGGTTCCTCCAATGGCAGCAGAGCACACTGTTAAGGCAAGAGTCCTGGCACTGCCTGCAGGTCTGCTTCCTTCTTCTGCCTCATTACCTGAAGAACTCATCTGAAAGCTGGTCTTCTAAGTGTCCTGCTAATTTATACTTGGGAGTCATGTATTCTTTTGTTCCCTGAAACAGAGTATTTAAACCATCTCTGGACTTTGCTGCTAAGCTTTAACCTTAACCTTGTTCTGCTGATTCAAAGATAGTGGAAAACCATTTCTCTTCGGCAGAAGCCAGTTTCGAGTGCTTTAAGTTTTTTAATCCCTGAGCTTCGACTGTCAGGTAGGTTCCAGCCCGCCAGTTGAAAGGGTTTTGTGTCAGTGAGGCATATCAAAACAATTCTACTATAATTATCGATATGTTTATGTTATGATTTAAAACGAGGAGAAGGAAAAATAACCATAAAAATGAAGCACTGAGGGGGAAATATGATTACATAAATTAACTTGCTTCAAAGGCTGCCTGACAGTCAAAACGTAGGAAAAAATAACAATATGGTCCCACGTTTCTTCCTGTTGCGTAGTATGCGTACAGGCAGATGATTGGTTTATTTTTTTTGTGATTATTTTATTAAAGCGTCTTACTAACAGAGGGTACAAAACAGTGGAGTCATTCTATACGTAAGAATAATAGAATTCTACGTGTTGGAGAGAAATGGAAAGTGCAAAAGCATAAAAATGGTGGCAATTAAACGACCTAAGGATCCTAAAATTAAATAAATAAACTGACATATGTGTACGCACTGTATCTGGGTCATTCCATGAAAACTGTTAAGTTTGGGTCCATAACATTCAAAGATGAATAAATTAAACTGTCAGTAATAGTTTAAGTGTCTGAAGCCATTGATTCAAGTTTAGTTGCTAGTATGAGGTAAAATAAAATTGAATAATAAATGTATATTTTGCACATTTATAACTTTTTTTGTGTTAAACTGCAATAATTTCTGATGTCCACTCTGTCCATTTTTCTCATTCATGTAATGTAAAACGTAAGAAATACCAAATAAGTCTCAAACATTTTTTGTTGTTATGGTTAGAAATACTTTCCTCTTAATAGGAAATGTGTTGATCCTAATGCTGATCCTTTAGGTTAGGGTGAAACCTTCATAGGGTAAGGTTCCTCCATGGAGGCTGCCATGTTAATACAGAGGCTGTTTCCTATATGTTTGAAAATTGAGGGGTGAAGGGAGGAATATCTACCTTCAGACTCCACTTTAGATGTCACATAATCCTATGCACTGGCCCTTTAAAACAGAGCAATATAATGATTACATATATCTCCTTTCTAATTCTAATTGTTTCTTTTATTCTTACAGACAACAAGAAGCAGGGAAGAGAATGGCCAGAAAAAACAAAGACAGACTACAAAGAGAAATTGAGAGGCTACAAAAACAGCTGAAAAAGCAAAGAAAATGAACAGACAAAAACGACAGAGAGGAAACAATCACTAACCAGGAATAAAGTGAAGAAGCAGAAATGATTTCTGGTTGAATCGATAAAAAAAGAACATTTCGTGCTGAGAACAGCTGTAAACTATCCTACTCTCTAAAGTAAGCTGTGATTTTTATTTTTTATTTTTTTTGAGGAGCTGTTCTTAAATAAAACATTGGTTATGTCTGTTGGTGTCTGTCATTAATTGTGGCCTTAATAATATCTACCAAATTTGAGCAACTATGAAATTGAAAATGTGCAGTTCTTAGATTTGTCCATTCCACCCGGTCACAGTGTTCCACTCCGTCACACTATATTCCACCCTGTCACAGAGTGATTTTTTGATTTTTTTCAAAGACAAAAGGTAATTTATTGGTCAAAGCAATTATACACATAGTTTATATTTGCAATAATCACCTCACACCGCCTCCAGAACCCTCCGCTCCACCACCTCCACCCACCGACTGCACCAGCCAAGAGTCAAGCTCTGCACAATGGGAGATAGGGCCTTCCAGGCAGTTGCCCCACAACTCTGGAATGGCCTCCCAGAGTCCCTTAGGGTCCCACAGAGTGTGGAGGCGTTCAAGAAAGGCCTCAAGACATTTTTATTTAAAATGGCCTTTGAACATTAGTTAGTATTTTTTATCTGTGTGGTTTTATGGTTATTTTACTGTTTTGTTTTTACTACTTATGTTATTTTTATTGTAATGTCTCGTTTTAAACTATGTATGCTGTTTTTATTGTACGGTTTTGTTTTAACTATGAATTTTGTAGCACTTTGAGTTTTTTTAAATGTAAAGTGCAATACAAATAAAATGTATTATTATTATTATTATAATGTACATGGTATGTAAGTTTCATTGCAGATTCTGAAGTCAGACTGTACATTTTAGCAAAGTAAGTATGATCTCTTGCATATTACATTACTTATTAATGCTGTATATCAATAAAAAACATTAAAAAAACACTTTAAACTAACTATTGTTTTTTTTTTTTTTTTCTAACAAAAGACATCTTCTCTGAAGTGAATAACATTTTGTTTGTCTTACTTTTATCTAAAATTACCCTTGAATTCATTAACCTTTTGTCCTGTGACAGGGTGGAAAAAGAAACTCTGATCTCTAGATATAATGTGCTAAAATACTCTCAGAAAATGGTGTCTGAGCTTGAAAAATATGTTTTATTGCAAGTGTTACATGTTCCATAGGCTATGAAACAAAAAAAAAATGCATTTATTGATACAAAGCCACTAATAAATAGATAAAAATAATGATTTTGAGATGCGCAGTCGAAACCAAAGAGTACATCCGTATGTAAAAGAGAAAAGCTGCAAAGGCTATTAGACTAAATATATTTGTTTTTACAGAACATCACTATAAGGGCATCTCCAGAAAAAGAGATTTTGTTGTTCAAATTACAAAAGTGGCTGCAGCCTATATTCTTGCCAGTCTTATGTTTACATTTGATCACCATGTTTACATTTTTTCCACTGATGCACTTTAAGAAACGGAAATGTCTTGAGAGCTGTACTGAACAAAATTACATTTTGTATATACCCTCTGGGTAAAAAATGACAATGATGTTTTGCAGAAATGATGCAGGGAAAAAAACATTCTCCAGGTTCCGCGTCCAAATGACATTTATTTAATGATTCGGAGAAAAACTCTTCACTTATAAGACAGCTGTGACTCAGGCCTCCATCTGAGATATAAAGGAAAGAATGAGGAACTTAACCTTGGGCTGCAAAAAATTTTTTGTTAATCAGATTGTAGTTAATTAAGGGCATCAGTGAAATAAGACATCTTTAATGCTTTCATTAGATAACAGCACATGATAAGCAAGGCTACATAAAATTACCTTATAAGAGAACATATCCAATATTCACAAGACTCAACAAAATTCAAAGGATAAAGACAGTCACTGGATTATGGAAAAAAAAAGCTCAAATAATCAGGAGACTGAAGGAAAGCAAAGCAAGACAAGAAGATTCCAAAAAGGTTAAAAAAAACAATCCACTGGACATTTTAAAAGACATTTCGCTTCCCATCTAGAAGCTTTTTCAATTCCAAATGTCAGAAATAGCATAGAGTTCCTGGACAATAAAGCCTTGTTTTTGTTTAGAAACATGAAAATAGAATCATGTGCAAAAGGGTCCATCCCTTTTGGGGGGGGCGTATGGCTTCTTTGTTAGCCTGCAATGTCCCATACCTGTCTGTGTCTCTGAAAGAAAGTACGTTGTTAAATGGAATACAATTCCTGGCTGAATAGGCTGTGTTCTTCTGTTTCCCTGTAAAGGGATTGGAGCTGTGATGATAGCGGGAAGGAATCAACTCAAATGCTGCATTATAGGCTGCACCCAATCTGTTTAAGGTTGTTCATTCTTTCTTTAAATAAATGGCTTCCTTCACGCCCCTCCCAAACCACTTCTTTTCTTTGTCCAAAACGTGAACATGCTATGGGAAGCAAAACGTCTTGAAACTTGGAAACAAAGTCCAGTGGATTGTTTTTTTTAACTTTTTTGGAATGACTATGACCTTGATGACTGAGAATCTTCAACCGAAAAGAAAAGAAGAGTTTACCACTTCACTGGGTAACAATGCAATGTGATGTTTAGAGAATGCATATCAAGGACTGTTTTTGAGTGTTTTAATGATAAAGTCCATGATGGGCTCATTGGATGTCAGTGTCAAATCCAGTTGTGGGTTATGGAAGTCCTAGTAGCAATCTGCTTCTAAAAAAAGAGAGACCTTACAGATTTGTTCCTGGTGGAAGGTTCAGAATAAAAACAAATTTTGCACACAGCCGTATCAAATAAGGAGGAATGGTCTTTTAAAGCTTCGTCCTTCATAGAATGAATTAACTCTGTAAAGAGCATTAGATCTTCTTTTGGTAAAGTATCTACAAACAAGGAAGAATTCTCTGAGGGTTCCAAGATATAGTCAGTGGCTAGAAAAAGTATTAAGTTGGCTTTACGAGCACATTTCTGATGTAATATGTTTTAAAATTTATCAGTGGTTTTACAAGAAAAAAGGTATTAACAATCGACACAAATACAATATGAAACTGAATATATCTTCTGCTTTGGATAATGATATCCTGACTCTAAAAGAAAAACTTTAAAGCCTTGGTATAATGTAGTTTTTTTATGCACTGAGAGGTTGAAAACTTATATTCCATCTTTTATTATATGTATTTTTGTGCTGATAATGAATAAAGATACTTAGGATTAAACAAGAATGATATAAAAATGAGTTTTAGTCCAAGTCAAGATGGGAAGTTAAATTGCCATTTCAAATTTTCTAAGGCTTGATAGTCAGATGCCTTAAAAATACAAAAACAAAACAGTTATTCACGTTGTTCAGTTCTGAGTCGTCTAATAAGTCCAAGACTGATATAAAGTAATTTGTGATGTCTCCAGGACATGAAGCTGAGAGATTCATCAGTGATAGCAGAGACGGTCCTTATAATTCTATTGTCATGTTATTACATATACATACGTTATGAGTTGTCTTTTGCAGTTTTGTTAGAGTAGGTGGTAATTCTTGTTCATCAACACTTTCAGGAAATGTATTCAAATTAAATTACTATTTACAGCCCATCAGAACCAGGCGACTTCTTGTTTCTAAGTCTATTTTCTCTAGAGTTGAATTTGCATCACAAATTTTGTTATGATCCTCAGATAACTTTATAATGTTTGAGGAGTCAAGAAGACTCAGAACACTACCTTTTTCTTTTTGAGCATTTGGAGGATTAGAGAATGTTATAAAAGTCTAAAGCTGTATGGTTAAATATGTAATCTTTGATATCCAAAAAGTGAGAATAACATTGATGAACCTCTGTTCTTGATCTTAATAAAAGCACCGATAGGATAATTATCTAGATGATGTGTGAGTTTCCTTACACCTAATATTACTGCCTGTTTTGTTTCAAAACTAATGTTTTCCGCAGTAGTTTATTATAAGCTAGGACATTTCCTCCCCTTCCAGATATACCGTTATAATCACTCATTCTGTACGTGCAGCAGATTTTGTAGAAAGGAATGAGAATGATGCCCTTGATCTAACAAAAAACAAAGTGTACATTTTTTTGGGATCCTTTATGAATACACAGAGCCTATGTATGATGTAATGATGTGCTGATGATGTGCAACACTGGAGATGTATAGTATTTTAATCAGCTTATCGAGTAGCTAAGCTCTCTGTAACCGGCAAACAACCCCACGATCTTGAATAAGACGCACAATTTCTATCAAAATCTCTTGTCATGTCTCATTGTATATTGTAAATACATTATGAAGTGTTAATAAAGCAGTTTGTCCTGCGACGGTTCTGGCGGCATGCTTTTCAAGGCCTTCCATCGTCGCTACAAGCATGCTTAGTGGTGATTTCTAGCATGCTTAGATGCAATCAACTGGTTTCTCTTAGATAGAAAACTTTTAAACGTAATTCCGCGACTTTCAAAGGGATGGAATCTCGCCGAACTGTAGCGCTCTCGGAGATGCATTGTGTTGTAAATTCTGGCGCTTGCACAACCGGAATTGAATTACAATGCTGGATTGTTGAGGCTATATCTCTGACATATAGGTGTGCAGGATCAGAGCCTCCCTTGGGGCAGGAGGGGCCGCCCAGGGGGGCTGGCTGCAACGTAGCTTTGCCTCTGCATCAGCCCAGACATCTGTGCTTTCGCAGCCAGTTGGGCCGCGCTACCGTACATTTCTTGTAGTTTCTTTACGGATGCCGTGGCTGTAAGCTATCGCTAGCTAATACCAGTGCTTGGAGACATCCACCTGAGGCCTTCCGGGATTACCGGTGATCTCATCGCGTGGCGCCTCAGCCATCATGCAATCTGGGAGTGGTTTTATACTGCATAGTGAAACACAGGCCAGTTAAAGTTATTAATAGTTGCCGCGCCACTAACGAATCCTCGATAACAGAAAGTGAGCCACTCATCCTCTTCTTGGGGCACTTGAAAGAAACCCGCTTTCTAGAATGAGTTGAGGTGCATAGGTTGGCTGTGATATGTATATATGTGGGTGGAGCCACGGACACAGCTCAATCTTGTCTGTCACAGACAGACGTGATGTCATTGCTGAGCTTCCATAGCTGGTCACGCCAAGGTGCGATTCCCCAGTGTGAAACACCCTTACTCTGTTATCAAAGCACAGGGATTTACGTTACAATAACCCAACGATTCAGTAGGTGGAAGATATTACTGTTGAAGACAAGAACCGCCCCCTAGCAACACCTGTGTTCCTTCAATGTAGTTCTCCATAATCAGAAGTAAAACACCAAGCTCAGTGTGTAACTCCATGGCCCACAAACAATAAGAATCAAACCAACCAAAAATCAACTTCTTCTAAGATCCAGTCAATCCAAAGATTTCTGCTCTCAGCTGTGCCCAAGTCTTTTCCAGAAAAGGAAAACATTTTCTCTTTACTAGTCTTGAAAATCGTTAAAGGTTGTATGACTCTGTGTTGCCCTGCAACAGACTGGTGATTTATCCAGGGTTTACCCCACCTTTGGCCTTCAAACTGCTGGAGGTAGGACCAGCATGACCCTGACAGATAAGTAGAAGGAGCCGATTGCCTTTCTTTAAATCACCTACAAATAAACTGTTTTTGGAAGCGTAGATTTAACAGGTAAAAAAAAAATAAAGAACAAAATTAATTAAACTTTATCAGATCTCACAAACGGCTGAAATTAACTCTCTGCATTTAACCCATCCCCTTTGGGAAGCAGTGGGCTGCCATCATGCAGCGCCCAGGGAGCAATCAGGGGTTAAGGGTCTTGCTCAGAGAGCCAGAGTGGCGTGTCTGGTGGGATTGGGTTTCAAACTCCAAACCTCAGGATTCCAAGCCCTATGCCCTAACCACAAGGCCGCCACCCCACCCCCATTCCACTCAAGACACTATGGCGCTAGAACATAATATAAGAAAGGACAGTATGAAGCTAAATGCATCCACCTCATATACTTCTGAATATTTATATAAACAATCTATATTCTCTCCTGTGTATGGACTGTTTCCAGCTATGCTGCTTATGCTCTACCTGTACATTTTAAGGAGCAGTGAAGACACATCTGTAAATGAAGAAAAAAAATGTACCAGCTGTTTTCCACCATCTTCCATTGAATCTAAAGACTTCTGCTATTCAGTACTTTCAGTTATTTCCACATAATAAAACAAGTTTTAAAAATCGTTACAGGCTCTAATTGATTAATCTTTTGGTCCTGGAACAAACCAACTGTAACTGAACTCTCTTTGGAAGCAGGAGGACATCAAACCAAAACTGGCCTGCTGTCCTATTTTATAAGATCATATTTTTCCTTAAATGCTGACTTTACTGTGCCGGATGTTTGGTTACTTCAGATGGAAACATCTTATCTTAGTTTTATTTTGGTCCTTTATGGTTTATTTCCTCCATTATATCCACATCGGGGAATTGACTCTCTTTGTTGTTTGTGGTGTTTTTGCAGTTTTAATTAACATTTGTTATTGTTAATTAGTGTAAAGCAGTTTCATTCATCTCAGGTTTTTTTTTCATAGCTTTAAAGGCTCTATAACAATAAATCACACTGACAACCCTCATTAGGGTCATTAACCCTCATTAAACCTGCTGTAGTGCTTTCAGTTCAACATTTATTTTAAAAGTCAAACACACACCTTTTATTTTAAGCACTTTGTTATTATGCAGCACTTCATTTCACAGTCTGAAAGGTATATATTACAACCAGCCGTCCTCCTGCAGGGTCAGCAAGCTCAGTCCTTGAAGTCTCTCTGTTTTATGCTCACTCTGGACGCTGGCTGTGTTCTTATTCACAACATCAGGTTGAATATTTTAAGTTCATGGGGACTCCTGGTTGTTGACTTCAGAAAGTCCACCTTATCGGGGTGTGGATTCCTCCTGACTGGGCGGAGGATCCATCAAGTCTTTAAATCCCAGTTTCTGCAGAGGCTCCCTGGCCATGAGTTGACTAGAAAACACAAGAAGACAGAAAAACTGCTCATTCTGTGCTAAATAAACAAAATCTTTAAGCAACATCTTAAATGGGCTTCCTTACTGATCCATCCTGCATTCCAGGTATTCTTTGGATTGGATCCGGCACTTGGAGTTGTCAAAGCTGTTATCCCTCAGGCACTGCATGAACTTCTCTTTAAAGGCTTTACACTCTCCTGAAAGAAGAATTCACCATAAATCAGATTTTAAGTCCAGACACAAAGCTACATCTTAAAATGGAGATGGATGGAAATTCAGTCCTTATCATGTTTAACTGGGCCACAGTGCTCCAAGGCTGAGGCACAGGACACAATGCAAGGCTGCATCAAAGCACGCAGATTAGGCAATTTGCTTTTTTCTTCTGTACTTTAATCTATAAATATATTTAACAGCATGTCTTAATAATAATAATAATTTCAAGAAACTGCTTTGTGGATTGAAAACTGACTTTAACTTGACTGTAGAGGTTAATCTTTACATTCGTTGTTTCTTCTTAATTTCCTATTTAACCTCTTTGTTGAAATGACCGACACAGAGTCTGTTTTACGCGTTTAACAACCATATGTCGCAGCACGGTCGCATCACGGTAAAACTACCGTTTTGCTCCGTCGGCCATCATTTTATTTCTCTTCTTCACCACACGTACCAATTTCTCCTTCATGGGCAATACAACATCGCAGCGCCCTCTACAGTGAATATGCATATAACATTTCCTTCACAGAATATCTCGAAATCTGCAATAACAAAACAAATGTGCTTGTTTTTAACCTGCTTAATAAAGAACAAAACATAACACATAATACATACTAAAATCAATTATTAATGTCCAAATTTCACAAAATGACGCTTACATTGACTTTGAAAAATGATAAATAAGAATTTAAATGCAATATTTTTTTAAATGATTGGTTTGTAGGTTTGGTAAAGTTAGTGTCACTTTCTTAATTTTGTTTTCCTCCTTGGTGACATCACCCATTTTAGGCAGACTGAAGTTAACCTTAAAGATGACAGTTGGAATAAAGGGCTTCTTCAAACCTCTCATCAGCCCTATAGGGGCCTGTCACTCCTTGCCGATTTAGACAGCGTAAGCCTGATGTCCCAGAATCTCCTAAAACGCTGGCATACAGTGAAATTTCTATGATTTTTTTTTTTTTTTACTTTGGGCGTATAGTTGCCGTATATGTAGAGCATTCATAACGAGTCCATAGCTGATGTCCAATGGCGGCCTAACTTAGGCATAACGCAGAGGCAATGCAAAGCATCAGTTAAAGCTGCTCCCCTCAGGGGCAGCGATGCTCCCCCGCCTGCATAAAAAGATGTCTTTTGATTGCATCTATTAACCTAGCTGCCTTTTACCACATCTCAGGCCAAAAAAAAAAAATAAAAAGAATCCCTAAAATGAAAAAGAATTAGAAAGTAAGAAGGTTTTCAGTCCCAGCAGATTCAGCATCATGTCTCCTAGGAAGTTTGTTGGCTGTGGACGTGAACGCAGGTAGAATCCATCACACTCACCTTCTGGCTCACCCTATGATGGGGATGAAGTCTGGAGTACTGATTGTTTCCTCCTGTGAACCCCATTAATAGCAAGCACGCTGCCAATGCAGCCATTTATACTAGCTCTGGACGTGAGTCCGACTTCACCCTAAGTAGTCAGAATATGAGGTCTTGATACTGCTCCATAGGCGCTGTGATTATGGAAGCGGTGTTTGAACGGACCAGGAAAAATGCCTCTGCACTCAATTGGATAGACCTACAACCAATAAGAGCAACGGAGTGCGTGACGTTATGTTAAGCGAGGCATAGTTGTTGTCCACAAAAATCAAAGCGTGCAGTTTCTAGCGCCTAGAATAAGAAGATGAGACTTGATTCACGTTTCTCTGTTCCTCTTTTAAAAATTAATTCTGCTGTCGCATATCTTCTAGAACAGACCTAATAGCAGAATCTACTCACCCAAACTCTCCAGCGGCAGCCATTATTGTTGTCACCCAAGCGCCGCTTTGGTCTCACGTGGTTGATAACGCTACTCTTGATCATCATCTGTCCATCATGCGTATAAAGGCCGCGCTGACAATTTGATTGGATCAGCCTGACAGTGGGCTTTAATACTCGGCGCTACTATGGAGCAGAGCCAGACCGAACTTCCGACCTCAAACTGGCTGTGGGGCGGGACTAAGTTCAGACTTCGCCAAGCACCCAGGCTACCATTATACGAGTAGCTGTGTTAGAAACACGTTCAGCGATCGTCTGGAACACGCCAGATACATTGATATGCGTTGGAGAGAAGTTCTTAAAAGTTACGCTTAAGAAGTTATACTTTTAAATTACTCATAGGTTTTGGATAAGCTAGACAGAACGACTTATGAGTAACTTATAATAATAGTAATTTAACGTATGTCAACGAACACATAACCTACCTGTTACTTATGCCCATCTTGTGGCATATGCTGGCATATGTCTCAACGTATTCGCCGGATGTAGACGTCTGCCAGCATACTACAGCGTGCTCATAATTTATGCAAAACATGCCCATAACTTATACAACATACGCCAGAGTTTTTGCCAGATTTTTCGTACACCAGGCATAGGTTGGTCTAATATCGTCAAGGTGTGACAGAGGCTTTAATCTGAAACGCAACTTGAGGCGTCTAAACTGGGCTGAGATACTAAACATTATGGAGAATTTAGAAATAAAAAAAATCCCAATTTATTATCTGTTAAAATTTTTATTTAATTTATAAAATAACAAAAAAATGTTTGAAAAAAATCTTAAACTGAAATACTGTGACCGACAAACGACAAACGGTTAGGAAATAACTCTTTCATTAGATTAGAGCCCTGAGTAGATCAGAGCTCTGAATGTTTTTGGGCTTTTTGGGTACATGGAGGTCAAGGATAGTTCACCTATTCTGGCAGACTGGGGTAGGGGTTCCCCTTCATGAGGAAAGGGAATCAGAGGGTGTGCTTCAACTATAGGGGGGTCACATTCTCAGCCTGCCTTGAAATGGCCTATATCAGGGTGCTGGGGAGGAAAGTGCAGACGATCGTTGAACCTCAGCTTCAGGAGGAGCAGTGGGGCTTTAGTGCCGGCTCTGGAACAGGGGACCAGCTTTAAAACCTCTGCAAGATGCTCAAGGATGCTTAGAAATTTGATCAATTTCTCCACATGTGTTCTATGGACTTGTAGAAAACATTCGATTGTGTCCCTTGTGGTGCCCTGTGGGGGTATGAAGTTGGAGGCCCTTTACTAGGGGCCATATGAACTCTGTACCACAGGAGCAGGTGTTTCCTCCACATCAAGTCGGAAAATTCTCAGTAGATGTTGGACTTTGCCCCCTTATCTGTTCATAAACTTCATGGACAGGGTTTGCAGGCAAAGCAAAGGGCCCAAGGGACCAGTGGATCTTGTCCCTGCTTTTTGTAGATGACATGGTTCTGCAGGCTGCCTCCTACCAAAACCTACAGCATGCAATGGGGCAGTGAAGCAGCTGGGATGAGGTCCAGCTCCTTCAAGTCCGAGCACATGGTTCTCAACCAGTAAAAGGTGGCTTGTTCCCTTCAGGCTGGAAAAGAGTTCCTGCCTCAAATAAGTGAAGGAAGAATGGAGCAGGAGATTGATAAATGGATTGATGTGGTTGTCCCTATAATGTGAACGCGCTACTGGTTTGTTATGGTGAAGAGAGAGCTGAATGAAAAAGCAAAACTCAATTCACCGGTTGGTCTACATTCTTACCCTCACCTATGGTCATGAAATCTGGATAATAACTGAAAGAAAAGATGCAAGCAGCTGAAATTTGCTTTCTCCGCAGGATGCCTGGGCACTCTATAAGAGATAGGTCATCTGAGAGGCTTGGAGTAGCAGAGCCGCTTCTTCTCCAGATCGAGAGGAACCATCTCAAGCCCCTGTCACACCTTGAAGATTTAGACCAGCGTATGCCTGACGTATGAAAAATCAAAAAAAGCAAAAACGCTGGCATACGGGAGATAAGTTATGGGTACATTTTGTATAAGTTATGAGCAGCTGAAGCATTCTGAAACACACTGCAACACGCTGGCACACGTCGACATACGTATGCTGAGAAATTTTGAGCATGCTCAAAATAAGTTACAGGTAAGCTTTCTGATTGTTGAAATACGTTAAGTGTAGGGATGGAATGGTTCGACTGTCTCGGTTCGATTCAAGGCGGTGTTTCGTCTCGCCACCTTCCAGAATGGAGTAATATGGACCAGACAAACTATTATATTCTCCCTAAAATACCCGCTTCTTCTTAGAAAATTAAAAATACTCCCAAAACTACATCCCCAGATTACCCTTGGAAACAATTCCCTTATATCTAGTTTATTTTTTATTCCTGTCTCTAACTCTCTAAGCAACATCTCTCTTCTTCCTGAATATATTTATTATACATTCTAAAAAAAATATGTTGACAGTGCTTCTCTTGGAGCCGCATTTGTATACTGAACTCATTACACTGATATTAAGGTAGTATTTTTGCAGTATTTTTGATGCAACTTTTCTACTTCTGTTATTTGCTGTTGTTTCTAAAGAAAAATCCATAATGATATTACAGCTTTCATTGATTTATTTCAAACTTGAAACTTTATTAGCCTGTAAGGTGTAAAAAAAAAATTATAATTAAAAAAAATGTAAACCCATTAATCGAATCATATCGGGGTGTATTCTTGAGTATCTAAAATAATCAAACAATCGTTGGGTCAGGAAAATCGATACTGAATCGAATCGCCATTATGGATGGGATTTACACCCCTAATAAATTGCATGGCAAAATAACTGCAATAAAGTTTTTGAATAGAAAAGCTTCCTGGATGTGAAGCAAATCTCTTTGAAACTTGGAACTAAGTCCAGTGGATTGTTTTTAACTTTTTTGGAATAACTGCAATAAAAAACTGATTTCATAATCTCATGATATATATTTTTTTGGTCTTGCAATATTAAACCAGAGTTAGACCCTAACATTCTTCCTCCAGCCTCCTGCATAGCAGTTATACACTTAAAGCTGGTTTGCCACGACACATAAAGGAAGAGACATTTGAAGCCAGTTCATAGATCCATACATTCAAACTAGAAGTATGTTTTTGGTATGAAGCAGTTAAGTCCCACAACAACTGACTACGGACAAGACAGGTCTAATGAAACAAGGAAACCCTGGAGCCAAGATGTATATAATTGTTAATAGTGCAGAGAAAAATCCTAATTGAATAATCTTTATCATTGTTTTTTTATTTTTTCACTGGGTTACAGGGCAGCACATTTTGCTGCATTGCAGACTAATGTGGAAGCTGCTCTGGGTGTGGTCTCCTTTCTTTTGTTAATATATACAAAATTGTTCACTGTACCAAAGTGTAAACATGATTTAGGACTTTTTCCTCAATCACACATATTAGTTACTTAGTTTTTAAAGCATTTGCTATTAAACATTGAGCATTTGAACTAGAGTCAACAGGCGGTCAATTAAGTTTCCTGAACAAAAATAAATACAACTTGTCCAAATGGTGCATTTCAGAGTGAAAACCGCACTATTGTGTCAAAAAAAGTTCAAAAACCTATTAAAACAGTTTTGTAAAAGTATGCAGTCTCTTTATCTGGAGATGTGCAGCAGTTGGAGCAGGATCCTTTCTAAATCTGGCCTCTGACTAAACGCAGCATGGAGGAAAGAAGGGCCTTGATCAGTCGGGCGATCAAAAACCACTCAGTCAGGGAGACATGCCTCCATATTCACATAGAAATAGAAGAACAGCCCCTGCAAACCCCCACAGACCTTAAGGTAGATCTATGGCCTGAACTCCAAACATCATATCTGGGAAAAACAGGCACTAGTGATCACATGACTGACATCCCCCTACTGTGAAGCAGGGTGTTGTTTTCACTTTGGCACTAAAATCTATTTCTGCAGAAAACAATACCTAGATGGTTTCAGAAACAGTTTATAAAGTAACTGATAGTGGAAATAAAGGACACTGGGCACACTGTACAGTTTGTTGCATTAGCATTTGTTCTTCTTTGTTACATTTAGTTAGCTTTCAAACATAAGTAGTTGTTTTTTGATACGGTTTAATAAAGTTACAGTTTTATATGAAAGAGTCTGAGCAGATAGATAAGAGAGTTTTTAGGATTTATAGGTCAAGCCACAGACTGTTCACAGATCACTGTCTGGGCTTCACCCATCCTTACACTAGAGAGTGCTCTGATCAGAATCATCCATCATAGCTATTGGATATTTTTCTTATTCCTTATTAAATGTGATCGCCCTCCCAAACACTTAAAACCGATCAAAACAGATCCAGGACTCGACTTCCTCTTAAAGGAAAAGTCTGGTCAACAAGGAATAATAAATGGATCATTATCTATACCTAGAACAAATACATTCAGAGTGATTTAATGAATTTTACATTAATAAGTTAAAAAGAATTAAAACAATCATTTTTGTTGTGATCACTGAGTTCAGGAGCGGCCATTTTTGCCCAAATATAGTGACATCTCACTTCTAACATCTTCCGGCAGTGACGCCATGGTGCGGTAATCCTAGCGCCATTCTCCCCGCTTTACAAGCAACCCTTATTTACAACAGTTATTTAAGATTTCCAGAGGACTTCACCATTAAATTCACAAGAGCTAGAGTGAAACTGAAGCTGCCCACATGCATGGCAGCTGGATGCTGGAATATATCGGGTAAAAATAAAAAATGTATATTATTTTTTTTTATTTCGCTTTTCCTCGACGTAAGCTTCACAAGTTGGATTTCCAACCAACTCGAAAAGGGAGGATAAAAAGACACACGCATATGTAGCCAACATTTGGAAGGAGAATGTCTCCAAGATGACTTGGATAATAGCGCGTTGCCAGACAAACAATTCAGATACAGCACTGGGACTTGATCAACAGCTCTGCATACCATACCGTGGACGTCACCTAAAACCAGTAGGTGGCAGTAGTGTTCTTTTGACAAACATGGATGCTTCCAGTAAATCACATTAAAATGATATTACTTTTTAATTAAACTCTTATCATTTGTTGTAATATGTAATAATTTCATATTTAAAATATTTTTAGAAGTTCTGAAAATGTTTGAGCGGATCTTTTCCTTTAATTCAAGCCAGGAAATCTGTCTGAGGTGGAGGAAAAATAACCCCAGTAGGCTGCAGAGACTGTTTGTTCAGGATTATTACCAGCAGCTTATCTTTGTTACTCATCTACAGTCACCTTCTACTTCACAAAAACACACATGGTCTCTAAATACTATTTACAGAGAGAAATGTCAGCATTGGTCACATTATACACTACTGGCTCTCCCTGTCTCCAGTTCTGATTGTGGGATAACTTACCATAAGATTTTAAAACATTTTTTTTAATAAAAATTATGATAAAAATGTGGTTAGGGGTTAATTTATGTCGTTTTTTTTTATTGTGGCTACTTTTATGAAATATTTAAAGGCATAAAAGATGTAAAGGATATCGGAAACTATGTCTGGAATAGTGTGACAATAAAAGCGCAATAGTGGAAATAGTGACAGTTAAATGTTATTTAACCAAACAAATATGACGTAACATTCTCCTACCGAAATGATCCAGAGGGAAGGAGCCTTTATCCGGAGCTCGAGGTTTAAAACTCTTCGTGCTGAAATTCATAGCTGTCGACATTTTTGCGTTTTATGTTAAACAACAACAAAAAATCTATAGAGATATATGAAAAAGCCGAGCTAAACACTTTAACTTTAGAGCTCCTCCAAGCTGTGACCCCGCTTCCGGGTGGATGTGACGTATTGTTTGTATCACTGGGCAGACAGTAGTAATCGAGTTGATCGAGCTTACATCGATACTGTTACTTTTTTGCGCTGAAGGTCACAATCCAGTGTATCCATCGCCCTAAATAGGCACCATTAAAAAAATGTAAGCCTAAATATCAATTATTAGATTAAATAATTCATTATTATTATGTAATTTAAAAGCACTGATGGACTGGTCTAATACAAGAGGGAATAATCTACAAGTGATATACAGAGATAAACAGACAACAAGCAACATATAAAGCTTAGGATAACAGAAATATGGAGTTAGTGTATAGATTACACAACAAAGAAATAAAAAGTTAACAGGAACATGTCTTTTCTACATTCCAGTCAGAACTCAGGCTAGATTATGTATTATTGTTGTGTTATTAAGGATTGGTTTTATATTTAAACATTTTTTGTGTGGAGAGGGTGCTCTGTATGGTAAAGCTTCTTCGTACTGTATGTCACATTTTCCCGTGTTTTAACTGAACAACATGGATCCAGTTGAGTTAGTTCATGCTCACTACTTAAATTGCAGTTAATAGCAGATATTTATTATGATATTTTGTTGTTTGTCTAACATTTAATAAGCTTTGACATTTCAGATCTGTATCTGTTTCAGATCAGTTAATTACCAACATTATGTTTGCCTAGGGGCCGATTTAGGACATTTGGGGCCCTAGGCAAAGCCAGGCATGGGGCACTCTGAATTGAGAAGAAAACATAAAACAGACCCAATATACAGATACAGAAATTTTAATAGAATAGTTGTATTCCTGTACTCAGGAGACTTTTCATGCTGTCTCAAAAGGAATGAAAGTGGTTTCCAAGCACTAAGCTCACTTAGCTGTGTTTCCAAAAAGGCGACGGCATGAATCATAACAGCAGACGAGATAGAGGAGAGCAGGAGGTGGGGTTACGGATCTACTTGCTCTGGAGAGCGGAATTCGCTCCTTTTATATGATAATTTTCTGAATGGCATTCTAGCGAAAGGATTTTTTTTATCAAAAACATAATTAATTTGCACAAAGAAGGAATAGTTGTATAAATCATACATGTAAACACAGTTTTATGGGGCCCCGAGGAACTTGGGGCCCTAGGCAACTGCTTAGCATTGCCTAATGGTAAATCCCCCCTGTGTTTGTTATTGAATCCCAAATAGAGAGATTTTTTTTTTTTTTAAACTCTCTTCAAGTTTAGAGCTATACATTAGGCTATTATTTCTATTATTTCAACATAATTGTTTGACAGAATTTAGAAACCTATACATGCAGAGAAAGAACTTGTATATCCAAGCAGAAAGACCTTAGGCTATTGAACCAAGGACCTCCTTATTGCAAGGCAATGGTGCAACAAACTGTGTCACACTGACCCTAACCCATTATTTATTGTTCAACTCCAGTTTTAATAAGTTCTCTTTGCTTTTTCTTGTCATGCTAGCTACATCGGCCTTAGCGCTCTGTGCAACTGTGACACCACCCTGCTGT